>LZPO01007971.1:367743-380156 GCA_001675575.1 Neotoma lepida | reverse complement strand
AAAAAAAAAGAAAAAAGAAAAAGAAAAAGAAAAAAGAAAAACCACTGGCCTGGAGGACCAATGCTTCTCCTGGGCCACCTTCTCTAGGCGAAGGTCCTGAGGGCTAGCAGCAGTCTGGGGTTCTCATGTTCTCTGACCAGGCTGTGGTTTCTGGCAGAGATCCTGAAGCAGAGCCCCAAAGTGGTTTCTTAACCTGTGAGGCAATCACTTCGGAATCATCCCTATGAATTAAGTGCATTGCTGAGATCTCTGCCCTCACCCAGGGCCGGGGGACAGAACCCAGAAGTCTTGTGTGCTGTGCCAGCATCAAATTATGTCTTATGCACTGGAACTTTGAATAACTTTGCTTAGGACATGTACTTTGGAGTGTCATAGACTTGGGTTCAAATCCTGGCTCTGCCACAGAGTAGTTAAGTGGTCTGAGTCAATTCTTAACCCTCATGGGACCCTATTTCCACATCTATATGAAATACGTACTTCCCATTTTTTTTGGTCTTGCTGTGAGCTAATCCTCACAGAGGGACTAATCTCTCTCTCTCTCTCTCTCTCTCTCTCTCTCTCTCTCACTCACTCACACACACACAGAGATGGACAGACACACAAAGACACATATATACAGACACACACACACAGACACAGACACACACATAAATGGACAGACACAGATACACAAAGACACATATACACAGACACACACACACACACAGACACACACACACACACACACACACCCTTGATTGCCTGAATTGCATGCCTCAGCCTGATAAAGAGAGGCACAGACAAGTTTGGGGGGTAACAGCTGTGAGTCAGTTAACAGCAATGTTCATCCACCCCCTGGCAAACACTGAGCTGCTCCAGAACAATTCTGAGTTCCCATTTCCTCTGGGNTGGATTCAGTGGAGTTTTGAAGGTGACCAGGTCCTTTCCCATCCTCGGGTGGGAGCCAGCTCAGGTTAGGGGTCAGGACCTGTGAATAAAACACAAAGCAATTCTGGCTTGCTTGATGTCCCCAATTGTGCATCCATCTGCCACCAACTCCCTGCCAGATCTCCTCCACTTCCCATTCCCAAGCCCCTCATGGGCTTCAGGCCCAGCCTGGTAGACCTCTGGGGCAAACCCTTAGCCTGTCAAGGTCCTTGGAACCTTCGACTTCGGAGCTGGCCTCCAGGGACTCCGAAGTCTCCATTATTGTCCTTCTAGACTCTTGCAGCCCAGCCAACCCAAAGGAATGGCCNAGCTTTTGAAAGCCTCAGCATTCATAATGGGCCACTCCTCTCCGGAAATGTTCCCCAACTCCACTGAGAGCCTGCCAGGAGACTTGGTGACGGCTGCTTTTGGCACACACAATAGACTGGGGTCAGAACAGTGTCGAGGAGAGAAAACATCCGCCTGTCCCCTGTCCATAGGCTGCCGTCCTCCTGGGACACCCCTCACCCCGTGGCCAACTTTGGGCTCCCAGAGGAGGGAGGGGTGCACCTTGAGGCTAGAGGCCAGCTGTGGCAACAAGCAGGGGCAGCGCAGGCTGGACGCACAACTGAAGTTTCCCAGCTTGCCAGCACTCTGGACAGATGTGTGAGTCAGATTAGAAGTCAAATCTGCTTATCCNGTATCCCCTGCCAGCCCTGGGAGCACCGCTCACAACCCCAACACTGGACAGGATTAAAACCTAAGCCAGCACACAGAACAGTCCCAAGTACAGGATGGAGGAAAACAGGGCTCAGCAGGTGGGCTTGCTTAATTTATCACGTACAGGGAGCTAACGCTCCAGATGTTTCCACAGTCATCGAAAGGAGTTAGGCCGCCTGCCCTCTCTGCCCTTGGAAAGTTTTTGAAGCAAAACTGGGCTACTGTGCATGAAATACCTCAGTACCTAAAAGGAGCTCCTTGGTCCTCAAGTAGTATTACCACCCTAACAAAGGCCTCGGGGGAAGGGCTCACCTGAGGAAGAGCACAGCCAAGTACAGCACATGCCCTCTTCAGCACAGGTAGGTCAATCCAAGAGAGCAGCAACAGGAGCTAAACCTCTGGGGACCAGGGGCAGACCACACTAGATACAGAATTTCGAGATAATCTGGATTCAAGGGCTAGAAATACTATTTCTCCCCTAAGTTCTGTGGTGTTTAAATTGTGTGTATTTGGGTGGCTTTTGTAACAGTGAGTGGGTCCCATGGTCCTCTGTGCCAGCATTGCTGGAGGATATAACACCAAGGAGGGCTTCCTGGTGGAGGGGAGTTTGAGACGCACTTGAGAGAGAGAGAAGGGGAAACAGCTCATGAGACACTGAAGTGCTTATTTAGGCAGCACATAGAGGGAAAGGGGATGAGACAGGGAAGATTAACATGGCCGCATGCAAGGATGACGTGCAAACTCATGGAGTGTTCCGAATTTTCTTCTGATTTTCTGCCTGTGTCTATTTATGTGGAGGTGAGTGTAAGCAGACGTGGTGAAACTAAAAGGGGCCATGGAGGGCTGGAGGGGGAGTCTCTAAGGTTGGGGAGAGTAAGAGAAGATGTGTGGTGTAAAAGTGGGAAGGGGAATTCTGGGGCTGGAATGGTACAAGCTGGGAGGTGGGGAGAGGAAGTGGAGGGAGCATCTAAAACAAATCATGTATGAAAATGCCTTGGGGGCTGGGGATGGAGAGACGGCTCAGCAGTGAAGAGCACTGGCTGCTCTTCCAGAGGACCCAGGNTCAATTCCCAACCCCCACAAGGCCGCTCCCAACTGTCTCTAACGCCAGTTCCAGGGGATCTGATGCCCTCTTCTGGTCTCTGCAGGAACTGCATGCACGTGTTACACATTCATGTAGGTAAGACATCCATACACATAAAACAAAAATAATCTTAAAAAGAAAGTGCTGTAGGGGCTTGAGACATGGCCCAGTCAGTAAGATGCCTATGGCATAAGCATGAAGACCTGAGTTGGGTTCCCCGACTCAGGTAAAAAGCCAGGATCAGCCTTGGGTGGGGTGGGCAGCANGGTAAGGGACACAGCCACAGGCAGAATCTCATCCCTAGTTTATTGACCAGCCAGCATAGCCAATCATAGAGCTCCACATCCAGTGTGAGATCCTGCTTTACAAAACAAGGTGAGAGCAATTGAGACAGAGGCACTGATGAGATCTGGTAAACACATGTGTACCACACAAAAAACAAATACCTGTACATACATACACCACACGCTCAGCGTGTACAGGCCTTGGGTTCCATTCCCAGCACTTCCCGGACAATCAGTCATCTGGGCCCATTTTCATGATAGGGATGGGAGCACTGAGTCCCAGTACATGCAAGGGGCCTGACCAAGGCTCATTGAATGGCAACTGGGACAGAGGTGCTGCAGAGGGGTAGGAAGGGCATCCAGGCAAGGGGTGCAAAGGCTTGAGGAAGGTAGCCCCTTCCGGGTAAGTGAGCCATCAATTACTAAGACCGCAGAGTGTGCAAAGGAGAGCAGGACAAGGCCACCTTGCTGAGGAGTGGGCACAGCCCCTTACTGATGCTAACAGGCCAGCCAGCAGCATGTGCTGAAGCTCCCCAGAGCCTCTCTGTGACTAGGAACACCTGCGGGCATAGAGTGGCGAAGAAGCAAGTCTAAAGAGGCTGAGCTCAAGGGAGTGGGGCCCCAGCACGCTGCTCTGGGAGCGGGGCTTGGCAGGGCAGGTGGGTTCCTGTGTGGGGCCCCAGCATGCTGCTCGAGGAGCGGAGGCTGGCAGGGTAGGTGGGCCCCAGCGTGCTGCTGCTCTGGGAATTGGCCTGGCTGGCAGGTGGGTTTCAACAGATTCCCAATATAGCAGATGCTTCCTGTTTATGGTAATCCGTTTAGACTTTCAGACACCTTTGAGTCTAGAGGTGGAAGTCCCATTCAGTTCAGGAGACTGGAAACACCTGCGGCTGTCGCGGGACTGAGTCCCCTGTAACAGCGGCTCCCCTGTTTATGTCTGCTCAAATCCGTGAAATGCAGACGCACCGCCCACTTGGAGCCGTCATTTCTGAAACAGTCGCTTTCTCCTTGATCGGACTCAAAGGAAAGATCCCTGTACTTACTTTTTTNAACTTCTAGTGTTTTACAGAGTGCTTTGAGCAGAGTGATTTTCTTTCTTCAGATAGGAGCTCACTGTGTTGCCCAAGCTAGGCACTGGGTTAGCTCCTGGGTTCAAGTGATCCACGCACCTCAACTTCTCAAGTCTCAACATTCTCTCTCTCTCCTCCCTCTCCCTGCCTCCCTCCTTCCCTTCCTCCCTCCCTCCCCAGCGTTTCTTTGTGTAACAGCCTCGGCTGTCCTGGAACTCCCTTTGTAGACCAGGCTGGCCTCAAACTCACAAAGATCCTCCTGTCTTTGCCTCCCGAGTGCTGTGATAAAGGTGTGTGCCACCATGCTGGACTCTGAAAAGATTTCTAACACTCTTGTTTTAATGAAAATGATTTTGAGCAGGTGTGGGGGCACACACCTTTAATCCAGCACTGAGGCAGCAGAGGCAGGTGGATGTGTGTGAGCTCTTAATTCTAGCATTTAGGAGGTGCAGGCCTGTTGCTGGCAGATCCAGACTGGCTGGGACTCTGGCCACTGGATTCTCTCATCAAGTAGGGAAATGTGCAGAATGGCAGGTGACTGAAGGTGGCCACTTGAGGATGTCTGCCTGAGGCGGGGGAAAAAAGAGTAGGTCTTAATGTCCTCCCTTCTCCCTCCTCCCTGGCAGCCTTCTGCTCTCATATGCTCTGGCTTCATGAATCCCAGAACCTCAGATTAATCCGTGGTCCTCAAAGGCCATCTGGTTGAAAGCCAGTAGCTGGCTGCATCCTGAAGTCCAGGGAGGAGGGACTTTCACAAGCACAGCCAACTCACCAGACATATTCCTCCTCAGGCTCTGGGAAATGTCTTGCTAGAGAAATCCTAGAAACTGTGTCTAACTAACCAGTTATACCTGGCTGCCCTGTGTAACAAATGGGAGAAATTTAAGGAACAGGGTCAGGCCGGGCATGGAGGGGCACACTTTTGACCTCAGCNCTCAGGAGTTCAAGGCTAGCCAAGGCTACATGGTGAGACTCTGTCTCAAAATAAAGGGGGACGAGTGGGGGACAGAATCAGACTAGAAGTGGATCTGGCTGCCTTCCTCAGGAACCTGTTGTGAGCTGCTGGAGTCAGTGGTGTCCCCCAAACGGTCGGTCTTCTCACCAGTCCCCTCAGTCTGCTTGAATACTCTGAGGGANAGAGTGCTCCCTCCCTCAGAAGGTGGCCAGACTGCACTGAGTAACCTGTGACCCAATGCTTTTTGTCACGAATTCCCTTTCTATGTTTACCTCAGACACATTTAAAGCTCTAGGAAAATAATGCAAAACACACAAACAAACAAACACACAGGGCTGGCAATATAGCTCAGTGGTTAAGACCACTGGCTGCCCTTCCATAGGGTCCGGGTTCCATTCCTAGTACCTACACGGCAGCTCTAGTTCCAGGGAATCTATTGCCCTCTTCTGGCTTCCACAAGCACCTGACAGGTAAGTGCTGCACAAACATACATGCAGGTAAAACACTCATAGACATAAAATNAAATTTAAATTAAAAAAAACCTCAGATAAAGTCATCTCTTTTTTAGTTTTGTTATTGTTGTTTAGGGTGGGGTGTTGGTTTTTTGAGACAAGGTTTCTCTGTGTAGCCCTGGCTGTCCTGGAACTTGCCCTATAGACCAGGCTGGCCTCGAACTCACAGAGATCCACCTGTTTCTGCCTTCTCAGCATTGGGATTAAAGGTGTGCACCATCACNGCCTGGCTCTAAAGTCATCTTTAGAAGCCTCACAAGTTATTTTAAATAGATTCTACTTAATACATTGTTACTGAGATCATATCACAGGTGAAGGATGAAAGAAAAATAAACATGATTTCCAATTTTAATTCCTGGGTTGGGATCCCCTGGGAAGAGAGCAAGCCCCGTTCCTGGTGTAAAGAAGGGGTAAGCACCATGCAGTGATGGCAGCAAGCCACTACTTCATGGAGCTCTCCGTGTGTCAGGCTCCTTGTGAAGACTTTGTGAAGAGCACCATCATTAGCTGTTTCACAGAGAAGGAAATGAAGGCGCAGAATGGTCATGTGACATGCCCACAGTGACCCAGCAATTGGGGATAGGTGTGGGATTTGAATCTGTTGTATCCCTGGGTTTGCAACTCTGTACCCCGGAAGCTGGGACTAGTAGGTCCTCCTCAAAGGAGCACACAGGCAATACCAAAAGTTTCTGTCGCATCTGAAAGAAGAAACTCTTTGGCAATTTACTTGTAATATTTATGTGGTGTGATGGAATGGAACCCAGGGCTCTACAGTGCTTACCAATTATCCTATCAATGAGCTGTATACAGGCCAGGAACTTGTGAAACAATGACTAATGGGCAATTCCTCATCCCTCAAGGACTGAAACCTCATGAGAGGAGGCCAAAACCACATCCTAAAGCCACAGACAACAGAGCTCTAAAGAGAAGGCAGGGCTAAGTTAGAGTGACGTTTACACTGAGGACAGCCTGGCAGGTAACTGGGAGTGGTGATAGAGAATTAGGGAACTAGGGAGATGCTGGGGGAAGAGGACGACTGTATGTGGAGTTTCCAGTCTAGCAGGGAGCAGGGGCAGGTGTCCTCTTGCCGGACTCTAGCTGTGTAGCCCACACCTACTAAGTCATGTGCCGACATCACTGGGAAGTGGACACCGGAGCTGAAAGGGCTGATGCTTGATATTTGAGGCTTAGGATTTGAGATGGAATGGAGAGAGGTGCAGCTATTGGCTTCTCCTTAGGGAAATACCTAGGTTGGGCTATTTATTTATTTTAGAGACAAGCTCTATGTTGTCCAGGCTCTGAATTTTGCCTCTGCATGTCAANTAGTTGGTACTGTAACCTGTGCCACTGCACCCAAGTGGATCACATTTGCTATGACTGGTGTTGTCATCTTGACACCCTCTAGAACCGTGGTTCTTAACTTGTGGGTTGCGACCCCTTTGGGAGTCAACCGACCCTTTCACAGGGGTTGCCTAAGACCGTTGGAAAACACAGATGTTTACATTATGATTCATAACAGTGACAAAATTATAGTTATGGAGTAGCAATGAAATAGTTTTATGGTTGGGGGTCGCCACCACATGAGGAACTGTATTAAAGGGTTGCAGCATTAGGAAAGTTGAGAAGCCCTGTGATGGAATCACCCAGGGAGACAAACCTCCAGGCACACCTGGGATTAGATTACTTGAGGTGTGAAGACCCAGCCCAAAAGTGAGCTTGGGTCCTGGACTGTATAAAAAGACAGCAAGCCGAACAAAAGCCCTCATCACCCTCTTCTATGTGACTGTAGATGGATGAGGTGTGACTACCTGCTTCAGGCTTCTGCGGTGCTGGACTAGTCCTTGAACTATGAGCTGAAATAAATCCTTTCTTCATTGATTTTCCTNTGTTAAGAATAAACAAGTATTGATTAATTATTATCATTACTACTGTGTGTGGGATGGGGCTGTGTGCTTGTGTGTATCTTATCACTGCAATGGAAGCGAAGACAGAAGATTGATTATCACTGCCATGAGGAGCCTGACCACGTGGTTCTTAGGCCTTTGGAACTGGTTTGTGGGAGGAATGTGGAACAGTCTCAGAGTTTAGCTAAAAGACCCTAGCATGGAGGAAGCAGAGCTTATGGGTCATTCTTGTGCGAGCTTGGAAGACAAGAACAGCGATAGAAACACAGGCAATGGAGTCCTGGCTCCTGCGGTTTCTGAGGGGTACAAAGACTACATCAGTGCAGCTGAGGATCATTTGATATTCGGACCCAGAATCTGGTGTCTTTCTACCTGTGTCCTGAAAATGTGAGTGAAACTGAATTTAAAGATAATGGACCAATCCGTGTGGCAGAGAACATCTCAAGATAGAGGAGCTCTCAGGCAGCCTGAGAAAGCAGCTGTAACTGAGGTCAGTACCACTGAAGGCAATCTTCTGCACTGCACTGGGATAGTAAGAAAGGTGTCCTGAGGGCAGACCCTCCCTCCAACTCACCAGAGGTTCCATCCTGAGCTGATGGCAGAGCTTAGTGGCATTATCCACATGGTACAGCTTTTGCAGCCATGAAAGGTGTCAATTCCAGAGCCAACTCCAAAAGCCAGTCCAAAGGGCATCCAGAAATGAGCTCAAGATGGACCATATGATTTCTGGCAGTTAGATAAAAGCTAAACTTTCCCAGGAACTTGTGAAACCAGTTCCCATCTGCCAAAAGGAGGCATTTATTTCTCTTACCTCTGGTGTGAGGGACATATGGCTACCTGTGGCACCTATCAGACTAGCAAAGCTCATGCTGACCTTCAATCTCCTTCAGAATCACAAGTACCTGTTACACATTTCAAAGTCCATGCTAGCATCCTAGCCCTTCTCACCCCCTCCCCTACCCTAAACTCCCTCCAGCTCATGGGCTTCTCTACCCCAGCCCTTATGTATATAGCCTTGCTAGTTTCTGCTCTTGCTATTCTCACTATTCTCCCTCCTCCCCCCACACACTATCTTGTTCTCTTATTCTCTCTCACTATGCTCTAGTCTCTATCTCTTGCTATCTCACTATCCCCACTACTTTCTTCCACTTCCCTAGCCCTGGGCCATATCCAGTCTGCAGGCCACATTCAGTCTGTCTTTCTCTGCTCTGGTTCCTCCAGATGCCTCTGGATATCCCCCCCCCTTTTTTATCTACAGTAAAAATCTTAACCATATCACGGAATGGTCATGTCGGCAGTTTCTTTACCGTGCCCCTTGTGTACAAAAGGTACAAGATTGGAGTTGCTATGGGATCTTGCTCCATTGTTACAGAGAGCAGCCATGGCCAGGAGATGTGTGGCAGAGTCAACTGTCACACTGTGGCTAGTCAACTGTGTGAAATTGTGAAGTGAAACCTGGGTTGCTATGGATATCTCAGGCTATAGGAAATGTATGAAATGTGGGCTGTTCACTGAGGAAACCTATGTGCAGAGTTGGGCTGACTCAAGAGAGAGATGGGGGGGTGAAGGGCCACCCAATCCTTTAGGAGTCCAGTTGATTTTGTTAGGAGCCCCAAGTGCCAGACATGGAGCTACAGAATTTAGTGTTTGTTGTTTGGGTTTGGGTATTTGTTCCGATCATTCCTTGCTATGCCCTGGTTCCTCCCTTTTTGGATAGGATGCTAACCCTATGCCATTACGTGTTAGAGGTCCATAACTTATTTCTTATTTTATAGGAACTCACATGAAAGAGATTGCTTTGGGCCTCAGATGAGACTTGAACTTTGGACTTCTAAAAGGTGTTAAAATTATTAAAGACTAGGGGGGCTTTTGAAGTTGAATTAAATGGTGGGGTTTTTTGTATTATAAAATGTCATGAGACTATGGAAGGTTAGGATTTAAATGATGTATCTGAGTGTCAACTTGACAAAGGGGAGGGTTGTGGTGGGTGGTGTCAGCCTGGCATGATCTAGAACCCCATGGTAGACGAGCCTCCAGGCACACCTGTGATGGATTATCTAGCCTCTGGACATGCCTGGCGGTGACTGATAGGTTAATTCAGGAGGGAGGAGCTTGGGTGCTGGACTGTCTAAGAGAAAGTGAGATTGGCACAAGCACTCATCACTCTGCTTCCTGATTGTGGGTGCCATGTGACCAGCTGCTTCGAGCTCCCATTACCTTGGCTCTCCTGCCCTGATGGACAGTGTCACTGAACCATGAGCTGAAGCTGTCTCTCCCTTGAGTTACTTCTGTCAGTGTATTTTATCACAGTAACAGGAAAAGAAACTAAGACAGGGTATGGGTGCTACTCAGACACTCACTGGGTAGGACCTAGCAGCCCAGAACAAGAGAGAAAGAAGGCCAAAGCAGGGTGCAAGAGCAAACATCTAATATGGAGGGAAGTGGCTGGGGGTGTCACATCNCATTNCTGTGTTAGTGCACCTGGGCTTGTCTGTCTGAGTGTGCTATCAGCACACTCATCTGGAGCAAGCCACTGACCATCAGCAATGTCACCAGCCAGTGTCATAGCAGTTGGAACAGGAACAGGGCCTGCTGCCCTTTTAAGTTGATGAGGGGCAGTGGGCCTGGGAACCCAGGGGAGGGATGGGTGAAGGTAGGACAGTGACTTCTGGCCACTGTTGGGCCTGTTCTGCTTTGACCTATGTGTCTTGCTTAGTTTGGAGCACATGCTCTTCGGGACTTCTGCTGAACTATTCTGCCCCTGGGCCATTCCTATCCCCCGTACGACCCTATCAGAGGCCTCTGACCACACCAGCATGCCAGCCCTCACATCTCCCTGATGCTGCTTCAGCTCCCCTCGATGGACTTCTGGCCAGTGTCCAGCTGGGCAAAGCTCATTTGCCTGCTTGCTCAACTGCTCTATCCCCAGAGCCAAGCACACTGCCTGGCACACAGAAATCTGTCTGAAGAAAGGCCAGCTTGACCTGCAGGTCTGAGCTTTCAGAATTGAGGAGTATCTTGCACCTGGTGTCCTATCCTGGTGCCCAGCACNGGGCCAGGCNTGGAAGCTGTGACCAGTGCCTATATTGATGATTTGCTTTGCATACATAGGGTTCAAAGGGCGTTGTGGAGTCTTATACTGGAAGCAAATGTCCACACAAATATGAAAAGAAATGGACCACAAGCAGCCATTGAAGAAATGAAGAGGCAGGTCTCACAACAGTGCTGACAGGTGGCTGGCCACAGAGGCCAAAAGGAGTGAACAAGGGTGGTTTGCCAGGCATCAGCCCTGACCTCCAGCTCCAGGCTTCAGAGCAAAGTGTAGAAGCCCCTGCATCTTCCAGAACCTTCCTGTGGAGCCGCCTTTTGTGTGGCTGTGGGTGGAGAGACATGAGTCTCACAGACACGAGTCTGGGAGGAGTCATCAGGCCCAAGGANCTGGCTTAGAAGGCTGGCAGGGTCTAGGGATGGATTCCACAGAGAGGCCCATGGTACCCAGAAGAGTAGGCCAGGGGAGAGCTGACCCTAGGTCCCATCAGTGGGAGCGGCAGCCCTGCTTGCTCTGCAGCAATCAGCAGATGGGACCTTCCTGACAGCAGCTGTTAAAGTGGGCATTGGGGAGAGAAGGTCAGATGGGGCTCTGGGCATTCCTGACCCAGGAATGAGGACAGTAAATGTGATGCCAGAGGGGACAATGACTCACCAGGGACACCAGCAGAAAGGCTTCTGTTTAGAAGAGTTGCATATCATCAGGAAATGACTTCTGGATACCCAGGAAACAGGGCTCCAGGGTCTGGGGCTGAACTTGGTCCCTAGNGGACTAGCAGTGGCTCCTGGAGCCCACCAGCCCTGGCAGCTCATAGCTAGTCACTCAGCCTTGCCTCGCTTCTGTATCAGGCTTTCCTCTCCAGAGCCAGCATCTCTCCTGAGTTCACGCAAACCTGGAGTAAGCCTGACCTGCAGGGTCTAGCTTCCTAGCATTTATCGGCTTTCTAGGGTAAAAGTTCCTTGACCCAGGCACCCCTCTCTGTATCTCCACAACCATAGCCACAGCACAGGGACAGCTGTACAAGAAGGCTCCGGAAGACGCAGGGGCTTCTGCACATGGTGGGCCCACAGTGTGATAAATGTTGGCCTCCACAGTGCTGCTCCAGGAAGCTGCATCTTCCTAGGCCCTTCCTTGTACTTGCTTCCTTGCTTCTCTCACTGTTTACATGCTCCCTCTCTCTCCCCTCCCCTCCTTAAAGACCAAGGAGGGCTGGGCTGCACACAGACCNAGATTTCTGGAATTCGTATTTTGCTGATTTTGTTTTTCCTGGTGCTGAAGATAGAACTCGGGGCCTTGTGCATGGNAGGCAAAGCCTCTGCCACTGAGCCGCATCCCCAGGTCTTAACAGGCTTGGGGCTCTAATTTGTTATGTGACCTGAGGCCAGTCACTTCATCCCTGGGAACTCCAGTGTTTGCATGTGGGAACAGGGAGAAAGAGGTTGTGGTGGAGATTCAGTGAAATGGGCCCAAGCATTGGAGGTGGGCACAGGGAAGGCAGCTTCTCCCTGGATCTCAGCCTGTGTGTTGTCTGACCTTTCCCATATAGGAAGCGCTAATTACTGCCTGAGAAGTTCTGCACTTGGATGCTTTGATGGGGACTTAGTGTGGGAAATGGTGTGGGNCCAAGGACCAAGTCCTCGCCTATCCCAACTTCCATGGCTTTGGCGAGGAAGTAGGAGCCCCTTTAAGTACAAAGCCACAGAACAGATAAGGTCAGGAGACATGCCTTAGAGCTTGGCATTCTGCATGCTCTTGGGACAAATTTGAGCAGTGGATTAGAAAACAGCTGGGTTCTCAGCACTTAAGATCTGTGTGACAGGAAGGAAGGCCAGGTATGAGGGAGGCGTTTGAGAGAAGCAGGAAGTGGGTTCAAGAACTAGTAAGGTCTGCGCTTGCCACTGCCCTGGCCGTGGCCACCTCAATTCCAAC
>LZPO01007971.1:345694-359579 GCA_001675575.1 Neotoma lepida | reverse complement strand
ACACTGGTTTATTGGTTTTAACCTGGGAGACCCTGGGGCCTACTTAGCTCCATACCCCCAGGTGAGTCATTGACTCAAGGAAACTATTTATTGGAATCCGCAGAGGCCAGCAGGTGGCGCCAGAGGCACAGAAATCTTTACGGAAATCCCTATAGGCCCCAGCTGAGATGAACAAGGCCAGTAGTGCTCTACCCATTCTGGTGTCTCCCACTCAGCAAACTCTGACCCTCCTTGGACTTACCAGGGAGGCACGACGGGACATTCGGGTGAGTGGCTTGGGCAGCCCTGGGCTCTCCAGCTGTAGCTTCTGCAGGAATTCCTGGGGCAGGCGGATATCCATGGGCAGAGAGAGCCTCTTGTTGAGGTCCTGAGGTGGCAGGTAGGAGGGGAACACCATGTTGGTCCCAGGAGGCCTTTGCCTCTCACTCCGGATTTATCTGTCCATATAGAGCAGGGCCAAGCCACAGGCTGTGGCCTCAGGCTCACAGCTACCTGAAGGGTATACATATGTGAACCTACAAGGATTACTGTATGACCTTTAGGGGGTTCATTCCCCTCTCTGGGCCACAGTAGGACTGACTGTAGAATANAAATCTCACACCCTCACAAGGTAATTCTGCAAGCACATTTCTCCTATACTTGGCACAGGTATCTGGGTCATAAGAACAGTCAAGTTGTCTAGCCAGGAATGTTCTAGCACTTGGCATATATTCTCTNGGAATTCCCACACTCCAATTTGAGCCCTCGGTGACTGGCTCTACAGGAACTGCCCTGCTATGTATACTCCTGAGGGAGAACCTGACCCTGCAGCCTGAAGGGGCACCCTCACCTCCATGGAGAAGCGGCGCTGGCTCTGCCGTTGTTGATACTGCATGCCAGGGGACAGCTGCCCAGGCTCATCCCCGCCATCTGTGGGGGTGAACATGCTTGGTTTCAGCCCACAAGACTGAGTGGCATGTCTGATAGGACAGGTGTCGGTTCTTCCTTCCCACTCCAGTCTGTCGACAGCCCAGGGCACCCTACCCGCCTCTCCCTCATGTACTGGGCAGCTAGTCAGCAGGGCTCACAGGGAGTCTGGGTGGGAAAGAGNGAGATGGCCTGACCCTCACCCTCATTCCTCTGGGTGTGGAGCTGGTTGAACTGCTCGGTGAACTCGGTCAGGGACTCCTCAATGGTCTCTGGGCGGGGCACGGACAGGGAAAGCCTCCGCTTGAAGTTCTTCATCTTGTTCATGGTCAGCAGGGGCCTGTTGTGGGTCCTGGGATAGAGAGAAGAGAATGAGGCAATGTGGCCACTCTAGACCCATGGAAGCCAGGCTCTGCACATGGCACACTTTAGGTCATCCTGACCAGAGCCTCAGCTCTATGATGGCAGGATCTAACCCTGTTCCTTCCTCCAGGGTCTCTTGGCTCCATGAATATTNCCTTCCTGGCCATCACAGCATCAACGGGTATAGCTACAGGTTTGCAAGACACCACTCCAGACATGCAGCCTTCAGCTGGGGTGTCTGGAGATTGCTGAGACAGGACACCAGAACGGGATGGCCCTCAGGCCAGTGGCTCTTTCTGAAAGAGCCTAACTGGTTGGTACCCACTTGTCAACAGGTTTCAAACTCTGATACCTGACACTGATACCAGAATGTCCCCCTCTCTCATCCTGGATCCTTAAGAAGGAGATCAAGGGAGAGCAAGAGCATGTCCTGGCCCAACCTCTGCTCCAGCTTCAGTATGCAAGTCAGGAGCAGCGTGGGAAACTCAGGCAGCCCAGGAAAAGGGAAGCCGGAGCTGCTGGCCCCTCCCTCGTCTCAGTCTTCTGAGAAGGCCTGGGTGCCCTAGGCTGAGGACACAGTGAGGCAGGAGCCGCCCTGTTCTATTGCCCTCTAAGTTCTGGCCTCTGGATGGCACCACGGATGTTACTGCTGCTTCCCACAGATGGATGGTCTGTTCCCTCCCTCCCTCCCTCCCTCCCTTTCTTTCTCCTTCCCTCCCTCTCTCCTTTATCTCTATTTTGAGACAGAGTCTTACTGTGTATTTCTGCCTGGCCTGGAACTCATTATATAGACCACGCTGGCCTCGAACTCACAGAGATCCATCTGCCTCAGCCTCCTGAGTGCTGGGATTAAAAGCATGTACAATCATGCCTTTCCCACAGGCCTCACCCTCCACAGGCTTCAAAGGCACCCATGTGCAGCCACATTGCCATCCTACTGGGCCCCATACTGCCTTCAGCTACGGTGGGGCTGCAGGCACCAGAGGCTACACAGCTCCCCACCCTGGCCGGGAAGGCATCAGGAGAACCAACCCTGTTTTGGAGGAGCCATCTGCACTCTTCCCTGGGCCTACTTATAACCCACTTCTGGAGGATGCTCAGGCCTGTGGCCNGCCAGCACCCAGTTGCCAAGGCAACCAGGCCTCTTCTGAATCCTCCTGGTTTAAAGGATTATGGGTCAGTAACATGTTTGCTTTGCTTAATGATCATATCCTCTGTGAGCCTGGAAAAGGTCCTCTCCCCGGCACTCCATGCTCCTGGCTGCTCCTACCACAACTGACTGGGCCCTCAGGCTCTCTGACCCAGGCCTGTGCCTTTCCAAGCAGAAGGCTCTGGCCTGCACTGCCAGTTGAGCCCTCCTCTGCTGAGGAGCTTGCAGACCACGTCAGTTCAGGATGGCCTTGCCCACCTGGGTCCACCCGGGATTCCCACTTATGGCATCAGCCTGTATGAAGTCACAGGCCTNCCTTCATCAGAACTCTAAAGCTCCCAGGGGACAGCCACCCTGCTACATGCCCTTGTGTGTGGCATCTAGCTGATAGGGCCCACAGAGGCTCTGTGATGGTGACAGGACAGACGGGCCCCAATGACAAAAAGACTCAGACATGCCACATGCCCTGCCTGGTAACTCTCATTCCCAGCAAGACTAGAGGGCAGTGATCACTCCATGTAGATGTTCATTGCTGTCCAGCTGAATGCTAGGGTGACCAGGGACATCAGACACATTCTAACTACCAGCTTCTAGAACTAGGGCCTGGGAAAATGCTTGGGATTGAACCCAGGGCCTTGCAAGTGGTAGGCAAGAAAAATGCCTTTGGGATTTTTTAAAGATGTTATGTGTATGTGTGTGTGTGTGTGTGTGTGTGTGTATGTGTGTGTATATCTGTGTATGTATATGCCACATGTATGCAGGTGCCCCGGGGGAGGGCAGAAGAGGGAGTTGGATCCTCTGGAGTTGAAATTTCAGACATCTGTGAGCTGTCTGAAATGGGCTCTAGGAATTGAACTCAGGTCCTCTGGAAGAGCAGCAAGCACTCTTAGCCATCGTCCCAGCCCGTTCTTCCTTGGCCATGGGTATTTCGATGTAGCCCTGGCTTGCTTTGGATTTCCAGTCTCCCTGCCTCAGTCTCTCAGGGGCTAGGATTACAGGCCTGTCTTTCCAAGACAGGCAGAGAATATATGTATTTAAAACAGGGTCTCCGATCATCAGCATGGGAAGACATGGTTGGCAGCATCTGGGGTTCAGGTGAGGGCTGACTGTCACCCCACCCTTCCAATCTACTGTCTGGGCTAGGAAGGAAACCCTTGGAGCTGCAGAGGATGCAGGAAGGAGACAGACACAGCTTCAGGAGCCCCATAGGGGTGCTGCTATGACTGGGGACACACATATACACTTCCTAAACTCTAGGAGCAAGCCAAGGGAAATGGTGTGTGTGTGCACCTGCACCACCAGAGCTTTCTGAGAGGGACATGGCCAAGGCTGTTCAAAGGATTCAGGGGACACATGTACTTGGCTATTGATGATTTCAGCTCTATCAAGACGGACTAGGCCTGTCTAAAAACAACTCTCCCATAAGGCCATCCTACAGTGTGGGCTTATGGGATGGTGTGATGGGTTGCTGGCTCAGGGATCTCCCAGTAGCTGCCATGATTTACACCCTGGCTTTTGCTCAGGGCAGATAATTTCTTTAAGACAAGGATCAAGCCAAAATCCTATCTGCTCTTTCTAGGTTCATTTGGGAGTAAAGAACCAATAGCTGGCCTAGATGAAGTGCAGGGCAGAACAGGGAGGAAAAGCTGGAAATGCAGAATGGAACCGAGGCCCTAGGCTCAAGGCTTGACCTGAGCAGTGTGTCAGACTACTGCATAGCAACAGCAACCAGCTGTTCTCTCTGCTGGAGAAGAGGCCAAGAGGAAATGGCTGTCACTACAGCATGAGGAATGGAGGTAGGACGTTAGGATGGACTTCCTGATGGTGACATGGAGCAGGCAGCAGGAATGGTGACCACAGCAGAGAGTGGCTACTTCTCTCTGCTAGGGACAATTAGGGCATTGAACCCAATAGGGTCTTGGGTGTGACAGGACAGTCGGGGCAGTGAATGGTTTGTTGTTCCCCAACTCAAGACACAAGATGCTCTGTCATTCTTGCCTTGGGAGAATCAGCTCCTCATATTTGGGGGCTGAGGGGGAAGGGAGACAGGAAAAGGGCCTGTCACCTTGGTGCTGTCTGCCCCTCATCCCCAACTAGAGACAGAAAGGCCCAGTGTGACCCAGCCTTAGGCCCGCCCAGGGCCAGGCACAGTGTGGCCTTTGTCCCCAGGCCAAAGAGCCATCTGGGTCTGTCCCGTGCAACTGGTGCCAGGGGAAGAGAAGTGTGGTGTAGGGGTGCCACCCAGTAGGGTGGCATGGAGGAGGTCACAGCAGAGGCCCTCCTAGAGCTGTGGGCTGGGTAGGCAGATCCTAGCCTGCCTGCCTTCCACCTCCTGGCCAGGTAAGCCTCTTGTCTCCTAGGTACGCACCAGCTGCCAACACTTCCTGTTGGTGCCAGAGACAAGGGTGTCACAGCAGAAGGGAGGAGGGGCCAGGCCTGGAGGAAAGGAACGCTTTGCTAGGGGCCACTGTACATTGTGAGAAAGGCCAGACTCTGAGGCCAGCCGGGAGCCAGCAAGGAAGGGGAAGGTGCTTTTGGAGAGCTTTAGTTAGCATCCACAGACTGCAACAAGGGACTGCCCTGCTCGAACTGAGGCAGCGATTTCCTGGTTGTCAAGTGCATGACAGTGACCACATCACTCTTCCCTTCTAGCTGAGGTCCTCCCCTCCCCCCAGTCTGGTTCCCTCCCTGAGCCCTAGGTTGCAAATATTCCTTTCCAACTCAGTCAACAGTCAGGCAAGCGCTCTACCGCCTAGCCACACTCCAGCCTGGCCTTGTGCCTTCTTCTGATGGGGTGAGGAGACAAACAGCCAGGAAAATGGGCTGTAGATGGCAACAAGTGAACCAGGGGAAATCAAGTGGGAAGGAGAGATAGGGGAAGAGGCATGAATTTAAACAGGGTNATCAGAAAGGGCTCCCTGGGGCTGGAGAGATGGCTCAGTGGTTAAGAGCACTGGCTGCTCTTCCAGAGGACCCAGGTTCAATTCCCAGCACCCACAGGGCAGCTCACAACTGTAATTCCAGTTCCAGGGGATCCGACACCCTCATTTAGACATACATGCGGGGCAAAATACCAGTGCACAGAAAATAAACATAAGTTATTAAAATGAAGGGCTTCTTAAGAGGGTGAAGCCCTCTGAAGAAGTAGTTGGGAGTAGAATATAAGGGGGGCAGGTGCAAAGGTCCACCCATCCTTTTCAGCTGTACTAGGGAGTCCAGGGGGGATGCAGAGCAGCTGCTGTATCGAGAATCTCAGCATACAGGAGGGTGCAAGATGAGTGGCAAGATCCCACTGATGTTTGAATGGACTCCCTCTGGCTGCTATGCTAATAACAAACTGTGCGTAGGCAAGCAGTCCTGTCAGGCAGTTCCAGTAGAAACCCAGGTGAGAGACAGTAGCCTGGACCCGGCATGGCAGCGGTGGAGGAGGGAAGTAGTGGCTGCGGGGAGGGGGATGGGATAGATTTTATGTAGGGTGAGAAAGCGGTCAAGGACATGTGGCTGAGCAGTCAGAGCATGGAGCAGTCCCTGGGCGGGGGTGGGGAGGGGGAGACCTGAGAACTTAGGTTTATGTGGAAAGACCAGGAGTTGGATGGAGCGGGTAAGTTTTTGATATCAGATGACCTCTGTGTGGAGAGGCTGGGTGAGCAGGCATCACCTGGGTAGCATCAGCACAGCCCCATAGTGGCTCTCAGTGCTGCTTCAACCTAACCACACGGCCCCGCCCACTGTCTCCCCACTGGCCAAGATGCCAGCAGGGAAGAGGGCAGGCACTGGGGGCAAGTGGTTTGGTACATTGAAGACTGGATGTTTAAGGAGGCAGGCCCCCTCCTCAGACAACTCTGCAGGTCACATAGGGCCGTGCAAAGCACAGGTCTGACACCCCTCTTAGCAGGAAGCAAGCTCCACACAGTAGCTCAGACCAGCTGTAGAGGCCCATGGTCCAGATGGAGGATATACTTAGCTTGTTGTCCCCCAGCTCAGGACAACTTCAGATACCTTCTATCCCTGTGCTGAGCTTGGAACTCTGGCTGGGAGAACATGGAGGATGAAAAGGTGGGCAGAACACAGAGGGCACTAGGAAGGAGCCAGGGGTGGGGTAAGCATCTCTTCTTAACTTCAGAGGCCACCCTGAGAATCCACTCAGCGAACTTCTTCCAGGCACTCTGGGGCCCCCCACTTAGAAAGGACTACAGTTACCCAGCCTGCACCAAGAACTGTCAGGATTTGGGCCTTTCTGACTGGCCTCCCGTCTCACCAGCCCTGCTCCATAGGGCTCTGCCTCCAGCGGGCTTTGCACAGGTACTTTGGGTCTTCCGTTTTGTCAACCTCAACCCAGGACACCCGGGTGTCTTACCTCCAACGGGGCCTGACTTACTACTTGTCCCCACACCAGGGCACCATAGTTCCTGTGCTCTGCTGGCACCAGACAGCAAGCACGAGTGGACACCTACTCTGTTTGTGGCATTTGGGAGTGAGGCTTTGTCTTGGCGTCAGTCTCTGGGCCTACAGCCAGGCTGAAAGATATAATTAGGGACTGCCCACTTTCTGAAGCCCAAGAGGGTCTGACCCTCAGTCCCAAAGGCAAACCAATAAGCGGGGACCCCCTGACACTCTCTGCTTCCCCTGCCCTGGCCGTATCTCAGGCACCTAGCCACTGAACTAGAACTAGAGGCAACAGCTGACCAAGTTTGCAGACGTCATAAGCAGGGCCTCAAACACATTCACCCTTCAGGGAAAGCTGTGCTTCAGGGAGCTGGCAGATCCCATCATCCTCTGCCTGCCACCTGACCCTGCTGGAGAATGAAACACAGGGAAGCTGGCTACCCTTGCTGCCTGGGGCAACAGCAGCAGCCGGAACTCGCCTCACTGACACCCTATCCCAGCTGGATGAGAAAGGCTGTGGGTCTGGGTCCTTCAGGGTGGCCAGAGCTGAGGAGGACAGACAGGCTTGCAGTCACTGTGCCAAGGAACAGATGCTGTGGACAGTGACTGAACTCAGAGAACATTCCTACAGATTCTGGAATGCAGGAAGCAGGAGAAGGCCTTCTGTGGCCAAGCTGGGCAAAACCTACAGGAAGCCGGGTCAGGAGGCTAAGTGTTGGGCTCTGGGCCCTGCAGCATCTTTTGTCTGGCTTTGGTGCTGGGATGTAGCTCCGTGGTCAAATATGTGCAGTGTCTCATTCTGACCAGAAAGATCCTATAGTGAGAGCCACATGCTGTGAGCCCTACTCACCAAAGTTCTCCATCTGTGTCAAAGAATGTACACATACCGGCAGTGTGAGCTGGAAGGTACCCCNTGTCTTAGTCTTGCCTGCAAGCAGAGGTAATGCCTAGCCTCTAATCCAACTGTGACGGACACCTATGCTCCACCTCAGCATGCTTCCAACAGGACGTCCTAACATGCTGAAAATCCCTCAAGTGAGCACAGCCTTCACAAGAAGCACAGACTCCAGGGTCCAGCACACAGGACTCTGGTGTCTAGATCCCTTGTCTCCTCCTCCTCTTCCTCTTCTTTTTCTTTTGGTGGTGTTTTTGAGACAGGGTCTCTCTATGTAGTCCTGGAGCTTACTATGTAGTCCAGGCTGGCATCGAACTCACAGAGATCTGCCTGCCTCTGCCTCCCAAGTACTGAGATCAAAGGTGTGCACCACCACATCAAGCCCTCTTGTCTTCTTGGGAGTCAGCTCTTAGCCCTTCCAGGAGGGTCCCATTCGGTTGACTGTCCTTGCACACACTCACACCCCACTGCTCTGCACACAGCACCCTTCTGGAATGCCCTTCCTCGTGTCCCCTCTTGGTGCTGCCACCGGGGGAAGCTGTACACAAGCATACTTCCTGCTTCCAGGTGAAATGAGAGGCTTTCTCCTGCAGCCATCTGCTCAGCATGCATGTATTCAGAACTGGGCCCGATGTCCTTCAGGACAAGAAGAGGCCTTCCTTACTCATTGTTGCCCTATTGTCTTACACACAGCAGTGCCTAGACTCGACTCAGCAGCTCCTCAAAAGGAACAAGTGACTGAGGAGCCCACTGGGCCCCCAAGTCACAGCAGCTTCAAGCTTTTTTCTTCTTAGATATAAACATTAGACTCCTCAAGGACAAAGATGGCACCTTGGTCAACTGTGAGCTCCAGAACCCACTGCCATGTGTAGTCAGGGGCTGGCGTCCTTCCTACCTCTTTTAGGCAGCCAGAGATCTGTTTCTGGGTTTATCTTCTCCTTGGCAGGGCTACAGGAGGGCACGTCTAGCCCTGCTGTCTCCTTGGGTACCCTAGAACAAGCTGTACAGCCCCCCCCCCAACACTGGATTTTCTTCCTTGGCTCTCTTTGGCTTGAGAGGGAACTGGATTGTAGTGATAGGTGGGCCAGGGACCAGAGGAGAGCCAGCCACTCACCCCCCAGACTCACATCAAGTATGACCTCTCTCCACAGTGCCTCTGACATCTCCTCCAGCCTAGGACTTTGGGGTCCCCAGCCATATCATTCTGGCACACCTGGCAGAGCACCTGACACCGCTCACTTCCCTTGCTTGCCTATGCATAGACAAGGGCTGGGGCTAACTCATCACACAACCCATGATCATGATCTGCCCAGAGCCATCAGTGAACATGCAAAAGCCAGGCTCAAGGCTTCCATTATGCCCTAACCCTCCTCATCTGCAACCTATGGCAGTGGGGATGTGGAGATGAGAAGATGGGGCAGAAGAGACAGCTTCCTGGCCAGTAGAAAGTCTCACAGGAAGTCACACAGCGTCGAAGTTGGAGGCGTTCCAGTGTGGGCGGACAGTGAAAAGAACCAAATGCATCTGGCTGCTTCCAGAGCTGTGCGATGGGCTGGTGCTGTTCTGGGGCCTCTTTTTAGACTCCCGTCACTTACAGGCAGACAATACCAGAGGCTCACAGAGCAGGTGCTCCATTAGGCACAGACCTGGCTACAAGCCCACTCCTAGCCCCCGTTGTGGACATCACATCAGCCCTCCTGATATCCACCCTCTGTACCTCTTGGCTTCTTGGAGCGCAGGGACCTCTGCANATATGGAATCTAATAGTATTTTTTCTTTTGAGAGAGAGATGGGGGGGTACTTGGTTAAGGTCTACCTGTAATTTTCAAGAAGGTTCTGGGTTTCCTGGTGATGAGTTAGGACAAGCTGCCTTCTCTCTTCTGTCAACTCGGGGCCTACTTAGACAGAACAAATCATCTATCTGGGGCTGACAGGGCCTTCCTCAATTTTTCCCTTGGCAAAACCACTCCCAAACTCAACTAAGGTGCCACTTCCCTAAGAAGCAGTTGGTACATGACCACACCACGGCCCGGAGCAGGGGCAGGGCAGACCAAACCTCCATCTCCCATTTCCTCTGCTCCCATTCAGAGCTCTCTTCTTTCTCTCCTGCTCCTCTTGGCCCTCCACCTTAAAAGTCCTCACTCAGACGCCTCCCCAAATCTGTGACCTGGCAATCCTGCTGCGAGGTATATACCCAAAGGAAGGGAACTCTGAGGAGCCTCTTCCCCGCAGCATTGCTCTCAGTGCCCATGAAATATGACAGCCAAGTAAATGTCCAGGGGGCACATGCATGGATTTTAAAACCAGAAATGCCCTTAAACTGTTAAGAAGAGAANCTTGCTGTTTATGCCATGGATGAACCAGGTGGATATGATCTTTTTCAGTACAGTAAGACAAGACCCAGAGACAAACAGGAAGCTGCTCATACAGAATTGGACAGTAGAACAGTGGGTACCAGGGCTGGGCAGAGAGATGGTAGGAAAAGGGAGAGCCCGCAGGACAGAGTTGGAACGGGGCAAGTAAATCCTGCTGTTGTTCACAGAATGGAGACTAGAACTAGCTAGAAAAGACTCAGAGGGCATTCATACCACAAAATAATGATAATGCCCAGATTTGATGATCACTATGTGACAGATACATATAACAAAACGTCATGTGTCCTCAAACTATGAGGAATTCTTACTAGACAACTAAAAATAAATCTGTGTATTTTTTTTTTAATCCAAATTCTGCAACCTTATCTGGGGTTTTCTTTAAATCCTAAAGGAACATCTCTGGTTTCCCCTCCTTCCACATCTGCAGACACTGCTACATCGTCATCGTCACAACAAACAGCAGAATGTAGGATGTCAAGTCCATCCTTTGATTTTCCTTGATAGTCCATCACATTTCACATTTGTCTCCATGCCTAGCTTTAGCACAGTGCTGCAGGGGCCTTTAAACACTAGTGTCTCTGGGGACCTCACAGTCCCATGAGCAGGGAGTGTGTGTAGATGGGAACTTCCTGGCTTCTTTCAACCACGGTCCTACTTAGTCTCCACCCCCCACCCGCCTGGCCCACGCTAACCCCTACCCACACTGTGATGGGTCACTCTGTTCTAACCTCCCTTGTTCCCATCACGAGTGGCTGGTCTGAAACAAAAGTGTGTCACTCCCACAAACACCACCAGGCTCTACTGACTAGCCCAGGCTTTGGGTAATTACACAACCCTGTCTCCTTCTTGAGCTCCACACAGCCTCCCTCCCCTTTGGATTGGCCCAGGTGACCATCCTGACTCGGGTCCATTTTCCACTCCTCCATGCCTCCTCTAGGGAGCCTCTGGGTGGCCCTGGCTGTTCACTGTTCTCTAAATATCCCTGTCAGTTTCACTCACCATCCAGGGCACATGCCCCTCGAGGGCTCCCTCCCACTTCCTGCGTTCACAGGCACATGTTCAGCTCCAGGCCCTCTCCCATGCTCTGTGCTGCTTGGTCTCAGTAACAACTCAACTCCTGGGTCTCTTCCATTTCTCCCCTCCCCCCTCCCATGTCTAGTGAACTCACTTCCTCACCTGTCCCTGAATGGCAGCACACCCCTAGTTCCCTCTTTGGCCCTTTGCTCTTCCTCCCTACAATAAATTTCCTGGGTGATCTCATCCTCTCCTGGGGTGGAAACCACAGCCCCCGTGCTGGTGACTCTCAGACCCACAGCTCCGGAGGGCCCCCAAGCTCTGGGCCTCAGCACGCAAGGGCTGGCGGCTATCTACCAGGAACCTCTGGCTGAAGGTCTCCCATGAGTCCAGGTGGAGAGTCATTTTCAAGTAAAAAGGGCAGCTGTGTACAACCTGGGAGGCTGCATGTCGGGAGACAAACGCGCCACCCCCACATAGACATACAAACACCATCGCAGCAGACATAAAGCAGGCAATTGGTCACAATGCCATCAGTGGTCACCTGGGTCCTAGAGCTGTGGGTGGTGTTCATTTCTCCTCAGCTGCATCTTCTAAAATTTCCACACTGAACACAACGCTTACCTAGTAAGAAAACAGCAATACCTCTTTGTAAATAAGAAGTATGAGATTCCAGAACGATTTAATGCAAGGCCTAGAGAACAGTATGATTGCTTTGAGCAAGGGTCAGTGAGGTTTTCCTGTAAAAAGTCAGCCAACCACTATTCCCAAGCTTATGGGTTATGTTCTCTGCCCCAGCCATGCAATGCCACCCTTGTGAAGGATGAGTGCTTGGTGTTTTAGGAAANTTAGTTAAAGACCCGAAGATCTCAATTTTACAAATTTAAATGCCACAAAATATCATTCTCTTCTTTTGAGTTTTTCCCAACCACTTAAAAAAATATAAAAATTACTCTTAGGCCTGGAGTGGTAGTGCATGCCTCATGAATGAGAGACAGGAGGATTGCCACAAGTTCAAGACCAACCTGGTCTACGCAGCAAGTTCCAGGTCAGCCAGGTCTACATAGCAAGACACTGTCTTGAAAAGTCAAAACAGGCCTACAGATATAGTTCAGTGGGCAAAGTTTTTGCCTAGCATGCATGAGGCCCTGGGTTCAAATCCAGTACTACATAAACTGTAAATGGTAACACGTGCCAAGAGAAAGGAGGACTGGAATTTCAAGTCGCCCCTGGCTATACAGTGAGTTCCAGGATAGCATGAGAATACCTAAGACCCTGACTCAAATGATAAATAAAAAACAAAACTATTCTTAGTTCATAGCATTCAAAAGCAGGCGAGATTTGAAAGGGGCTGTAGCTCACAGCCCCTGCCCTTGAGTGTCAGGTATCTAAGCAGCATTTGAATCCTGCATCTACTTCTTTAGTAATACTTTTCTCCTCCTACCTGACTGGAGGGTGAGGCCTCCTTGAGTTTCCTCACCCCTCTGAGCCATGGCAAGGACTGGGTACCTAGACCTCAGTGGAGAGAAGTTTCTGGGCTGTGAAGTTTGGAGGGTTGCAAGGCTAAGACCCTTCTGGGGCCTCACAACACAGCTCACAGGCAAAAGATGGCAGCATAAGACAGGGGGCTTGATGGGGTGTAGAAATCCCTGGCCTATGCTTCTATGTCTCAAACAAGACAGTTATTTGTCCAAGGCTCTTCAGAGTGACAGAGCAGAGCTGAGGCCAGAAGTGAGCTTTTGACATAGATTTCAATGTTCGCCCCCCCACAGCTACTGGGTACCATCGTCAAGGAAGCCAGCAGCCCTCTCTGTCTGCCTTGCTCGGCAATGAAGCTTCATGAGAGAATCAGCTCAGAATGTGGCATCCACCCTAATGCAGCAGTTAGATCAGAGAGAGGCTCTGTGACCTCCTGGCTGGCCATACCTAGTCGGGGGACCCTGCCCTCCAGCCACACACCCCCTTCCAGGCACTGCATCCCACCAGCACATGGAAAGGGTAGCTATGTCCCCTAGGTCTATTCACCCTGCAAGAATTTCCTTTTCTGGGTGGCTGGCACCAGGGGAAAGAAGGCTTCGTTCCTGAAGGGACTCCCCAGACAGAAGAGGGAGTGATGTCAAGTGTGTAGGCAGAAATCCCTGGAGCTCTCTCAGGATTTCCTGTGATAACAAGATAGAGCAGGTGTTCAAAGTGAAGAAGTACTGTCAGAGAATTCTCTTCCTACTTTGGGGACTGAGCCTTGTGTCCCTACCACAGAGATCCTTCCTTCAGAAAAGATTCAGGTNCAGGTCCAGAAACTCCATGCACCATCACCCCTTAATGATGACATCAGGTAAGGCAAGAAGCTGAGGCACATCGGAGACATGACGTCACTGCAATCCTCACAACCACACAAACCACTGTAAATTAGGGGGCTGAAGCTTGCAGGTAGCAGACTACTTCCCCAAAGGCAACCAGACATTGAGTGGCAGGGTTGGATTTCATACCAAGCTTCAGCCTGCACCAGCAGCCAACAGGAGACATACACGTGTAAATAGTGAAAGAACAAGTCAAGTGCCTCTTCTGGACCATTCTTTCCACTTCACCTGTTTTCCAGGGAAGACTTCAGCTAATGGCAGGGAGAGGGAGGACATGAGTTCAAATCTCCAGTGTCTATGGGAAAGCCAGACACAGCAGTGTAGGCTTATAACCCCATTATCAGGCAGCAGAAACAGGTGAATCAAAGGACAGGTGGCTGGCCAGTCAGCCTGAGACTCCAGGCTCAGCAAGAGACCCTATCTCAAGAAAAGAAAAGAT
>LZPO01007971.1:330647-342038 GCA_001675575.1 Neotoma lepida | reverse complement strand
GGCATAGGGCGTTGGCCATTCTCCTAACTTCTCTTCTGAAGTGTAAGATCGGTCAGTTATCTGCTAATGGCTCTGTGAAACCAGCTCTGCCTCTCCATGGCCTGGGGAAGAGTTCCTTCTGCACAGTATTCCACTTCCACTGTGAAGAGGAACTCTGTCCTTTTGGCCAACTGAGTCATTTAAGATGCTTTGCAGACAGCAATGCTAATTCACTTCTCATTTTACCCAAGGGGAAACTGAGTCTCNGAAAGGAGACTGAAGAGGCCCAAAGTCCTGCAAGGTGTTCATAGGGAGTCAGGATTAGAACCAGGTCAATGATGGTTCTACCCACACCATCTTACTTCAGGGGTCAAAAGAACAACCCTCAGGGTGGTGGTGGGTGCTGGAGAGATGGTTCAGCAGTTAAGAGCGCTGGCTGCTCTTGCAGAGGACCCAGGTTCAGTTCCCGGTACCTATATGACAGCTCACAACTGTCTGTAGCTCCTATTCTGGGGTATTTGACACCTTCTTCTGGTCTCTATGGCACCAAGAATATATGTGGTACACATACATAGATGCAGGTAAAACACACATACACATGAGCTAAAAATAATATTTTTAAAAGCACACACAACAAAAAGCTGGGGTGGCTTGAAGGACAGTGTTCTCANGTAGGGCCCCTCTAGCTTTGTTTCCTGTGCTCTGAGGGGACTACATCAAGGAGGCCTATGTCCTCAGTCACAGGTCTATGTCCTAGTAGATATGGCTTCTACAATCTGGGTGCCCTTGAGAAGGGTGCTTTGAATCAAACTCTTGGCTTGAGGAGAATGCGATGTTGGGAGTAGACAGTTTTCTAAAAGACATGGGCCTGAGGTCACAACCACTGCTGAAGACAGGAGAAAGAAGAACAACACAGGACCTAGGCATAAGAGTGACCTGCTGGTGGTTGACATCCCACAAAGGGCCCCCACTCTTTGCCTGTTTTCTCTACCAGGGCATATAGATTTTCTCTGGGCATGAGTGCTTTATAACACTGTGGCCACTACAAGCTGGAGGGCTGCAGAGAGTGGTTGCAGCCAGAGCCTCTGGGGTTAGGGCAGAGGCTACAACCTGTCCTGCTCTGTGAGTAAATAATGGGGTTAGGTGTAGGGGCTCAGGCCTGTAAACCCAGCACACAGGAGGCAAAAAGCCAGACCAACCTGGTCTCCAGAGTGAGCTCCAGGCCGGCCGAAGCTACACAGTGAGACCTGGTCTCAACAAGACAAGAAGACGAGGAGGAAGGGGAAGAAGAGGAAGGGGAGGAGGAAGAGGAGGAAGAGGAAGAGGAAGAGGAGGAGGAGGAAGAGGAGCAGGAGAACAATAGCAGAGAGCTAGGAGGCAATGTCAAGTCCAGGGAGGGTTGGAGGGCTGGACTATGGCTGAGCATCTNGGGGATTAGAGATGATGGGGCCAAAGGGTAGAGTTTCAGAGAGCCAGGGGGTAAGGTCAAAAGGGCTCACAAACACTTTCTGAATATCTTCTGCACGTCAAGCAGTACCCAGGCCTCTGAGCACAGAGGATAATAAAACCCAGACCCCACCGTCCAGGAGCTTGTGGGGAAGGGAAGCAAACGGGGTGCTCAAGTCCACTTTCCTCAGTTCACACTCACAAAGCCTCACAAAGCCTCAGTTTGCTGTATCAAATACCTGAGACAGCCAACTTATAAACAGAACATGGGAGGGAAGAAAAGGGGGAGGGAGGGAGGGAGAGAGAGAGAGAGAGAGAGAGAGAGAGAGAGAGAGAGAGAGCGCACAAACATGGTTTTGGAGAAAACAAGTCTGTTACTTTCGGAACTATGGCAGCATAGTACATCATGGTAGGGACCAGGTGGAAGATCGGAGCTGCTCATCTCAGGGCTTGAAAGCCAAAGAGAGAAAAGAGTCAGGCTGGGGTCCCACTGTCCCCTCAGGGGTACACATTCAGTGACCACCAAGCCCTGCAGTGTGGCCACAGGATGGCAACTGAGCCTTCAGAACATGGCCCATTATGACACTATTGCAGCACAGAGATCAGCGCTGGGTGGCCAAGGGGACAGTCCCTGTGCTCCGTCTGAGCTGAGGGTCACTGGGAGAGAAGTTGGGAGGGAAGAAGGGCCTTTCTATTTTTCCAGCCTGGGTGATGCTAAAGCCTGGATGACATGGATCAGCATAGAGCATCTCAGGGAAGAGATCTCACCGGGTCACCTTAGGACACTCCAGCGGCCGAGTGGAAGGCTGCTGGAGTGGGCAAAGTCAGAGATGGAAATCCCAGTCAGGGGCCAATCCTAGTGAAGAGTNAGGCAGTCTTAGACTGTGGCAGCCCCGGCAATGGGGAGAGGGGACCTGATTTGAGAGAGAGAACAGTCACAGAACTGTGTGTGTGTGCCACAAGATCAAAGAGAGAGTCATGGATGGGAGCAGCAGTGTGATAAGCTGGACAGGTCCTTGAGGCTTCTTAAGTGTGCCTTCATACCCAGCACTCCCTTGTCTCACTGTGTGATCTTGGGCAAGTGACCTAACCTTTCTGAGCCTAATTTTGCAGTCTATAGGACAAAGACACTACAGTCAATCTCATGTGGTTGTGGTGCGTATCAGAGATAATGTATACTAAAGGCCTAGCCCAGGGCTTGGCTCACAAAGTCTCAATAAGCAGCAGAGATAATTACCACCATTTGTTCACTCAACAAACATTTATGAAGCACTTGCTGTATGCCAAAGATATTGGGTCCTTGGGCTCAGCCCTGTTCTCATGGAGCTCACTGTCCATTGGGAGAGAGGTATGCAGAGGAAGTGTCACATGTCAAGACAACATTGCCTGGGGCAGAGGACAGAGCCTTATTCTGCCCCAGCACTACTTGACAAAGGACAAATGACAGTGTAAACAATATAAGGTCACCTACCTGGCACATAGACTGTCAAATCATCCTGTCTCCATTTGGGAGTTGCCTTCAGAATTTTGAAATCACCCCCCTTTAAAGGCATTGTCTTAGAGGGGCTTATGGCTGCAATTCCTGCTCCTCAGGAGGCAGGGGCATAAGGATGCAAAGTTCAAGGGATGTCTGGTCTACATATAGAGTCCAATCCAGTCTGGGTATCTAAATAATGCAAAGGGCTAGGGGTATAACTCAGTGGTAGAGTGCTTGCAGGGCAGGCATTCAGCCCTAGGTTCAANTCCCAGTACCAATAATAAAAATAATTTTTTNAAAATAGAGGCATTGTCTTAGTTGTGTATGGTGGCACACCTGTGATCCCAACACCAGGGAAACTAAGGCAAGAAGATAATGAGCTGGAGGCTAGCCTGGACTACTTAGTGAGATATCGTCTCCAAAAANACCTAAATAAAGGCATCAGTGGCTGCAGATGGGTNTCTATATGAAGCCCAGAGAATGGCACACAGTGTGTCAACAGTCCCAGAAAAAGACATGGGAAGAAGCGTTAGCTAGGTAAGAGTGAAGGTCTGATGTGGGCAGGNCTCCAGCTAGGTCATGAGTATGCAGTGAGCACTTCATGCCCCTCCAGGCATGTGAACTGATATATGAAGCATGAGCCATCCCCNTCTGCTCCCCATCTGTATCCTTCCAAGACTTCCTTCCAAACCTTTTGGTGCCCCCCACTCAACCATGCCCATTTTCTTGCACACATCTCTTACACACACAACTACAGACAGTTCAGTAGTTGCAATACTACCTGGAGCCTCCCACTGAGGCTGGATATCCATTCTGCGAGCCTCTGATCAAGACCTCAGTGTCTGTGTGACCTTGGCCTGGTCTAGCTCTGGCTTGTTTTCCATCTGTACAGAGGATGGTAACAGTCCCTGTCTCATGGAGCTGCTGTGAGTTCAGCGATCAATATTCCTTCCCTTCTCCACAGCCCATTTGCCCCGATCCTTGCAGAGGATCAGGCAAGAGGCTCTCAACTGGGAGTGTTCCTAGCACCCCCACCCNTGGGGTCTTTCCTTCAGCATCCCCTTCATTCCCTCTCCGGGAACTTGGGAGTATTCCTGGGAGGCTGGGGTAGTCCTTGCAGTGGTGTGATTCTGGCAGACCTGAGCAGCACAAGGAGGGGGTTAAGGAGCAGTCCAATTTCTCCCTCTCTGTTCCCAGCAACATGCCACTGCTCTGCAGATAGGATGGCATCCTGAGGCGCCTGAGGGATATGTGGGGAATCTGGAAACTGCTCTCCCTCACAGACTGTGTGGGCAGCACATTTGAATAATTTCTGTAAACCTAAAGTTCAAGCTTGTTCCACTTCTTTCCCCAGAAGGCTCACAGCATCCAACAGGGAGAGCTTGGCCAGCTGTGAGGCTCTTCTGGTGCACACACACACACACACACACACACACATACACACACACACTCACGCATGCATGCACGCACGCATGTAGGTGGTCTCCAGAAGCACTTCAGGAACCCTTGGAAGACTGGGGATCTGAGTCTTCCATGAAGATGCAAGGGTTGCTCTAGTTATCCGGGTTCCGGTCTCAAATTTTCTCTTCAGCAGAATGGCACAGTGTGAATGTCCATNTCTTGGGGCNTCAGGATTTAAAGGGGCATGACTCCCATAGGCTGAGTGAGCTGCAAAGCTGTCTGCTTGAAGCTTGGGAGTCCAGTGAAGGTTTCTGAAGTAAGAAATGACAATCAAAGCAGCTTACCCTAAGAACAGGTATGTCCTTGGCAGGGAGGACAGAGATGGACTGCAGAGACCTGAGGATAGACCAACCTGCCTCAGCCCAAGTGGCCTCAGGTCTAATAATCAGTAGGGACAACAAGACCTGGCTGAACAGAGCCTGTTTTAATCCCTGGTCATTGTTTTCCAATGATGTATAGAGACAGGGAATAATTTGCAGAAAAACGTCATTCCAGTGTGATTTCAGCTGAGTTCAGGATTTTTGGTTTTATCACTGTACCAGGTGTTTCATCCTGCCTTCCCCAGTGTGCTAAAATGCCCAGGCATATGTATGCTTGTGCATGTACACACACACACACACACACACACACACACACCTTGCATAACCACTCTAGACTTCATTGGAATGACAGCTTCGTCCCCAGAGGGCTTTAAGACAGGGTAGACACACCTGTCTTGTTGACCCTGGCAATCATCAAATTAAAACCCCACCCCTGCATTCAGCAGTAGTCCCAACACTTACCAGACACAAGAGTATGTTCTCTCTCTCCCTCTCCCTNTCCAGATTGATGTATTGCCATGGCAACAAAGCCATCCCACAGAGCCTGAGTAAATGGGAAGGTGTCCCTTAGCAACAAGAGTGGAGCAGTGNTTGGTGAGGATGCTGGTGAGGCTGGCAGGGCAGNCAGGCCACTGAGAGGATCTCCTGGCAGGGTCCAGAGGAACAGTTCTTGGAGCTGGGTCTGGGGCTTGCTCATTCCTGGAATGGGTTTGAAGACTTGTCCCTCTATTATAGCATGTCCTCCGAGCATACAGTCACTTTCCAACTCATCAGTGAGGATGGGAGCAATAGACTTCCTTCTCCAAAAACCTTAAAAANTTTGAAACTTTTGGGTACAAGANTTGATTGATTGCTAGAAAGACCTATGCCAAACCTTAAAGCTCATCATGTAAGTTCACTGTAGAGTGGCCTGAAGTCCAGGGGAAAACATCTGCTCAGTTGTCTACCCTGTGAAGAAGTCAGGTATTGGTTTCAGATGTGGTATTGGTTTTAGATGTGGTCAGGCAGACTGTGAGAACATCCTGGTGAAAAGCTGTGGACATGTCCAGGAGAGTATTGGATGGGCCAGGAGATGGGGGATGGAGATGGCTCCCTGCCCTGGAGAGGCCAACACCACCAGCTGGCCTTGGAAATTGACCCTCACTTTGACCTCTTACAGTTCTTGCTTCAGTTGGCCCTTATACACATCTAGATGTGTATAAGAGATGGCTCCCTGCCCTGGAGAGGCCAACACCACCAGCTGGCCTTGGAAATTGACCCTCACTTTGACCTCTTACAGTTCTTGCTTCAGTTGGCCACCAGAGATTGTGACTAAAATAGGGCTCTGACCATGGGTTCCTCTGCCCAGTAGCTTCCAGTGGTTCCAGTAGTGGCTGGGAGTCACCAAATTTGTCTTTGGAATCTGATGACCCCCTTACCAAAATCAAAACAAAATATGCACTACAGCCTTTTCATTTTTCGGGGCTGTGGGCCTCTGCAATCTCAAGCAAGGGGCTTTGTCANAGAGGCATGACACACCAGGTCCTTTGTGACCTGGCNATGCCTTCCTCATCAGCTTACCTTGACTTTCTCCCTCTTAGGGTGTACNTNNAGTTCATCAAATCACATTCACTTCTCTTGTATACAACTCTGTTTATCACTCTCATGCTTCCCACATACTCCTACCCACTAGAGGCTTTCTCCTTCACCTCTAGTCTAGTAAACTCCTATTCATTCTTCAAAACCCAGCTCAGTTACTGTGTCCCTGACACACATGGTCCCTGATGCTGTGTAGACAGGCTTGATCACTCCTCAGCCTGAAGCACTTGCGTTCTACATAGAGTTTTCATTGTACATCTTCCAAGCACAGTCTTCATGTCTATTTCACTGGCTTATGAGGGGCTCAAGACCAGAGACTGTGTCTTTCCTCAGTATCTAGCACAGAACACACAGGGATTCTCCAGGGTCTGGAGAACCAAGATGGTGGAACTGAAGAACAGAGGCTAACTGGAGAAGGGGGGGAGGAAATGAGAAGGCAGGACAGGAGNCGAGAGGAGGGAAGAAGTGAGGGAGTCAGGAGGAACTGAAGGTCCAGGCTGTTAATGACCACAAGGCAGCACTGAACTTGACAAGCTGGAAGCATTGGGTAGATGGCCTGCTCTCTTGGTTTGCCCTGGACTTGCCCAGTCCTGGCTTGAGATGGGCCTGATCACCTGATTGGTGACCTCTTCCATGACAGGTCTGGAGTTAGGAGCAGGCCAGAAGCCTGAGTGCTAGTCCAGGAGGTGAGTGGAGGGTGGGGAAGGAAGACAGAGGATACTGTGGGTGCTAAGTCACTNGTACCTAAAGGAGGAGGAGCCTGACATGGTGCCAGCCTCCCAGGCCATCTCCTGCCTTCTACCCCTGCAGAGAAAGCAAACACAGTGAATAGCAGGACATCCTGTTCACACTTAATGGCTTCTTCCTTAATGCCAGGCCTCAAGCCCACTACCTGGGTCACTCGACTTGTCCTGCCACCACCCCAGCCCCCAAAGGACTAGTGGTCCTGTGTCTTCTGACAGGCTGGGCAGGCATCTGGGGGCTCTGTTCAGTTTGCACCACGGTTCCTGCTTGGGTTAAGGCAGCTCTTCTCTTAGAAGTGTTGTCTAAAACCTCCTTTGGGGGCTGGAGTGTGGCTCAACGGTAGAGCACTCACCTGCCATGCTGAAGGCTTTGAGTTCTACCCNTCCCTAGCACTATGCAAGCACACACACACATCGCATTGTAGAGATGACCCAGCTTGAAGGCAGGGATGGGCCTAGCTGCTTCTCTCCCCCTCACCTCCTGTTTTCCTCCCTTAGTAGGCACTAAGTGCTGCTTGTTTTAGTGGTCAGCCCTTCTCCCGGGGACCCAGCCTCCTGACCTCCTGAGCTGCCGGAGGGCTCCAGATGTAACTTCAGCAAACAGTTTACAAACCCATCCTGTAGACTATGAGAGAGGGACATATGAAGTACAAGGACAAGGGACTTGTTCATCTAGAGAGTCTGCACATTAGTGTGCTCAAGCAGTCCTTCTGCTGGGTTCCAGTCTAACTATGTGATNAAATGCTACTTTTTGCCTCAGTCTTTTAGTCTGGAGAATGGGGTAGAATAGTGCCATTCTTATAGGGTCATATGATGGTGGATGGAAGATGAAGGAAAATAACTCAGTGTGGTTCTTGGAGTATGTAAGGCCCTGTCCTCTGAGCTGAACTGCCATCATTTCCCTGAGATCCGCTGTACCTAATTTGGAGAGTCCACCGTGTTCAAGACCTGTGGACCACCAACAGGTGGGGAGGGTCACTGGACCAACCACTCCTCTCAGCCAATCATATGCAATTCTGCCCAAATTATATGCAGCCTTGGTGTCTCAGTAGGGACTAGAGTCAGGGACACCAGTAGGGACTGGTGTCAGGTAGGGACTAGAGTACTTAGGCTGGGAAAGACTACGGGATTAGGGTTCATCTATGCAGCTATGAGGAAACACCATCCATGCTGGGGGCAGACCTTCTAGTCAGCAGCTTTGAGGTCACCTGTGCTCCTGACGGGAAGCCCTCATGCGTGCTTTCTACAAGTAAACCCGATAAACTCATTGGATGAACTGTGCTGGACTGGAACTTTGGTTTGTCATTAGGATGAGGAGGAGAGAGCAGGTGGTGTTTACATTTCCCCCCAGGGAAGGAGTTTTAGCTTTTAGTGACAGACTAAAGAGGTGAATCATTAGCTGTTGTCAGTTTGCAGAGAGAAAGTTTTTGTGGGGGTCTCAGAAGGTTCTAAGAGCCTCCCCCTGTAGGTGACAGACACCCCCACATACAATGTGGCAGCTTCTGAGGCAGGTGCTGATGAGGACTTGTCTGAGGTGCAGTCGGGGACCTTGAATTTCCTTTCTGCATCATCCTGTTCCAAGCAGTGTCCAAACAGCCACTGAGAATTAAAGGCCACTGGAATTCACCCCCAGTGCCACTGAGAAGTGTGCCATGTTGCAACACGTTGGAGATAGACCAGAACTCAACCCCCTANCCCTCAGTTGAGTCAGAAAAAGTCAAAGAGGCTTTTGCTCTGATCGAGTTAAAGGNACTCACCGCCACTGTAATCAGGTCCCTAAATTACAGAGCCCACCTGCCAGCTGCCTGGTACCATCTCATTAGCCGGGTGCCGGGAGAAGGTGCCATATGCCCCGTGGGAGCACCTGACCGCCAAGTTCCTGCTCCATAATTAAACTCAAAACCCTGACCTCACCCCCTCCTAACCCTCAGNAAACAAAGTTGAGGCCTTTCCCCTTCCCTGCTCCAGGGAAGAGAAACTCAAGGTGTGAATTAGGAGCTTCCAGCCTGGCCCACCCTCCTGTGACTATGGGATTGAGGGAGATTTGAGGAGATCAAGAAGAACAGGAGTGAGCCCTACGTCTTGCCACATGGATATCCAGACCCAGCAAAAGGCAGGAGGACACACTGGCTTCTAGGGGGTTCTGAGGATGACCTTTAGGAAGTGAGGTCCTAGAAAGAGGCGGGGTGGGTCATTGAGGTGGCTCAGCAGGTAAAAAACCCTTTTCATGTAAATGATCACCTCAATTCCATCCTTATGGAAAGGGAGAACCAGTCCTCTGAATTCCACATGTGTGCCATTGCATGTACCCTCCATCTTACACAGATCATGCGCACATGTGTGCACGCGCACACACACACACATATACACACTACATAAAAACACACGTGCAATTGCATGTATCCCCCATCATACACAGAGCACACACACACACCATATATATATGTAAATTTTAAAGGAAAAGAGCAGGGCGTAATCCTGGCTTAAAGTTTGTCCTAGAACAGTTAAGCACACCCACGCACAACCTCACCCCTCTCNCCACTCCACTGAAGGATGCATGGATGCCAGGGGACTGACAGAGTCAGTTGGGATACTCTCAGGGGTCTTATAGCCAGAGCTGTGTGANGTGTGTCTGACTGACAGATCCACAGAGCATCTTGGCGTGGGGGCAGAAGTATGATAGGAGAAATGGATTAGCAGGCCAGTGTCCCTCACTGAAGAGGCTTCCCTAGAGCCAGAGTGGTGGGATGACCAGACAGTGGGAGGTACCAAGTGATCAGCGTGCCATAAATGCCCCCATGGCTCCAGCCAGCCATGACCACCAGCCAGAGAATAGAGGAATGGACAACTCCAGCTTCTAAATCCTCTGCAGATACTGCTGCCCAGAGAGAGGGTATGGGCTGGAGGACAAGAGGAAGGTCATTGGCCTGGGTCTGGAAAGGAAGCACCCCATCCTTATCCTAGAATTCTCTGGTCCCCTGTCTGAGCCTCCTGGGTCTGCACGATGCCAAGCTGCATGCGCTAGCTCTGGATTTGGTGGGAAAGAACAGAATTATAAAGAAAACTGTCCAGCCTAACAGAGAAGGTGAATTTACTAGGACAGACAGGATCAGGGCTTCCAGTCCTTTGCAGCAGAGATAAGAGATGTGGCTTCAGCTGGTGTTTTAGATTAAAGCCAAGCNCTTGATTGCACTCAGCTCCCAGGAACTTGCCTCTGTTCTTACAGCCAGGAAATGTTCAGAACCTCCTCCAGCCCTGCCACTCCCCAGGGTGATTCTGGCTCTGATTGGCACTGTGCCGATGCTGATTTTGCCCTCCAGCCCCCAATCTGGGGATGGAGAGGTGAAGACAGCCTTGTGGTCATGAGTCATGGCCTCTGAGGGTTAACACAACCCAGAGAAATGCCTAGGCAGGCTGTGTCCCTTACCACCTACTCAAAGTCCCAGCTCTTGGACAGGACTGGGNCAGGCCAGACATGCACCGAGGGCCAAGGGGAAAGCTACTGTCCGAGGCCCAGCACTAGACCTGGAGACAGCAGGGTGTCCTTTGCAGTCACATCAGGTGAACCCAGCCCTGGGAAGATTGCAGTCTGGAGTTGTTTGCTGATTTCCCTAATTTCCTCTCGGGCCAGCTTCCCTTTTTCCTGCAGCCTAAGAGCCCCTGGGGCCCCAGCACAGCCAGGTGTGGCTTGAGTGATCATGGGGCCTGGTAGAACAGGGAAGGGCGAGCAGGGGTCAGCATCAGGAGTCACTGTGGACAGGCACAGGACACTGAAGAGTGAGGAAGAGGAAGGGGCTTAGCTTTATATCTGGTTTCTTCCGGGATGAGCCCTGTGACCCGAGTACCGTGAGCCACTAGAGTCTCCCAGGAACACAACCTGACTATATGGTGTGACAGATACCAGACCTGCTCACTGGGACCCATCTGAGTGATCAGCTTGGTCCAGGGGACCTTCTACCTGAATGATTCAGGCATGTCTGAATGTGCGGTCACTGACAGGTGAATGCTCAGGTGACCAAACAATGGTGGNGTGACCAGTACAATACCTAAAATACCAGGCCGTCGTCCTGAATTGAACAAGTGCCAAGTGGACTGGCAAGAAACCACCCCTCCAGAGGCCTGCATTCCAAGTGCCCAGCCCAGCCTCACAAGTTGGTGGCACCAAACAGAGGCTCACATAGCCAGGGGAAGGAAGGAATTTGTGGCTTGCACTTCCCCAGAGCTACTCTTGGCCCCAGGAAGCCTACCAACAGTTCCCCTGGACACTGCTATCCTGAGCACTTCTTCCCAGGATCCCTACCACTCATGAGCCATGACTGACTGCTCTTAATTAAACAACTGGTAAATGAATTTAATCCAATATTTACTCCCGGAGAAAGAGAAGGAA
>LZPO01007971.1:317766-328241 GCA_001675575.1 Neotoma lepida | reverse complement strand
GGAGCAGCGGCTGGACAGCGCATCTTAACAGAAATCTTGACCTCCATTAAACAGTAATTTAGCAATTCTGCTCTGGCTTTAGCTTCTCGATCCTAAGGGAGGGAGTGTCAGGCCTAAAGAGTATGGGGGTTCCAGGCCTTAGGAAAGTTGGGGTCTTACACCCCAAATTATCTAACTCATTCTAGATCTCACTTTGGCTTCAGCTCCCTGAACCCAGAAGGTTTATGGTGCCCAGCTCGAAACCAAGGTGCCATCTCTCCCTCTCCTGATGCTCCAGGTGTAGGCAATCTGCCTCTCCCCAGTGTACTTCTGTCACTTACATGAAATCGAAGCTCGGCAGAATTGCATCTCTCCTTGGCCTTCTGGACCCTGCAGAAGGATGCTTCTGAGGAGAGGATCTTCACCCAGGGCTTGAGCCCTGGTACCTGGCCATCAAAGGACATTCCCCCAGTGCCACCAGCTCAATTAGGGATCGAGTGACTTTCAGAGGAGTGTGCTGTTCCTAGGATGTTGTGGCCCACTCCCNACCAGCTGGGGCAAGGGCTACAGGAACTGCAGACNGAGCTAAAGCAGCAAGGTCAGGAGCCAGCCTGCAGGCCTGCAGGAGGTAGCCCACTGCCTTTCTTGGCTTATACTGCTCCAGGCCTCTGACCTCCTGGGTTGCCCCTTAGTTGTTTTTAGATTTCTGCTCCCAGGGGTCCCTGCAGTTGCTAATTCGGCAGTCTAGGCCTCCTGACTTCTGAGAAGTCATACTGCCTGGGAGAGGGAAGAAGGGAGGTGTACGGAGAGGCTAGGGACTGGGCTACTCTCCTTTTTTAACCCATTTCTAGNTTCTAGGGGACACTGGAGTGCCAGATTTCACTTTTCACAGTGCTACCCACTGTGGGGGCTGAGAGAGGAGATAGATGAAAAAGAAGCCTGGGGAGACTCCATCACATAGGAAATTCTCCAGCAGGAAGTCACTGCTCTTGGATCTAAATCCTGCCCTCCTCCAGCACAGGCTCTGTGTGTTTGTGNGTGTCTGATGCTGTGCACTTGGAAAGCCATTCATGGGTCAGGAGACTCACAGAACAGGAAGGAGCCTGGGCGAAGAACATCCCTAAGGGTCCAAAACAGACAGTGATGCTGGGAGGGGATGCTTGTGAAGGGGGAGAGCTGGCCCCAGACAGATAGCTGGCTCTTCCCACNGTGCCATTCAAATCCTGAGGCTCCTGGGGCAAGGGCAAGTATGATGCCTGCTTCTGCCAGTGGCTTAGGTGAGTCCCAGGCTTAGGTCTTGGGGCCTCCTCTTGGAAAGGAGGAACCTGAGGGCTCCCATTCAGGAATGATCTTAAAGATAATCATCACATGGTGGACCTGATGGCATGAGTCCGTAACCCCAACAACTCAGGATGCTGAGGCAGGAAGATCACAAGTTCAAGGCCTGCCTGGGCTACAGAATGAGTTCAGCTTGGGTAACTGAGTGACACTTTCTCAAAATAAAAGTGAAAAAAAAAATGTAAATAACCACAGGAATTGTTATTAAATGTTTCTAAACATTCTCCAAGTGCCAAACACTTCCACGTACATCCAGCACTCACCCAATTCCATGAAATAATGCCATCAGTATTGTCCATATACTTACTCAATCATTGCCTATATATCATATATCCATATATATTTTAAAGTTTTATTTATTTATCTGAGACAAGGTCTCAATATGTAGCCTATAAACTCGAAATCCTCCTGCCTCAACCTCACGCCCCACTATGCCTGGATCTTTGTCTCTAAGAGGAGACTGAAACATGGACACAAGGCCACACAGCTCATAGCCCATCCAGCTGGGATTTGGGCCCAGGCAATCTCGGAGTGGGTAGCTTTGAGTTCCTACTTCAGTGTTCCTGTCCATGTATCCATTGCGCCTATCCAGTAGGTTTTTAGTTGAAAAGCCCCAAGAGAACCACTTNCCTCTGATTTAGTGTCCCTCTTTCCTGCCTTGTGTATCACAGTTGCCCAACACAGGAGGTAAATCTAATNTTTGGGACAACATCCCTTNCNGGTCTCCAAGAACCCTCTTCGATGACCTCTGCTGCCACCTGCTGGCCTACCAGTCTTGGGGTGTTTTCGAGTTCTTTTTCTCCAAGTGACATCATCTTTTCCCCATAGCTGTGGAACTATTTCCGGTGTCTATGGGNCTATTGACTATTTGACTCCCAAGCCGCCTTCTCCTCTGAGATCCAAGTTGGTATATCCCAGTGCAAAAGGCTCTAACCCTTCAGCACCCCATAATTTCCCACCAAGTAACACACCCCCGAATGTAGAGCAGGCCAACGGACTGCATATTCACTGCACCAGGAGTCCCCAGAGGGAAATGACACAGACTCTGTGCAGGACTGGCCGAGAGGCAGGGTTTAGATCCAAATCAGAGAGGTGATAAAGCGGTTGCTTTCTCTAGCACGCTGTGTCACTTCCAGGGACCCCTGAACCACACACACAGCGATGGAAATGGAGCCCAAGCTTTTTTGCAGTGGTTGGGCGCAGGTTCTTGGCTGGGGCATGGCCTGAAGGGGTGCATGCGGAGGCGGGGGGGATGTTCCCAATCAGTGGAAACTGGAAATGAATAGGTCTCATGAAGAGAAGACAGAGTGGGGGCAGGACCATGGATGGGTTCTGGGGAGGGGAATGGAAAAGAAATGGAACACTGGAAAGAGCCTAAGAAAGGAGCCGTCAGACCAGAGCTGAACAAGAATGAATACGGGCCGGGCGGTGGTGGCGCACGCCTTTAATCCCAGCACTCGGGACGCAGAGGCAGGCAGATCTCTGTGAGTTCGAGGCCAGCCTAGGTTACCAAGTGAGTTCCAGGAAAGGTGCCGCCAAAGCTACACAGAGAAATCTTGTCTCGAAAAACAAACAAACAAACAAACAAAAAACCCAACAAAAAAAAATGAATACGGACGAGACTCCCACATCTTAGAGTAAAGGTTACAGCTGGCCGCCTGTTTTTGTACACCTGCAAGCTAAGAGCAGTTGCTCTTTTTCTTTGGATGCTAAGGATTGAAACCAATGCCTTGGGCAAGACTTTTCATTTTTAAAATGCTTGAAAAAGATAGGAGATTTTTTTTTTTGTAATGAATGAAAATAGTATGAGGCTCCAAGGTTCAACGTCTGTAAATAAAGTTTTATTGACACACAGCCATGCTGTTAGTTAGGCTTTGTCCTTGACTGCTTCCTATGCCAGAGGTGGGTAATTGCAACGCAAGCCTCACAGTCTTCAAGCATTTATTATTTGGCCCTTTACTGAAAAGCTTGCAGTACTATACCCTAAAAGAAAAGAGTGGTAGGCCTTGGAGAAGAGCCNTGGGAAAGAAGAGGGACGTTAGGCTTCTGATGGAGGTGGAGGGCACAGGAGCAGTGCGTAAGCTGGGCTCCCCAAGGGCCTTTCTAGATTCTGCCACGATAAAAACTTTTCCCTAATAATGAACCTGCGTCTTCCCAGCCCTGTTTCCCACAGCTTGTTGCACCACTATCAAGGCAATTTTAGACCTCTAAGCCTGAAGATCCCTGTCTGTCCTATGGGAACGATAATGCAGATAGACTTTGAAGGTTTGTTGGAACTTCTGTAAGGTAACAGCGCTCTCCCGGCCTTGGTGGTGTGCCATCAACTGACTGACAAGGTTGTGAGGTGAGTGTACTTCCTAACTTGTCCACTAGAGGGCAGGAAGGCCCTGCTGGCTGCTCGGAGGTCTGAAAGGTACCCAGCCTGGGGAGAAATGCCCTCCCCTGCTGTTTACATCCGTGCCCTTTGATCAGCTTCTGCTCGCCTNACAGCCTGCCAAGGACCAGGCTAATGCAGCNCTTCCCNCTGGGGCCAGCTAGGCTTCATTCTTGCCCTTTCTCTGTTTCTACCTTGCAGAACAGACTGAGGTGAGGCCTCCAGGTAAATGCTCCCCGCACAGGTCTGTTTGCAGTTTGCAAAGCTCTTTCTTTCTTTCTCAACACCTTGCGGGAGCCTCCAGTGTCCCTGTGATTTGACAGGTGACATAATATTCGTTCATTCAGGTGAGGGAAATGAATTTGGAGAGGCTGAGTGACCTCCTCAAACCTGTGAGCTGGAGAGTAGGGTGTAGGGGATCAGAGCTGGGATACTGATGCCATGCAGAAGGCTGTGCTTACTGACCATAGTTTCCAAGGAGACTGACTCCATCTTCCATAGCTTCTCTTTGTGGCCTGGTCCCACATTGGGAGGAAAGCTGATAACTCCCCAACTTCCCCTTCTACACCCACCCACAGGTGCTTCAGACATGTGAGTTCGTTTCTGCAGACGTGCGCTCCCCAGGGGTGGTTCTCCAGGAGAAGTTGAGAACCCAAAGGCAGATACACACACATTCACACACTCATATATTGTCATGTTCGCACACACATATACTCAAAGTCACAAACACACACTCATCTACAGTCACACNTGCCCACATACTCATACGTACACGTTTACACACATGCCCACACACATGCACATACTTACATACTCACACAAATGGACACACACTCTCACACATACACACACTTGCAAATGCACACAGTTATACTTTCAGAAACATTCACACACACACACACACACAGAAACAAAGAAGCCATGGGGCTGAAGTGGTCAGGGAAGGTGGCCTGGGCAGGGAGTTGTCTATCTCAGATAGGAAGATGTGTCATATTTACAAGTGTCTTTAGGCACAAAGGGCACATTCCTCTTTGCTCACACCCGACACCGGGACAGTTCTACATCTGTCTAACATCTGTCTAACTCCGTTCCCTTCTGCAGAGAACGACCTGCCTCCCTCCCACCGGCCCGCCCTTGTGGGCAGGCATGTAGGGAACCTGAAGACATGCTGGGTGACGGAGGTCGGCAAGTAGCTGCAGTTCCACAGGCGGTGGGCACTCTGCCCTCAACATGGCACACAAGCTGCTCCGAGGAACCAGATCTTCTAAGCAGCTTGGCATTGTGGTCTAAGAGACTGTGCCTACCGAGAACGCTACTGCATCGAGGGGCTTCCCCACATGCAGATGCCTGCCCTGGCATGACCTGACAGGTAAGGAAAGTAGACAGAATAGCTCCAGGAACCTTTATCTTAGAGTATTCTGGAAATATCTCACTGAGCCCTCCACCAAGGATGCCCCCTACAGGACTGTGTTCCCGGTCCCATGGGGTCCTGGCCCTATAGGAGCGTGAGCCAAGCTGAGTCAGAAGAGTCTAAGTTGTTTTCAGAGAAAGTCCCTCCTAGTCTAAAGTGCTCCCTGTCTGCTCCTCCCCCACACACCTGTCCTGTATTCTCAGACTCCCTTACCCAAGCACAGGCGTGGGAGTGCCCTCTGGAACTTCTCAATGGGTCACCTTGCAACTCCTAGTGCAGAATGCCACAGAGTCTCCTTCAGTTTGGTACAGGTTCACTTCTGGGGTTAGAGTCACACACCATGGTCTTGTCACATGGAAGGAGATCACATTCCAGTGCCCCACCCTCTGAAGAGCTCAGGGGCTGGCAGGAGCTGGTGGAAGACCTGTCCTGCCCCTCCAGAGGAGTCACATACCACAGGAGGAGGACCCTGCACCAGATGAGCAAAGGGTCTGGGGAATCCAGGGTTCTTTAAGAAACAGTGGCTCTGCTGTGAGGGAACAGGGGACCTGGGGAAAATGGGACAGGGAGGGAGGTACAGGGGAACATGAAGTGGCATCTCCACCTGGTTGTCCCACAGATACCTCCCAGGTAAGCGTGTTGCAGCCTGAACCCAGTGACCTCCTGAAGGCCTTTCTCTGTTCCTGCAGCCTGGCTGGCTGGTGGCAGGCACACCCTCCCCTAAAGCACCCTGCCAGAAACAGGCAAATCCCCCTCACACCTCCCTCTTCCTGGCTTTATATCCCTGCCAGCTCCACAGTTTGCCAAGTTTACCTCTCAGTTTTCTCAAATCCACGCCCCCCAGCTCTTCCAGCAGCTCCCTTTCTCTGCCTTCTTCCTGCCTGCTTGCAGCGATGGCCTCCTGCCTCCCTCCCTAACTGCTCCTGTCCCTGGGGGATGGCAGAGGCTCCTCACCACTGCTAAAGGGGTTCTGGACTTCACCTTCTGCCTGCCTAGGTAGCACCGTGTGGGGTTAGATGCTAATGCCAGATATCTTAGGTTCAAATCCATCCTGCAGATTTACAGCTAGGCAAGCCTACTTTATGTCTAGAGAAAGTGANAGTCTCTCTGTCACCTTCTCTCATCAGTGAAATCAGAACTTGACAAAATAGGTCTCAGACCTGCCCTGAGGAGTAATGGGCTTCTCTGCCTGTGAGATCCTAGCTCCGCCCATTTCCTCTCCTGCTTCCCCTCTGCTCAATGCTAAACCCTCTTCTCCCCTCCCCGCCCCCACCCCATCACATCCACCTCAGTGGACCCACATGTTCTGTCTCCTCTTCCCCTGCTCATTGTGTACTGCTCCCCCCACCATGCTGTCCCCCTGCTTCCCTGGCCAGTGACCACCCCATTCTTCTTGGTGTCCCCTGCAAGACTGAGGGCAGACCTGGGTCCTCAGAGCTCTCACTCTAGTCTGCTTGCAAGCGCTAGGAGATTTTGTGAGCTACAGTCCAGGTATGCTTGCAGCACCTGTGCATTCCCCAGGCTCCATACCTGTTCTATTGCTTAGGGTCCTGAGGATGCAGGGAGGACCAAGCAGGAAGGGAATACATCATGGCCTCGGGGACCCATTGGGGACTTCTGAGCAGAGTGGCCAGCAGTGGGATGGGACAAAAGGAAAGGAGAGTGGTAGCCAGAGGCTGCTGGCTCTGACTTTCCTAAGGCCATGAGGGGTTCCTGGGATCCGCCGGATTGGGCCCACTGTGATGCAAAAATGTTTTCTGGGCTGGAGTCAGAACCAGGATCTATTCCAAGGCTCAGCCAGACCAGCCTGGAGCCCAGAAATGGGTGCTGGCTGCTAGACTAGTTTCCTGTGGGGCTAGGNTTCATCCATTCATGCTTCTTCACCCATCCAATCCATCCTTCNGAGCTTTGTGCAGATGTGAATGTATGTGCACATGTGTGTGCAGGCATGCCGTGAATATGTAGGTGTCAGACATCAACTTTGGATGTCTTTTTGTCTACCCTGGTATCGAGTCCCCAGAATCCNCCTCTCTTTCTTCCACATGGCCGTGCCCTCTGAGTGCTAGCAATCCCAACTCATGTCCTCACACTTGACCATAAACGCCTCAGTAATGTTTATGTTATCCTTGTCACCATCGTCAGTCACTTCTGGCAATGGAACCCACATCTTCTTGCTTGCTAGGCAAGCACTCTCTACTGAGATTCACCCCAATCTCACTCACTAACTTTACTGCATCATTGTTTGGGGAGCTGGGCATGGCACACAGGACACTTGATAAGACACATTCAGAGCCTGGCAGTGGTGGCACACCACTTGGTGNTGGCAGTGGTGGCACACACCTTGGGAGGCAGGCAGGCGGATCTCTGTGAGTTTGAGGCTATTCTGGTCTACAGAGCGAGACCCAGGACAGCTGAAGCTATATGGAGAAGCCGTGTCTCGAAAAATCAAAATAAATAAATAGATAAATAAATAAATGTCACATTCAGCATTTGCACCCGGCNAGTGTGACNTCCTGAGAGACAAGCATGAGGGAAGNAAGCTACAGTGTGCACACCACCATGGACACAGTGCCTTAATGGGACAGGCTGTCTGCCACTCAGTGGTGACACCATTGNCCAAGACAGTCTCTGTAGTCAGCCCTGTGACAACACTCCTTCCTGACCTGNGGGACTTCAACAGACCCCTCCAGCTCTAGGTGTACAGAGCCAGGTTTAAGTTGANCAAGGCATCTGAAAAGTNAACCCCAAGTTCCAANCATCCCCCAGCTGCTCCCACCNCGGCCCCAGACAGCTGTGACACCTGTCTCCNTGCATCTTCCCTGTGCTCATCTAGAACAGATCAAACATTTTTTAAAATCTTGGTCCTGCAGCTTGACAGCCTTTCAATCCCATTTCAACCCTTTACTGGCTGTGTGACCTGGGACAAGTCTCCTACCCTCTCTGAGCTATGTTTGTAACAATGCCCTGCAGTGCCTGTGTGTGGCTAGCTCTCTGTTTTAGGAGGCCTCCCTTGCCTTTGCTACATTGTGTGCTGTGGGTCTTGCCTTCCTAGCTTAAGGTTCTGGAGAGGTAGGATAGTATGACTTCTTTAATAGTCTTGGTAACCCCAGGGAGTGGCACGGAGCTTCACTCAGAGCAGGCAGGCCCAAAATACTTGTTAAATGACTTCAAATGGTCGGTATGGGTACTGGGTGAGGACAGATCACCCTGGCTGCCCAGGAGTGGACAGTGGTCCTCTGCAAGTCACAGGGTACTGGCAGGGGTGATGCCTGGCCATGTTTTATTTTTCCTGCTCATGGATCCTAGGACATGGTGGCCATCTGGCAATGAAAGGTAGGCTAGGTGTATCCTCTGAAGCAGGCNCCCAGGGAAGGAGACTCGGCAGCTGGCCTAGAGGATTGACTGGCTGGCCCACCACCGAGCTTCTGGGCCAGGGACAGCTAAAGGGACAATCCACATGGTCTTGCTCAGAGGAGAGGCAGTCTGCCAGTTAGGTATGGGAAAGGGCACCCTAGGGATTTTGAGGTTCCAGGAAAGACAGGGNAGACCTGGTAATCACNATAATAAAGTGGGAAGGAGGTTTGTACCTTCTGAGGCAGACCGTGGACTGCTGGCAGAGCAGGCCCCATGAGGAGCAGTGGAGTGGAGGAACCNCTGGTTTCCCAGCTGGCTCAGGGCTCAGGCTCTGCTNACCCTGTGCTTTCTGGCATCATGAAACACAGAGAGGTTGCCCACTCTTGGGCCTGGAAGCTCAGCAGATCCCTGAGGGAGCTCAGGTAGGGCAGGGGCTNTCGGCACACCCCCGGGAAGGTGATAGCACCTTCTCATGGGGGTTGTGTTCTAAGTTGAGAACTAGGTTTCTTTTTGTCTAATATGAGGCCTCGAGTCCTGAGTTCAATCCTCAGAACTTCCAAACAAACAATAAAGGTAAAATAAAGTAGGGTAAAGGAAGGGCAGGGGTTTCTTTGCTAATGGTCAAGAGAGACCTGGAATGTTTGATTTCAGGTGAAGACTGCCCTTCTGCTCATACCTGCTGGGAAAACNGCCAACACCAACCTCTGTNTTCTCCTCTCAGCCTTTAAACCACAATAGATAGGGCTGCTATGCAACAAGCAGCCGGAAGTGCCCCCCTTGTCCCCTCCCCTACCATCCTGCAGAAAGGACAGAGGGATCTCAAGGGACAGAGACTCATAGGAGGGGCTTCTCAGGTCAAACAACCACAGGAGGAAGCTGAAGGGTGATTTCATTTGTTTTCAGGTTAACTTATGGTCTATTGCAGAGNTTCTCAACACGTGGGTCTCGACCCCTTTGGGGTGGAATGACCCTTTCACAGGGGTTGCATATCAGATACCCTACATATCAGATCTTTACATTATGAGTCATAACAGTAGCAAAGTTACAATTATGAAGTAGCAACAAAAATAATTTTATGGTTCAGGGGTCACCACACATGAGGAACTGTATTAAGGATGGTAGCGTTAGGAAGGTTGAGAACCATTGTTTTTGTTTGTTTGTTTGNTTNGTTGGTTGGTTGGTTTTTTGAGACAAGTTTTTCTCTGTGAAATTGCTCTGGATGTCCTGGAACTCATTCTGTAAACCAGGCTGGCCTTGAACTCAGAGCCCAGCCTGTCGCTCCCTCCAGAGTGCAGGAATTAAAGGCGTGCGTCACCACTGTCTGGTACCAAACTATCAAAAAGTATCAGCCTTGGATGAGGCACAGCAAGCTGAGGCAAGGTTTTCTTGTTCGGAGTTTATCTGGGGTTTTGTGTTTGAGAAAAGGCCTTGCTGTATCTCCCAGGCTGCCCTGGAACTCTCAATCCTGCTGCCTCAGTCTTCCCAGCTCTGGGGTTACAGAGTGCATCATCATGCTCTTGCTGAGGCCAAGTTTTCTTTGTAGAATTTTATTTAACAAGTAACCCTAGAGTACAGGTAGACGCATAGGGAGAGAAGGAAAAGACAATTCCCAGCTAGTGAGGGTCACTGGGTCACGGAAACACCAGGCTACTGAGAGACTCTGAAGCCAGCCCTGGGAACTTGCACTTCAGCATTGAGAAGCAATCAGGCCAGAGCACAATGTACCCCCAATTCCAGCAGCCCCTGGCTANGGACATCTGAGTGCATATGTTAATTTCTGCTAATTCTCTCTTGCTTGACACATAGGCAGAGAAAGCAGGCTCTGTNAGGGAAGTGGACTCTGCAGGAGAAACTCTCCTGGCAGAGGGGTGTCACTGTCTGCAGANGCCACTGTAAGCCTGATGCACTGTGGGTAGGCAGCGGGGAGTGGGGGCTTCCAGCATCATCAGTGTGGCAGAACCCAAGTTCTTTCTCATGTGGGGTTTACATGCTTCTAAGAGTTATGGACAAACACATGGG
>LZPO01007971.1:266458-288958 GCA_001675575.1 Neotoma lepida | reverse complement strand
TCCCGTGTGATGGCCCAGTATTACCGCATGAAGTGGTGTGANCCCCTAGGATGTCTGGATTAGCAAGCATCTATTTGGCTCAGGTGCAGCAGACAGTAGTTGGGTATGGGCTGTGTTGAAAGATAGCAATACAGGAGTGAGCCCCTGGCTGTTTGCAGACCGTGAAGATTAACTCTAAGGACCACTCCAAGTTTCCCCAGGCTTCCGTCCCTCCGTGCGTCCTCCTGTCTATAGGGTGGACATCTGGTTACCTTTGAATGANCAGTTACCAGCAGCTCATGGACCTACAAATCCCTCTGCTTAGAGCTCTCTCTTTTCCCTCCTCATCTATCTTTCATCCTTTAGCTTTCCTTTCTCAAGGAAACCTTTCTGGGCTCATTTCATACACACACACACACACACACACACACACACACACACACACACTTCCTAATTAGCTCCTGTCATACCAGTGGCCAACTTGCCACCACACTGTATGTTCCAGAGGACTGGATGCCAGTGTATCCTCAATGCTTACTCCAGAACCTGGCATGTAAGACATGCTAAATCATTTGTTGCATGAATGACTAGAGCAAATCATTCCTGTTTCTGGGATCAGACCTTGTCTGAACACAAGAGGGGCACCACCTCCCAGGCTGGGCTTTGCTTCCTCTAATCTTGCTTCTTCNCTTGGTATTACTCCGTAGTTGATGCCACCNCACAGGATGGTCCTAATTGTTGCTTGCTAAGTAAATGAATGGATTCTTCGCGANGAGCTCTTAGAGGGCATTTCTTGAACAGGCAGTTTTAAATTCTCTTCCCTGGAGGGTCAAAGGCAGGCCCAGGAAGTATGCAGCTGGACTGGGTTGGAGCTGAGCAGGCTGGAGAGAAGATAGGAGCAATCTTTTTTTCTCTTCTCATTGTTGCCTGAACGGAGGTCAGGGCGCAGGACACTGAAGCTCTGTAAACCCTCTCTGGTTGTGATGGGCGAGGCTCATCTATACAGCACTTTCTCCTTCGGAGGAGTGGTGTGAAGGGAAAGGGGAGAGATACCGACGCCTCTTTTCCCCCAGTCTCCTGTCTCCAAGACACCAGCCAGATTGGGAAGGGAGTGGGGGTCAGGCTAGTTCGGAGGAGGGGTGGCGTGGCCAGACGGCTGGTGTCCTCTGGTGTCTGGAGCCCAGCCCTGGGCTCTCAGCCCCCGCGAAGGGAGGCGAGCCGGAGCTGTGCAGTGAATGCAAAGAGCTGGGCGAGCTCCCAGCCCGGCGCCGCCGACGGCGTCCTCAACCGCGGCCCAATGAGAAGACAGCAGATAATTTATTCTCTAATCCCGGTTCGGGTGCCGGGCGCGGGCGAGTGGCGTGGGCTGGGGGTGGGGTGGTCCCCNCGTCCTCTCTCCCGCTCCCGCGGCCACCCCTCCCCCGCCCGCGGGCTCGGGCCGCGCACACACACATTTCCTGACAATTAGCGAGCACACCTTGGCCGCGCGGCCTCCGGCAGCGCCGCAGCTTTTGTCTCCCGCCCGCCAGGCGCAAAGTTGCCGCTGCGCCGCGCTGCTCCGGCTGCCAGCCGCCCGCCGCCGTCGGGGGGCGTGGAGGGCGGGTGGGCCGGACGCCGGCCCGGGGCTAGGGGGCCCGCAAAAGAGAAGCGGAAGAAAAGTAAGGCAGCGCTGGCCCCTTCCTTTGTTACAGCCTGAGTGTGAGCGGGCGTGAGCGCGCGCGGGAGTGTCGATGCGCGCCAGGCGCTGCGTGTGAGTGTGCGTGTGTGCGCGCGCGTGTGCAAGGGCGCGCGTGTGTGTGCGGGTCGGGACCCAAAGGCGCGAGGCGGCAGCGCGGGCAGAGAGCGGACCCGCTTCGCGGTCTTTCTCGCCCGCGCAGAACTCGGGCGTGCGGGCAGGTAGCCGGCCCGCTCCGGCTCTTCCCGGGACGCAGCTCACGGCTGCTCTCAGATGGAAACCCCACCCCGGCCGGGACCGGGCGGTCTGCCGGGCGAGGACTGGAGGGAGCGGCCCGCGAGGGTCTGCCCCGCCGCAGGGGGCGCCGGAGGTGCGGCGAGTTCCGGGAGGAGCCGGCGACGGTCCCTGCGAGCCCCGGAGGGCGCGAGGCTTGGGAGGTGGTTTGTGGGGCCAAGGAGCGAGCGGGAGGGGGGCGGGGGCGAGACGAAGTCTGTCTAAATGCCAGTTCCCTGAAGTTCAGCGCGTCGGTTGTCATTTCATCCCTTAATGCATATTTATGCCATGCCGAAATAGGCTTCATAATTAACTCCTGGAGTCATCCGCAGAGGTTAAAGGGACCCCGAAGATTTGTGCATTGATTGGATACCCGGGCAGAGTGTGTGTGTGTGTGTGTGTGTGTGTGTGTGTGTGTGTGTACGCGCGCGCCCCGTGCGAACCCATTGAGAAGAATAATTATTTTTCTCCGCTGGAAGCTACAGCCGAGAATCAGACGAGGAGGGAAGAGAGAGGTTGGAGAGGGAGAGGGAAAGAGGGAGACAAAGGAAGTGAGTGCAAGAGAGGAGCCGGCTCAGCATCCGAACTGTGAGTACTGAGCAGAAAACAGGCAGAAAGTGCTGGGAGTCGGTGACCCCTCTGCGGGCCGGGTTGGGGGGGGCCGGGAACCGCCAAGGACTGGCGTCTCTGCTTTGGGTTGGGCGGGCCCCCTCCACCTCCGGCAGGCTCACCTGAAAGCCAGATCTGACCCGGGGCTGCCTGTGCCAACCACTGCCCTCGCTAGGCAAAGAGGAAGCCCCCTACCCAGGCTCCGTTGCCTTTGTTCCTTCTAAAGGATTTCACAGTTAGTGGGCTTCAGGAGGGAATGTGAGGGAGCTCGCTCTCTAAAGCTGAGTCTACCTCCCCTGGCTGAGTGAAAAGACACTCTGAGTGCTTCCCTGTCTCCTTCGCTGCGTGGTGGAATGCGATGAAGAAGGGGCTGTGACTGAGGCAGGGACCAGGACTTTGTGGCACCTGTGCATTTCTTTGGCACCTAGAAGGGAGAAACAGCAGTGTCTCGTACCCCAAGAGCAGAAAGAGGTCCTGGAAGCCCTTGTGAAGGAGGCCGGAAGGAGCCATGTCCAGTGCAAACCCAACTCCAGCGAATGTGAGGCAAACATACACCCGGGAGGAGGGGGACACCAGCTACTTCATTCTCCCTCCAACCCTTTCCAGTCATTGTGGCTTTGGGGTCTCGTAGGACCTCTGAGCTTCCTCCCACCCCTCGTCCCCCTTGCATACCTAACAAGGGCTGGAGAGAAGCCACCCAGGAGGAACCCTGGCTGTGGTAGAGGCCCGGCGAGACAGCCTTGAGAGGATACTCTCCTTCCTGAGAAAGGGTCCCTGAACACGGATAGTGCCCCTAAAGGAAGGCCCCTGCCTCTCCAGAACTGATCAGGAGAGGGCGCCTGGGGGCCAGAGGGAGAGCCCTCCTTCCTAACCAACATTCCACAGCCTCCCTTTGGAAGCACCAGGGTTCAGCCCTCAGTCCTCATTAGCAATCTTCTCTCCTGGTCTGATTTAATTTTCCCTGCTGAATTTTCAAAGGTACTTTTTCTCTGCCAGTGAACAACTTAGTTCAGGGCGAACTTAGCAGGGGAAGTCAGCTTCTTGGTGACTGGGTTCTGCATTGAGAGAAAGGGATTGTCCTTCANGAAGTCCCCATGGTGCCAGTTTGTGGACTTAGACCTTCAAGGGTGCCCCAGCTGAGGCACAAGGCTGGAAACAGCTTTTGTTTTTCAAATTGTCCAGTTCCATCAAGGCTGTCACAGATGCAGGCTCTTACTTAGACTCACCCCTTCTCAGGCTTCCTCCAAGGGGTTACTGAGCACTTCCTCATTCTCCTAAAAGCATGAGGAGGGCACAGAGATCTGAGAGTAGGTGTGGTCAAGTCTGGCCTGTCCCTTGGAGTCATGTCATAAAACTGACTAATGGAGAGACCTAGGGCAGCTCTGCCTTAAAGTCATGTACGGTGGCTTGTCCTTCACTGGTACTACCATAAGTCCCATGCAAGGGTCTTGCACAGTGTTTGACCCACTGTGTAAACTTAATGTACGTTCGTTGAAGGAGTAGCTGTCCCCATACACCTCATCATCTTTGGAGGATTAGGGAACATGGCTGAAAGGGCAGAACTAGTCCTGGGCAGACATNAGAATCATTTGATATTATTCATGATATTCTCAGGCAAACTGCATGCAAATTTGCCAGTGGGCTATTATCATATTTTTCTCCAGCAGCATGGCTGACTGGGAATCAAAATTGTAGCCTGGGTTCTGTGCTTGGGGAGCTTGAACTCTGGTGACGGAAGCTCCTCCTTGTATTCTTCCTCCTATAACCCAGCCAACAGCTTAGTAAGGATTGGAGGCTTATGGTACCAAGGTTGGAGAGACTTGTCCCTCACTTTCTGCCTTTGCTTTCCTCCCAGCTTCTCTACTATGATTTGCCTGAGACTATTATCAGGCTGCTGTTGCCTCCTCCTCCTCCTCCTCCTCCTCTTCCTCCTCCTCCTCCTCTTCCTCTTCCTCTTTGCCCTTCTTCAAGATCCCAAGGGCCTGCTAGGTTAGAAGCTGCTTCTCTTTGCCTGGAAACGTTCAGAGAGGGCAATTGGAGAAGCCCCTGGGCAAAAGGAAATTTATGCCTGACTTTACTGTCCAATGGATGAGTGTGTGCCTCCTCTAGGGCGGCTCTCAAACTGTTAGTGAGAGAGAACCTGAGCTGTTCATGCTTTGGGGTAGAAATGGAGGGTGTGCATGGCGGACTCAAACCATGGGAAAGGCTACCTAGTCTAGGCCTAGAGAGAGGGAGGCCATACTGTCCTCTGTGGTAACTCNTGATCTGGTTCTGGTCTGGAGGATGGTGTATAGGAAGGAGCCTGCAGGTCCTTCAGGACCTAGTCTGGGTCGGTACTTGGCCAAGGATGTACTCACAGATCCATCCCAAGCACAGTTCCAAATTGGGAGGTCTATTTGGAGCAGAGGCAACAGATTGAATCTCTTGAGGATCCTTTGAACCTTCAGCAGAGCCTCCCACCATGGTGGGTGGAATCAGATTGCTGTACTGCTCGTTATCACACTCCACAGCCTAGGACCTACAAGCACACAGGCTGGTGAGAGCAAATGCCTTAGTATTGTCCCCATGTCCCATGGCTCTGCCACCATGGTGGCCCCCAGAAGACACATAGGTTGAGAAGAACCTCTGAGAGTTAGTTCCATTGTGGACCCTTGAATCTTGATGGGACCATAGGTTTGGTTAATTGAACTTATGAAAGACTTCCACACAAACATCCCATTTATTGTAGCCCTACTGGGTGTCCAGTGTGGATCTGGAGAATGTTTATGCATGTGTGCTGGCTGGTTCTGGGAACACCGAGTCTCCGCCCCCTGTGGAAAGGATGGCATTCACTATCCTTGGCCTAAGCCCAGTCTGTCCCTGGCCCTTCTCTCTTGTGGAGAGCGGCTGCTTTATTGGCATGTCCCCATCTCTCTCCTTTGAGAGGCCTGCTCTGCTTGGCTTATCTTTAGCTGGAACCATTGTCAGTCCAAGACCCAGAAGTAGCCTGAGGCCCTTGAAGGNAAGTGTTAGGAGAGGGAATTCCTAAAGAGCTAGCATTCTTCCAGTGAAACAGGCTTTAATTCTAGCTCCCTGGGTTCTCCAGTTTGTGCAGAGTTCATGAGGAAAGGCCACCTCACCTGCCCTCAGTGTCTGCTTTCCCAACAGGCCGTGGGCTCCTGAGGGAATGGCTGGAGGTCAGGGACACTATAGGCCTGTATGCTGGGCCCTCTTCCTCAGTCTGCACAGGCTCCCTCATTCTTGTGTTTCCCTAGCTCTCCCCAGTGCCCCTTCGGCTCTCAGCTTGTCAGCATCCCATACTTTCATGTGTATGGGATACTTTTCCCCTCTCCCTCTATCCCCTTTCCCCTATTTCCCTACCACACACTCCTCTAGCAAAAGAGAAAAAAAAAGGTCTCAAGAAAGCCTCATTTTTTTGCTGTAATTATAGTGTTAACATTACTGGACATAATTGATAGATGGCGGGTGCGTGCACGAGAGTTTCCACTCCAAAAAGAGAAGTTCCTTTTGCTTGTGGAAGATGTTCTAACATTTCCATGTACCTTCCCCCCATCCTCTGCAGTGATTCTGTTCTGATGCTACCATTCCCNCACCCACCCAATCCTGCCTCCTGCCCTTGGCTCCCATCTCCTTTTTCCTTACTCCCTTCTTCTGGCCCCTGCCCACCCTCCCCCAGCACCTGCCACAGGCCACAGGGTTACATTGACAAGGGCAGGGCACAGCCGATGGCAGTCTCAGCTTCCCATTAGAGGCCCAAGAATGTGTGGAGTCATGAGGGACAATGAGAGCCAGCAACAGGAAGAATGGGACCTCTGTTGGAACAAATTCCCCCAATCCTGAGCTTAGCAGAATGGCACACCTGAGAGCGCCACAGAGAGGTGCTCTCTGCCTAAGGTAGCAGATAGGTGACGGAGACAGGATGCAGGTCAAGATCTTTAAAAATTACATTTATTTATTTTATGAGCATGTACATGTGAGTGCATGTGATCCCTAGCATACATGTGGAGGTCAGAGGGCAACCTAGAAACCAAACTCTAGACTTGGTGACAGACAGCTTTAACTACTGAGCCTTCCTCCGAGCCCTGGTTTGGGCTCNTGGCTCATTTTCCCTGAAATTCTTAGAGTGTTAGAGAGACAGACCAGAGGATGTGATGGGCAGGGACAGGGACACAGAGAAGCTGCCGTGGCCCTGTACACAGGCCCCTAGGTACAAAGGATGTGCCTTTGGCTACCTGGGCTCAGGCTCCCACCACTAGCAGAGCCATAGGTTTAGGGGTGGGCTCAGAGGGTGGAAATGGCACCTGTGTGAAAGGCTGAGTCCTTGGGTTCTCACAGAACTGTGGCCTTGTACTGCCTTGGGGACAGAAAGCAGACCCGAGGATGCAAGGTTTTCCTGGCAAAAGGAGGTGGGACCCACTTGACCTCCCTCCCCTTCCTCTACGTTTCAAGTGAGGTCCAGCCAGGCCAGAGCCTGAGACCAAACCACCGCCTCCAGCCTCACTAGGCCTTTGGTCCTAGAAATAGCTTAGGGGGAACTCCATTCCAGAGCTTCCTTGGGGCTTGTTGGGTGTGCTCTGTCTGGCAGTCAGGACGTACTACGATGGCCAGGAATTGGAGGCCACACTTGAGCTGTCTGAAGAAGGAACAGGTTGATCAGTGCTGACCTTGGTTTTCTGAGGCAGGGGAATAGTGGGAACAGAGTGTATGGTGAGGAGGGGGCCTGCAGGGAGCTGCCTCAGGTCTCCTGCCAAAAATTAAACCATTGAAAAAAAAAAAGAAAGAAAGAAAAGCTGGAGGGGAGAGGCAGGGGAAGGAAGGAGAAAAAGAGATGGCAGAAGAGGGAGGGGACCAAACAGCCCCTCCACACCAATAGCCCGGCAGGGGATGTGAGTAATACTGGCTGGTTCAGAGGAGTGAGATCAAAAGCGAGGAGATACAAGAGGTTTGTGCTTCACCGACCAGACAGCCAGAGGCTCAATGAGACCTTTGTTAACCCAGGCCCAAGTCAGAATTGAAGGAATACCTGACTACCCGCCCACTGACCGCCCGCCCCCACCAGTCTGGTAGGGGGAGAGGCAGGTCACCAGAGAGTCAAGGCAAGTTGGGCACAGCTAGGCCTGGCCAAGAGTGGGTGGAGGAAGGAGGAGGCCTGTGCCAGGCGTGGAGCTTGGAGTGAGCCGAGGAGTGAGTGGCTGCCTGGGAGGCAGGAAGTGGCTCTTCTGGGATTATAAAGGGAACTGCGGGGGCCACCCGGTGAACCTGCCATCCCAGCCCCTGGACGCTGTTCCTTGGAGGGGACTGTGGACATTTGGCCTGGAGCATACAGCTTTCTGTGGGTCTCAGGGCTGGGATTCTGGGGGTCAATGAAAAGGCCAGAGACAAGAGCCTACTGAGCTGAGGACTGGTGACTTCAAGTGTGAAGCTGGGTGATGCTTCATTAAGGTAGGGTGAATTTGGTGTGTGTGTGTGTGTGTATGTGTGTATCGTATTGTTGGTGCACGCTGGGAGTTCAGTTAAGAGGATTGCTTCACCATGCCTCCTGCAGAGAGCTACCCTGGCTTGCCCCGGGCACAGGTTGGGAATAGGGCTAAAGTAGGGTGCAAGCTACTTCTTGAAAGAGACAGGGTTCTGATCTGGACCAGCCTCCCCCCATTGGGGGTCCCTGGGAGAGATTCAGACTGAGTCTGGAGGTCTGAGTCCCCTGAGGCTTTCCTGGTTTTAGATGAGAAGGTGCCTTTGGGGGCCCACTCTTTCATGGCAGATGCCTACAGCTGACCCATAGTGGGAGACAGAAGAGGAAATTAACTTGTATTTAGGACATACTTTCCCCAGGATCCCGAGACCTTGGTGATGCCCCTCCCTCCAACTCACCAGATGACTGCTCAGAGCTGGCTGCCCTCAGCTGGTGGCGATTTCAGCCCAGGCCCTTTCTCACTCCTAAGTCTAGAGCAGCAGTTCTCAACCTGTGGGTCTCGACCCCTTTGGGGGTTGATATCAGATATTTATATTACGATTCATAACAGTAGCGGAATTACAGTTATGAAATGGCAATGACATTATTTTATGGCAGGGGGGTCACCACAGTATAAGGAACTGTATTAAAGGGTCGCAGCATTAGGAAGGTTGAGAACCACTGGTTTAGGGAACGGTGCAAGTCCCTGCACCAGTTTGGGAAGCATGAGCCACCCCAAAACTGGGGGGGGGGAGCTCAACACTTGTTCCTCCTCTAAACAAAGCACACTGCTGTACTGGAAAGGGTTAATTAAGCCTGACCAAAAAAAAAGAAGCCCACTATGGGGCCTGGACATCTTGAAAAGATTGCCCTTATTTGTGAGGGGAGAGGGTAGTTAGGGACCTGGGAGGGGGTTGGATGCTAATTAGAGGAATCTGAGGAGGTCCTTTATGGCCAGGAAGCCGCACCTCCCCATACCCACCACGAGGGCCATTGTGTGGGGCCTTTGAAGGGCTACACTGGAAACTCATTACTGCCATAGCTTTAGTATTCTTGGGGCCCACCAGGTGGTGGGGGGTGGTGAGAGAATGCAATGGGGCGGGGTTGGGGGGCTTGGGCTCCCAGGGAGGCAAGGTGGGGAGGAGGGAGGTGTGAGATTCCCCAGTTTCCTGCTTTTTGAGAGATTCCTGCCACTGGACCCCTCAGCTCTGCTGTGGCCTATGGCTTTTCATTCCTATGTGATTGCTGTTCCGAACTCATGTAGGGCTAAAAGCCATGGGTTACAGTGAGGGGCAAGCTCCAGCACAACCACACTCACTAAGGACCAGCCACAGAGGGCACCAGAGGGAGGGGCCAGCACATCTAGTAACTGGATTTGGGGCTAGAGCTGTATGATCTTGGCCACGTCACTTCCTTTCTCTGGAAGGGTTAGGCTGCAAGGAAGAAGCATCAGGTTGCCCTAAGGTCTTACCGAGGAGTTAGTTCCCTCTTACCGATCTACTAAGGTCTGGGTTAGTGGGGATGTGGGGGCTGGTTTCAGCCTCAAAGTCTTGGGCCTTTTCCTCTGTCCAGCCACGCTCTGCTTCATAGTCTTGGTCTTTTATTTCTCCTCCCTCTGCCCAGCTTGAAAGCCTGTGCGGACGCTTAGGGCTCTTCTGAGGCCGAAATGGGAGCATTCAGGCCAGCTATGCTGCTGGTGGTGGTGGTAGCAACATGTTCCAGAATAAAACTAGGAAGGTCATAGCTCTCCAGGGTACCACGCTGGAACCCTGAGTCTCTAGCTTCTGGTCCTTACCTTGCCCCTCTGCTGGGTTCCTAGAGGGCAATGCCTTCCCTGCTTCCTCTACCAACCTGGTTCGATTCCCACTCTGGAAACTGCCTGAGACCATCCCTGCCATCCTGGGGAACTGTACAGATGGAAATGAAGCAAACAGTCTGGCTGGAATGGCAAGGGAATCACCCCACCTCCTACACTGGGCTCCCCATTCCAGTCTAACATAGAGCCCTGAAGCGTGTTCAGAATCAGAAGGCAGGTTACTTCCCTTGTCTTACTTAGAGCCTACCATTCCCCAACCAGCATTTACCAAGTGCCTAGTTACCACAGTTCTAGCGGACTTACCTATATTAACCTGTTTGGTCTCCAAGACAGCCCTATTTATTATTAGCCCATTTTATTTATGGGAAATCTAAAGCAGAAGGGAGCTGGGAAACCGGCCCAGGGCATATGGCTAGTAAGGAACAGAGAGGGAATTGAACGCAGGTTGTCGGGTGCCAGAACCTTGATCTTATNCCCTGCTGGAGCTTTGTGGGAGTCAAACCAGTGTGTTGAGAATAACGCCCCGAGTCTGGGTGGTACCAAGAACACTGACACTTATTCCCTGGAGATCTCTAGAGGATGCATGGCCTTAAATTTTACTCCCGTTCTATCATTACTCTTTAGCTATTACTGATTTTTTTTTTCTTTATTCAGTGCAGGCAGAGGGGTAAATCAGAATAACAGAAGCAAAGCAAAAGCCCAAACCAGCTGGAATTTTGCTGTGACTCAATTAAACTTCTTGCCCTCTTGGCTAGGCTTAGTGGAAGGACTCAAGGGTGGCTAGCCCCTGACCCAGTCCCCTCCCGGAGTTGCTGACCAGACTCCTGAGTTGGCCTGGTGTTTTGTTCAGCTCTAGGAATCTCTTGTTTTGCTTCTCTCTTACCAGTTTCCTACCTGGAAAATACGAGCAGAAGCGTTAGCTCCCCCCTGCCCTCTGCCTCTGGACCTGTCTCACGAATCCCCTTTTACAGTTTGCCCAGGAAGACCCCAGCACCCAGGGAGGGGACAAGTGAGTGGCTTCAAAGAGTCTACCTCTTGTGAAGCTCTAGCAAGGCACACAGTAGGACTGTACAATAAATATTAATGGAAGAGATGGCGTGAGCTAGTGGAAAAGGTGAGAGATGGCCCCCCAGTAGCCTGGGGCTGGGGGTTGGGCGCTGCCCTGGGATAACAACCTTGGGCCTCCTTTGCATGAAGCCTTTGTGCCTTGCCACTATGGGTGGGGCTGGCTTGGAGAAGATCTGCAATGGCGTATCTCCGTAATTGTTGAGATCCTCTGAATAGGCAAGCTGGCCTCGTGCCCTCTTTCCCTGAGGATTCACAGAGCAGCCCTGCGTCTGTCCTGTCCCTGCCTGCAGACAGCCGAAACCAAAAATATCATAACTGAGCAATCTAAGTCTCCTGCAGTCTTCAGCTCGACCCAGCATGAGGCTTCCCTAGGGAGACAGGCCCGTGTTTAACTACACTGAGCCAGGCACATTTCTCTGNTGGTGATTTGTCTGTTTCTAGTGGAAATGGACTTTGATTGCTAAGCTTTACTTCTAAATGCAATGAAGATCCTGACGATTGCTGGTTCCCTCTTTCTAGGGGACAACACCTTGTGGTGGGAGTAGTCTGCATCAGGTTCCTGGCTCCTCCCCTGCCAGGAGTCAGCGGTAAGCTGCTGAGCCCCTTACACAGGGTGCAAAGACATTATTACTGAGGAGTAGTGTTTTCCTCATCCTTGCTCCCTGCTACTGTACCCTCTAAGTCCCTCAGAACCCTTGTTAAATCCTTTGCTGTCCTTGTAGTTTTGAGAAAGGGGCTTTTATTCTTTTTCTGTAGGTAGACAAGCAAGCAACTTAGCAGGAGGGAAGGCTGTCCCTGCAGGCCAGGCACTGCGGCTTCTACAGGCTGTGGAAGGCAGAGAGGCCTTGGCTTCCAGGTCCATGGAGCTCCTTCTCTAACAGTCCAAGAAGGGGTTAACTTCCAAGGAGAACACAGACTTCTCCAGACGAGTGCCCTGTGCCCAGCTTGGCGGATGGCAGCCCTGGGAAGAGGTCCTGGGATCTGTAGTTTGTGCCACCACCCACCTCGGGTCTGCCTGTTTATCAACACTGCCTTGCAGACTACAGTTCCCAGAAACCTGGAGGCCAGGCTTTGGGGGAAGGGGTGGGTGTGAGGCACGGAGACGGCTGGGGAGGGGAGAGGAGAGGGAGGAGGTGGGAGCAAACCCAATTCACCCCCTTCCTTTTGAATTCTTTCTCCTGGTGTGTCTGCTGCACCGCCTGAGCTAATCCCCAAATCCGGTCTCCTAAGCCGCAGCTGCTTCCCTTTGCAGGGATGAGTGGCTCAGGGAGGGAAGGTGAATTCATATTTTAATTACTGAGGCTCGGGTGCGGAGGGCATAGGGGAGGGGGGGAGGGCTCTGCATTGTTTCCCCGGGGTTTAGGGCACCCCTCCTCACTGAGTCACTTCTGCCGGCTACCTGGGGTGGGTCTTGCTGGAAATGCCTCTGCTCCTGTCTCAGGAGATGAGGGGTTGGGTGGGGGAAACAATTGTCAGAGATTCCTGGCTTGTCCCAATGCTCAAGTATCATATCCCCCCCTTACCGCCCACTCTGATGGAGGACATTGCCAAAATTCTAGAGACACTGAAGAATTTTGGTTCTGCCAGCCTGAAGCCCCGGCTCCCTGCCTCATTTTAGAAGTGTTTTCTTGCCCCCTGGTTCCTCCACATGCTCAGATTGTTCGGATACCCCCACTTTCCCTTGAGGTGGGAGGGTCAGAGGAGAGTGTGGCTAAGACGGAGAATGTGGGGTGAGGGCCAAGGGCAGGCAGGGATGAGTAGTGGGGCTGGGGACCTATAGGTGGCTTGGAAGGATGGATGGTCTGGGACTTGGCTTTTCTTCTGTTCGGCTCCCACAAAGCAGGCTTGGCAGAGGGACATCTTGGCCATTAGACCCCAGACCACTCTGAACTGAGCTAAAAAGAGCCAGGTGGAGGTGGGGGACGGGACAACAGGAGCGTTGGCCAGTGTCAGCCCCCTCTTTGTTTTGGAGTTTTCAATAGCTGTTTGTCCATTCCTTACCCACTCTTCAATAGTGGCTTGGGTGAGAACGGAGTCAGGGTTTCCCTGGAGCACAGATAAAGGGGGATATTCCAGGATCTATATGACCCATTCGGGGGTGGGGGGCAGGGTCATGGGATCTGGCTTCTCCAGGAGGCCTCCAGCCCATGTTGAAAGTAAAGCTTACTGCCAAGTGTGGAAGATGCAGGCAGGGAAGGGCATGCACGCCTGCTAGGGCAGAGCACTGGTGCAGAGATTTGGCAGGGGGGTCTCTTAGGTCCCCTGCTGGCGGGGCCTCTGGGGAGAAAGAATGAAGCCACAACACTCAGACACACCTATGTGAGATTCTCTACCTTGTGCCTTGCCCACTTTGGGGACTAAGTCCAGTGGCCTTTGTGCCCAGGCTTGAAGTTGCCCCCCTGTATGAGACTCCTAGCAAGGGTGACAAGGAGAAGCCAGAGGACTTGAGAGCCAAGTATTTGNGCAGAATCGCCTGGCTCTCTGCCTTGATCTCGCTGCCTTTGGGAGCAAAGAACCCAGGAATCCCACTGAGCAGCTGCATAGCAGCTCAGCTCCCAAGGGACTTCTTCCAGCATTCTCTTTCTGTGCCNCATAAACCCTTGTCCCTTCTACACCTGCCCCAACTTTCTCCACGGGCGTTGAGCAAAAACAGGTTTTCATCATCCCCTGAGGACTCTGGGCAGGAACAGGCATTAAAGGGGAAGAGGAAAGAGGGTCTTGGGGTCCTGTGACTGAGAGGCTCTAGACCTGCCATGGGGGGGGGTGACAGACACTGTTGCAGGAGCGGGTTTCTTCCCCAGGCAGCCTTGTGGTGTCCTCTGTTGNGTGTGTCCATTGCTATTTTTTCTTCTGATGNCTTGAGAGTGCTTTCTGGATAATACCCTTCACATGCACCCTAGTATGGAGTGTGTGCATTAGTTCCTGATGACAAGAGACCCCACCGGCCCTCCCTCCCTCCCTCCCTTCTAGATCTAGCTAGGACTCCCAGTGCCCATGGATTCCCTTAGGTTTGGGCTCTAAATGTCAAGTCTTGACTAGCCTTCTGGTATACAGAAAAAATGGACTGAAGGCCCAGAGAGATATCCTGCTTCCCAGGATGACAATATGCCCAGCCCAGAGTCAAGAATAGGACCTAGCATGGACAACCCCCACCCCTGGTTGGTTTATCATGAGGGGGACCCAGAGATTGCCGCAGTAGATAGATCTAGAAATATAGTAGTTGTGTCTCGGTTCTATCTATATATATCCGAGAGACTGCTCTGTGCTCACTATATATACTCACTAGAGTGGGTGTGTAAGTGGTGCTGGAAGCAGGTTATTAAATAGCAGCCTGCCTTCCTACCCGTGCTGACTCAAGCTGGGCCTCCTGCCCATCCAGCTGGTCACTGGAAATGCAGTATCCCTATTAATTACAGTGATTGGATGTATTACCAGGGACTGGGCGTGGATCCTGANGGGACCAGCTCTGTAGCAGGCATTCAGCTGTGCAGGACAAGCACGTTGNAAGTTTGTCCTGAAGGGCTTCCCCAGGAGCTGTCCAGACAGTCACCACATGGGTCATGCCAGGTTCCTCAAGAGATAGGAAAGCTACCTCACAGGTGTGCCTTGAGTGAGCATGGCACCAACTGCGCCATCTCTACAGGAGACAAGGGGGGAGGCGGGTGCCTTGTGCCTTATTCCAAACCCTCTGTCCTAGCCTGCACCTCCTTCCTTCCCTCCTTGGGTTTTGCTCACTGGCTTTCTCTCAGTGTTCTTACTAAAGAGAGGAGCCATGGAGTGTTGGCCTGACCTCTGGGTAGGATGCCNGCCTTCCTGTTCCAAGCTGACTGGAAGGTGTCTCTTTCCTTCTTACAGCAGGATTGTTTAGGGACAGGATGGGCAGAGACATGAAAGGGGGGGAGGGGAGGACGACCATGCAGANGAGTAACACAAGGAAACAGGAAATGAATAGATAAAGGGTGTGCTTCCCCAGCCTGAGCCCATAACCCCGACCAGACTCCTGTCTTCCACCTGAGGCCTACCCCAGCCTCAACCTTCACCTCAGACTGACCTTTTANCTGGGAAAGATGGTATGCTACCCTCCCAGCCCTTTGTGCAGCACAGGAGCTAAATACAATGCCTGTTGGCTGAAGGCCCTCCCTTCCCTGTCTGTTTTCCTCATGACCAGAACAGCAATAGAGGGACTGTGTGCTACCTTGTGTCCTTTAGAGGGTTCTCTAAGTGTTTCAGACACCTTGGGATTGTTAGGGAAGGACAGAGTCTGAGACATCATTCTAGATATGTAAGTAGAGGCTCCTTCAGTCTGTAAACTCCTGCGTCTGGAGTGTTGGATGTGTGATCTCAAGAATCCAGTGGACACCCCACCCCCACCCCCACACGTGATACTGGGACCTGCATGAAATGGCATGTCCAGAGACGGTNTTAAGCCTGCTCGCTTCCTGTTCCCCTGCTGCAGCTGTGTGGGGATGAGGTGAGACAGAAGTCTGGGGACAACACAGGTAGCAGCTGGTGATGCCAGTTCCACATGTAGCGGGAAGTGAGAAGCTGTGGTTCGGTGGTGGAACTCCTTTACTTGATGGTAGGGCAGGCAGCAGCCTCAGGGAGCCCCAGGGGTTCTGGGAATGATAACCCCAGCTTGCTTCTCTCTCTTCTTCCCTTCTCCCCCACTCTTCTNCCCTGCCTTTCCCTACAGATATCTGGTGAGCATTCCCCGCCCGGCCCAGGGCATGCCCCAGTTCACTTTCGCCTGTTTCTGTGGTCTTCACGGCTTCTGCAAGATGAAGAGGAAGAAGGAAGACGTTCACAGAGAGCGGGAAACAGCGGTGTGAGCAGAACCAGGGCCCCCTGGTCAGCTNCCAGTGGATCCAGGCCTGAGGCTGCTCACTGCTGTGGGGCTCAGTGCACGTATCTTCCATCTTCATTTAACTGGCGCCTGACTAACATGAAGGCATCAGCCTCTTGAGCCTTCTTACGGCCACCCCTATTACCTTCTAATCTTCTGTGCTGCTGGAGNGAGGCCTCAGCTACACAATGGGATTTCCAGGACCCACCACTTGCCTTCTTCACCAGACTGGGCAGTCTGGGACCAAGGAACGAGGCTCCCAGGCTCATGTCAGGGTTACTTCTCCCATGAAGCTAATGTGGCNTTGGGAGAGGAAAGNAGCCATTCTTACAAACACCTTGGAGAGTTTGATGTATGAGATACTACCTCCAAGCACAAGATGGAGTCTCTGCNCGGGTCCCAGGGTCTCAGTCCCCTCCCTGCATCTTCTTGGGCCAGGTGGNCCAGGCCTGAGGTTGGAGGCCAGAGTTAGACATTTGAGGGGCCAGGCAGTGGGTGACTCTTCCGTGTGTCACAGGCCAGTCTTCCCTCAGTTCTGGCCCTGGCCCACCAGTTCTGTATAGTTCTCACTTCTTCGGCAGCACATAGATGTGGAGGAGGCCTCTCCCCAGGCACTCAGCCCCTCAGGGTCTGTCCCCCAGATCTAGGCCAGACCACTGTCTCCATTTTGTTCATTCATCCCCTGCTCATCCTCTCCTCTCTTTGGAAAGCTGGAGAGGGTATTGCACAGGCATGTGGCACCTTCGGAGGACTCGGGTCAGGGAACCCTATGGACTTCCCTTGGCTTTTCCCCTCATCTTCCCAGCCCGCTGTCAACCTCCTGCTTCAGGGTCTTGTGCCCCATATTCATTTCTAGGAGTTTCAGAAGCGAAATCAAAGTCATTTCCTTCTTCCCCTTCCTCTCTCCTTCCTTCACCGTCCTCCCTGGCCTTGTCATTGTGCCCGGATCTCTCAGGGGCAAGAGGGAGAGCTGGGAATTAAGAACGAACTCTAGCAGTGGAGATCTTTTCTGCAGCTTCTGGTCTGCTAGCCTGCCGCTCTCCTCAGGGGAACAGTTCGGCACAGAAAGGAGTCACATTCCCACCACCATCCGGGACAGAGCAGATAAACAAAGGNCTGGCTGGAGGGTCCAAGATGAAGGAAGGCCTGAACTCAGTGAGGGCCTCTGAGGAAATAGGGATACTCCTGGTAAGGGCTGTTTCTTGGGCTTTCTGCATGACTAATGGGGGTCAAGGTTGTCTTGGTAGAGCCTAAGCACAGCCAAGAGGCTTCTCAATTCTCCGTTGGCTTTCTGCTTCTTTCTTCCCACCTGAGCCACCTACTGTCTGTTATTTTCTTTCATATTCAAAGAATCCTAAACAAATCCTTCCCTCAGGGAAACAGCAAGTCTCTGCAGCAAAGGCCAGTGGGGTCACAAGGAACAAAGCAAACTTTCCAGTTTCCTCTTAGACAGTGGAATCCTTGGGTGAGGCAGAGATGGCGGAAGTTTTGGGGGCATACTTTGCTGCTGAAGCCAGAGATCCCTCTCCGAGTATTGCTAGCTGCGGCCTGCCTTCCAGGCTGCAATCAGAGAAGTCTCTCTGGAACTGGAGGATGAAATCATATCCTCAACGCTAAGAGGCGTTGGGTGTTATGTCCCAACCACATAGGCTCACCCAGAGGACAGGTCAGAGAATGGAGAACTTAGGTCTGGGAAGGGTAACAACGGGGCAGCTCTCTGGTGCTCACTAAACATCCCTTGGCAGGGAGGCAGCCCCAGGGGTTGGCAGAGAGCTGGCTCAGAGAGCTGCTTACCCCGCAAAAGTGCCCTTGGTGTGGGAGAGACACTAGATATCTCGAGCCCTTACTATAGGAGCCTGGGCGGTTCAAGGTTCTTTGAGTGTATGCCCCCTGCTGCTTGCAGACAGCTGTCCTTGCTCCCTACATCCCCGGTGAGGTGTAGGCATGCCACAGAAGACATGGCTTGAGTAGGAGGCAGTAGTAGCGTGTAGCAAACGCACACTTATTATTTTGACTGTTTTCTCAGGGAGGTGGGGAGTCTGCCCCTCTCAGCATCTGGGAAGCAGCGGGAAACCTGTTCCCAAGTCAGCTTCTGGCTGGGTTCAGTCAAATTTGTGTTTTCTGCTTAATTCTTAATTCCCTTCATTCTGCCTGAGGGAAGGCTAGCCCATGGGTCTTTTTAGACTCTACTGAGGTGGCCCTCTGCTCTTAGGGTGAGGCAGGTGTGCACATCTTTGATTCTTACAGCATGGCGCTCATCTTCCCTAGAGGACGGGCTATGAGTTCCCCCGTCTTGGGCTATGGAACTAGTCGATGGAAAGTAGTGTATAAATGGCTGTTGGGATCTTGGGAAATTGAATGTCCTATAAGACCCTGGNCCAGGACCCCCAGGGGCTTCTTGTCTTAGGTTCAAAATAGTTAATTAGAATGTTATTTCCTTTCTCCACTCCTAAGGGAGGCAGGCATTTTGAATGTAGTATATGGATCCATAGAAATATAGAGAGAAACTGTTAATTTTTAGAAGAAAATAAAAAGCAATAATTTAACTGAAAATGATAAATGAGATGCAAGGAGCCCTGAACCAAAAGCAGGTCTCCTGGGTTCCAGCCTTGCTTGAGCACCAGTGATCCTGTGACCTTGGATGAGTCAGGCCTTATTTCTGGGTCTGGTTCTTCAACGAGAAAAGGGATTGCACTGATGTACTCTGAGTTCAGGACTTTGTGGGGTGTCAAGTGTCCTGTGCCCCAGGGGATGTGTTCTGAGGACAGCATGGTGAAGAGGGCAGGTTGCAGTAACAGGCAGATCTGAGAAGTGGTGGAGTATGAGGGAAAGCCCCAGACCACAGCTTCTTCTAGAATGTTCCTCCAGGGAGGGCTGGGACACCAGGCCCTGTGTGGGCCATCTTTATGCTCCTACAGCACAGATACTGAAGAGATTCAGAAGGGCCTAATATCTGCTTTAGTTCACTGTGTAGCTGCCCATTGCCCATCTCTAAGATGATGGAGCCATCCTCCCCTGTCCCTCAGGCGGGATTTGTACAGTGGTGGGCAGGAGGCACTGGTGCCGTTTGTGTGGGGAGTTACAGTTTTCCCGCTTCCCCTGGGGTTCCTCCACTGACTCCTGACCACAGAAACTGCTTCCTCTCTCCCACGGATGAGTCCCACACCTGCCTTCCCTACTCAATATGAAGAGCACCTTGTATTGGATGTAGCCAGACATGGCTGAAACTTGGAGATGGACCCTTGGTTCTGAGCTTCAAAGACAGGCCTTCACCGGGAGAGGGAGTCTGGACTGCTGCATTCAGCAGTCTCCTAGCTGCTGCTCTTCACTCATCCTGAAGGTTACTGCTGTGCCTGGCAAGTGATTGGGCTGANAGCCCCCAAGAACCAAGAACTGGAGTCTTCCCTAGGAATGAACCTGCTGTATCTTCAACACACAGGAAGAACAATCGCTAAACGATTCAGGACCAGGGTGCCTGGCTTATCAGAACAAAGCCTCCTATCCCCAAGGCCAGCTCTGAAGTAGTTAGTGCCTGCCATGCTAGAGTTGCCGTATAGGCCCCTTTTCTAGATTCCTGTGGGGTCAGAACCTCACATGGAAAGCAGACAATCCACAGGGAGGGTGAACTAGGAGCTGCTTAGAACAGCCTTACACCAAAGAAGACATTTCAGTAGCCAGGGGCCCTGTAACTTGGGCAGTCTGGGCCCTGGCAGAAGNACCCAGGGTCTGAAGTTCACGGGTTTTCCTAGTGGGCTTCTGGTCAGCTCCCTTCCNTGCTGGGGCAGCCTCTCTCATCCCTCAGTTCATTCCTGTATTCCATCTGAGGGGCGGGAGGAATGCCAGCGGGGGAGATGGCAGGACCTAGACACATCCTCAGGACTCTCCCAGCCTCCCTTGCCATGGCAACGCTGCTATTTTTATCCTGTTGTTCATGATGCTCAAAGCTCTGACTTTCTCTGTTCCAGAGAGCCCAGCTGCCTTCTGCCCTCATCCCTCAGCATAGCACCTTCTCGAAGAGGCCCGAGGAGGGAATGGAATGCTGAGGGGAGCGGGGCACATCCTTTAACCAAGGGGACCTATTTGGTTTGCAGGCTTAAATAACCAGTTTTGTGTTTTCTGAGAGGTCAGAACTATGATCAACCTGGGTGACCACTGTCAGGATGTCTCCTCAGTGAGCCAAACATGCACTGCTGCCTCTTTTGGGGACACCCAGTGTTCTGAGGAATCTCCTGTTGGCACAAGCAATATATAAAGAACTCTGCTTGGCTGGTTACAGCAGTCAGATAACTTGATGTTGCTGTGGGATTTAAATGACTTCCCTTCTGTCCCTTTACCAAAGAGCTATGTCTTTGTCTAGTCATTCTACTCAAAGCAAGACAGCGTTAGAAAGCAGACTCCCTCTAATTTAGCCATATTCCCTTCAGGAAATCGAGGTCCCACCTTCATACCCCTGCAAGGTGCTGGGGACGAAGCCCAAGGCCTCAGAACCACTAGACAAATGTTCTCCTGCTGAGCTGCGTCTTCACCCTGTAGCGTAACGATGCTCTTGAAGGCAGCATTTAGTGAGAGGCTTTCTTACTGTTCCTTCTGCCTCTCCTCCAACGCCCAGCCTTTGATTGTCTTCCTGTGTCCTGAATTCCACCACAGTGGCAGGGAATCCCTGAGAATCATTGGTGCTAATGGTCTCCATCTGTATGCTCCTATGTCAATCAGTGAAATGTGAACTCAGCATGTGGGGTGACTGGGTTATGGGGTACATTCTATGTATGTCCCCAACACCTTGACCCTGGAAACAGGTCCAGATCTTAACCCAGTGGACCGCAATTTACATCTTGTTAACCTCTGCTTCGGTTGAATTGACTCCTGAACGGTTCTTTTTCTTATCGTGACCGAGACCCATTTACTAAGCCTCGTTGGTTTCATTCTAGCCCTAGTTGCACGGTTTCTGAAATCTCTGCATCTGGAGTAAGCACTTTTCTGGTTGCCACTGGAAAGCATGCTGGCAGATTCTGCTCCGATAATTGCTGTAATAAACACACTTTATTACGTCCCTTTGCAGCAAGTGAATTATGTTGTCAAGGCATGTGGGGCATCCGTGCTGGCTTCACACTATAATACACAGCAGCAGAAGTCAAACGTGTGTCTGCCAATCTGAGAGGAGGGAGAATGGAGCTGGGTAGCCAAGTCAGGAATGTGTACACAGGTGATGAGGGCTGGGGGAGCAATGGGGGACACCTGAGGCCATGGTGCTCCAAGCCTCATTTGTACTATCTGTAAACTGAGGGAAAGCCAGCTTCCTGCCTCCTAGCATCTTGGGGAACTAGTGGGTCAAACTGACTGGTGCTGGAAAGGGTAGGCAAAGGGACAGTGGTTCAGAACTGCACTAGGATCTCATGGCTTACAGCTACTTCAATGAAAGATAGAGATCTTTACTTGGACTCCTCAGAACTATTGACAGGATGCACGATTGTCAGTCTCGCAAGGAAAGAAAGATGGAGGCACATTCATAGCAAAGGTTACCAGGTGGTATGAATTATGTATCAATAGAGCTCTAAAAAAGAATTATTGTATNGAGAGTCCACTTGGCTTGAGGAGTCAGTGCAGAGATTCTACTACTATGAAGAAACNGAGCCCTAAGAAGGGACAGAGAGCCTGAGCCATCAGCCCTAACCTCAAAGCCAGTCTCCTGNAAGGCAGGAAGAGCTGTAGATGAATTGATTAACTCTGGTCTNCTGAAAGCAGGGGATTACAGGTGATGTGCAGTTTTTGTAGGCAGCAGTGCGCCGACTGCTCTCTTCTCCAGGCTCAGTTTCCTTAATGCCTGGCACAAAGTATTCACAAAGTGTTCCTAGGCTTGCCTGGAACAGGCCTACATCCTGTGCTTTCGGTTCAGGAGTCTTGCATGACTGCCCCGGCCCCTCTGCTATCTGCATCCCAGCTTTGATCCTGAGGCAATGTGTGCTGTTGTCCACTGAATTCATTAAGTCAGCATTGAGTCCTGACTCTGAGCAGAGCGCTGTGGAGCCACTGCAGGAGAAACAGGAAGTCAGCCAGTGCCCCCACTCCTTAGGAGCCTACAATATGACAGAAAACAACAGCACAAGGCTCAAGGAATGCAAGATCCCCTAGGCAGAGTTCAAGCAAAGTGCTTGAGAGCCAGGAAAGGCCTCTTGGAGGAGATAGATGGAGCTGAGCCTTGGAGGCCAGATGCACAGGCAAAACCCAGCAGGACCTTGCCGTCGGGTGCTGTGGGAACCTCTTATGTCACAAGTGGGTCCTATTGTTCCCAAGTTCCTCTCCTCTCCCAAAGTCTGCCTCCTGGCCTCTCCTTAGTGCTTTGACACGAAGCTTTGACCCCACGGGGTTAGAATCCAGGAGGGAGGTGAATGCTGAATGGCTAACACATTTATTCCAGCATTTTAGCGACTGTATCAGAGGTTCTCCTGGGACAGGGTTTGCTAGGAAGGAGAGAAAGAGCCCAAGAGCAGGGCTAGGGAGATGGTGTAGTGATTAAGAACACTTGTTGCAGAGGACTTGGATTCAGTTCCCAGCCCCAGCAGGAGGCAGCTCATAACTGCTTGTAACTTCCAGGGGATCCAACACCCTCTTCTGGTCTCTCAGGCACATGCATGCACATGGTGCTCATTAAGTACCTGACAATATCTGTGGACACGTAGCCAAGGGCATAGGACACTGTCTGCACAGGGAAGGGGGCACAGACCGGCTGGTTGGACTCTGAGCATGAACAGGCTCTGAGAACTGTACCTGGCTGGGCCGCTAATACC
>LZPO01007971.1:185279-195577 GCA_001675575.1 Neotoma lepida | reverse complement strand
GATGCATAGCTTTGTTTCTTAGGCAAATTAAGCTCAGACCATCTAGGCCTTCAGGCCTAGTGGCTCTCTAAAGCAATTGACTTAGAACAAAGGAGGTTTTTACATATCCAGGTGGAGTTTAGGATGGAGNNACATTCCTGGTGAGGGCAGAACCATGTGGCGAGGGGAAGAAGAAACAGGCACTTTCTGTAGAGGGTAGACAGAACTGCATGGCCAGGGAGAAGGGAAGAACACAGAGATTCTGTAGAGGGTAAGGTAAATCTCTTGTAGAGTTTATCAGAGTCAGGAGTAGGGAGCAAGGAGAGATGGAAGACGAAGGAACAGAGGACGAAGATGAGGCTGAAGGCATAGGAGCTTAGTTAGGACAATGAGAAGAAGCAGATTCAGAGAGGATTTAAGTGTCAGGACGGAACTGAAACTATGTAGATAGGATTTCATCCCAGAGGAATAAAGTAGACGGACAAAAGCTCGTTGTATCTAGATTCATTCCCGCGCCATTGGTAGTTTCTCTTCAGAGCCCCTGGGAAGTGTATTATTAAGGCTGGTCCATTAANAATACACAAGAGAGGGATGCTGCTTACTGGCTTGCTCCTTTCAGCTTGCTCAGCCTGCTTTCTTATAGAATCTAGGATCATCAGCCCAGTGATAGCACCACCCACCCACAATGGGCTGGGCCCTCCCTCACCAATCACTAATTAGCAAAATGCCTTACAGCAGGATCTTNTGGAAGCATTTTCTCAATTGAGTTTCCCTTTTTCAGATAACTCCTAGTTTATGTGTCAAATTGACATAAGACTAGCCGTCACTTTTCAGATAACTCTAGTTTGTCAAGTTGACATAAGACTAGTCATCACTTTTCAGATAACTCTAGTTTATGTGTCAAGTTAATATAAGACCAGCCATCACAAACATGGAATGCTTGAGTAACCAAATTTGGGATCTATCTGGATTTTAATGGTCTTTGTTTCTCCTGCTCAAACCCTTCCTTGTAATTAAGAGTTGAATCATGGAACTGGAAAGATGGCTCAGTGGTTAAGAGCACAGGCTGCTCTTCCAGAAGACCTGGGTTCAATTTCCAGCACTCATGTAACAGTCCACAACCATCTGGAACTCCAGTTTCAGCAGATCTGACACCCTCTTCTAGCCTTCAAGGGCACTGCACGCATGTGATGATGAACATTCAAGTAGGCAAAACACTCACACACTTAGAATAAAAATAAAGCAAANGGTTCAGCTTCTGAACTTGGGTGGCCTCCATCATCATAGAAGGAAAGACTGGGCAGTGTCCTCATTACCAGATTCCTTGACATTTTGCAGTCTNTGATCACATTAATCCTCCAAATACAGCTCTGGCCCTTCCATTTGCCTGTTCAAGAACCTTCAAAGACTTNAAGGCNGCCCAAGAAACCTGCTTTTTGTTGTTTGTTTGTTTGTTTTTTAATTATTATTACTGGTAGTTGTGAGCCACAGAACATAGATTCTGGGAACTGAACTGGGTCCTTTGGAAGAACAGGAAACCCTTAACCACTGAGCCATCTCTTCAGCTTGAGACCTGGGTCTGTCTCAACCTGGCGTCCAAGCAAGGGCTCTCGAGCTCTCCCAGTCTCCTTCACCTGACTTTTCAGTCTGCATTTGGGAGTTGATCAGACCTAGGGTAGCTCTCATCCTGCCTCTTACTTCCTGTTTGATTCCACAGTTATTTAAACCCTCTAACCCTTAGCTCCCTCAGCCCTCTGCCTGTGAAGTAGATTTGCTTACGCTCATTGACACTTGTAGACATTAGAGATGTCATGTGCAAGCCCTTGGAACATTGCTGGNACTTAATGGATTAGGGCAGTTATTTCTTTTTGATATAAAATCAACAGGTTAGTAAATAAAAGTAGAGCACTCACTTAAATCTGACTTTCAGTCTATAAATAATTTTTTAGTCGACCCTAACTATCCCAACTGAGTTGTCTGTAATTTAACTGGCAATCCTCATTGCACACCTGTTTTACAAAGGTGGGCCATGAATGCCTTGAATGACATCCACTCTCTGACGATGGATGTCGCACACCTTGTGGGCCCCTGGGCTCTGACTGTACCGAAATAGGGTGACTTTTGTTTTCTTTTTCAGTGTGTTATTCCTCCACCCCGGGATCAGGAGCACAAGGCAATCTCAGGCAAATGATTCGGCTTTTCAGAGTCTTGATCTTAAATTTTCCAATTTAGGAGAAAGGGAAGGAACCTTAATCTCTCTTTGGCAAGAAAATGAGTTTATTAAAACGAAAAAGTGAAAGAAAGTCTTGGCCTTGGCAAGCACTGTANGCAAAATTAAATAATTATTAGTGCTTTGAAGGGAATCATGTCTATGTGACCCCACCTCACAATCGGATATATTTCCATATCTGTTNGAGTAGATTTACACAGAAAACAGACTGCAACCTCCCAGCACTGCCTGCAGAGGGTCACTCCCTTCTCTGTGTGTTCCAATTAATTCCCAACCCCCCAGCTCCCGAGTGGCTGAAAGCTGCCCGTTTGTCTATGGGTTCAAGTGAAAGGGAGAAATCTCTTCCAAAATAGTCCACAAGATGGCCTGGCTCCCTGGGACGGGATCTGAGAGACCTAGGAACTGTGTGGACATTTTATGGAGGGTGTCTGGCCTGGGTGCCCGTTATGTGGAAGGCATCTGCTAACTCCTGTCATCTGCACATCTTATGGTAATCCTCTATTGATCTCTGCTTTATACCTCACTTTTTCCATCTCTCCCCCGCTGTGCCCGGTCCTGTTCTGTTCCTCTTTTACTGTGCTAATTCAATGGTTTCTAATTGGAGCTCTGCCTGGCTGATGGCTTCTGACCAACTGTAAGGGCTGACATTTACTTACTTGATTTCCACCCCTCCTTCTGTTCTCTGGCCTCTTTGTGAGCAGAGTTTAAATGAGGCAAGATGTCAGCTCCAACCCTTTTCTTTATGTCTACTCTGGCCCCTTGTGATTTGGGTGGGGAGAGAGGAGCTGAGTGGATATGAGCCCTGGAAACCTGTGCTGAGCTAATCAGTACCGACTCCCACAGCAGAGCCCACTTGGTTATCTGTCTGTTTCCCGACATCCCACCTCCCTTTGTNAGTATTTTAGCCTAGCCCCAGCCTGCTGGTTTCGACTGGAACCGGTTTTATTTTGTCCCCAAGTATCCAACAGTTCTTATTATTGCAAAGGTTCTGAGCTGAGCATTTGGCAGCTCATCATTGCAATGTTACAGGGGAATTGTGATTGGGGCTGCAGTTATCTTAAAGATTTGTGTGTATGTGTGTGTGTGTGTGTGTGTGTGTGTGTGTGTGCTTGCACATGCGCACAGATGCTTGAAGAAGTCAAAAGGGAGCCTCAGATCCTTTGGAGTCAGAGTTGCCAGATGTTGTGAACTGTGCATCATCTCTCCAGCCCCAAGTGGCAGCTGTCTTTGTGGCCTGATTATCACAACCTCAGTCCATGACCTTCTCTTCCCTGTTCCTAGATGGGAGCATCTTTGGAGACCTGAGGGAAGGATTCCTGAAGGGATGCCGCACTGGAAACACCTTCACCTTTGTATTGGTCTCACATCTTATCATCCTCTTCTTTTTTCCCAGAGCTGGCTGGTCCAGCTTAGGGCTTTGTGTGTAAGAGTAGAGAGCCCTGCCCCTGACCTCCATCCCCTGCCCCTCTCACCAAATCTTGTAAATCCAAATGAGGCAGAAAAGCTGGCACCCTAAACTATTTTCTTAGACTGGAGAGTCCCAAATTGAGTTCAAAATTATCCTCATACATGGTTTATTGAATTTATATTCATTACTCCGCAGAATGAGACGAACAGCAAACCACAAGAAGGTTCTTAGGTTTGGGGGCTGTTGGCAGCAAGGATCCAATCTCTAACATCTCCCAAGCAGCTGTCATTCAGGCAAGACGTTAGCTTCTGGCCAATCCTCNGGGCACGTCTTTACTCGATTTACTTGATTCTTACACTCTACTCTCCAGCCTCCAGTGGATGAGCGCACGTGCACACCCCTCACACAGGCACACACACACACTTCTCTAATTGAGCTGTAAGCCATCTTTGTCAGGCATTTCTACCATGCGGCTCACGGATCATCCTGGGGCTGCTGTGACAGATGATCGGCTCTCTGGGCCAACACTTCATTAAGAGNGACAGCCTGCAGCCAATAGTCACCATGCCACTCTGCTCAGGGACCAAAGTATAGCTCAGCAGGAAGGCTGGGAGACAAAGGGATAGCGGTGTGTCAGACAGTAGTGATGAAGGGGCTTCTGGGACAAGAAGCAGCCAGACTTCAGGTTGTGGAATTACACTGGGTTATGACGTCAGAGCTAATGCAGGCAACTCGATTACACAAGCACCTCCCCTGCAGCTGAGAGGCCAATGTTCAAGCCCCAAGAAGCATCCAGAACACCAGAGTCTCCATAGGCGGTCCATTGCTTGGGAAATCAGCACAGCTTGTGACATACCCTCCCCGTGCAGTCCTGTTTCTAGAGTTCTGTTCTCTTCCCTCTCTTTCCAGGCAGAAGACCAGGGACTAAGAAAGGAACAAACACTTCCTATGCTGTAGGGCTGATTTACTTAGTTACATAAACTCACATTTTAAAAAAAAAACCAGGATGTAGAGGCCGCACTGTTTTCAGTGGTAGAGTGTTTGCCTAGCACTCACAGGGCCTTGAGTTCCATCTGCAGCACAGCAAAAAATATATTGGGTCATAATGTACATATAATAAATGCATAAATAAATATTGGATGGCTTTGACAAACATATACGCCCTGTGACTACCACCCTACCAAATACAATTGCCCTCAAATTCAGTCCCCTTGGGTGACCTGATCAGTTTATAGCTTCAGAAATTGAGGGATGGAAGGGTTAAGGACAACGGCCATGAAGATGGCAAACACTCGAAGCCTGCCTAGTCTGAGAACTTAGCTAATATCATTTCGTTTACTCCTGAGCCCTACCCCACTGGCCCCCTTTCCACGGTAGTTGGAGACGGATTTCTGGTGTGCAGTTTTTTTTTCTCTCCTGACCCTGTTTTCTCCTCAGAGATTCACTCCAGAGAGAAAAATCCCCTGAAACAGAACTAAAAGTCCTCAGTGAAAGGTCAGTGAGAAGGAAAAATAGACAAGGGAACAGGTGACTTCAGACAGTGCAGGATTTTCTTTAGGGAGTACCCATGGAGGGGGCACCTTGTGAGAATTAGCTGGCCGACCATATACAAGCCAGGCAGTCACAGGACAGAGGAAGGGGATGGGGAAGAAAGCTGAACATTTTCCCTTCTGGCTTGGGGACGATCAGTGAGTAGTTAAAGCATGTCAGGTGATCCATAAATGTCTTTCCTGTGTGGCCTTTACTTGGGGGTACAGGGTGGGGTATCAAGAATCTATAAACTAATTTATTTCTAGAAACCCAGTAACTTGGGCTGGAGAGATGGTTCAGTGGTTAAGAGCACTGGCTGCTCTTCTAGAGGACCTGGGTTCAATTTCCAGCACCCAACATGGCAGCTCACCACTGTCTGNGACTCCAGTCCCAGGGGATCTGACACCTTCACACCAGTGCACATGAAATAAATAAAAAGGAAAGAAAGAAACCAAGTAACTTTAGTTGTTGAAATTGTTGCAATTTGACCAAAATGGAGGCGCTGTATCAAATGGTGTGGTCACATGGTGTGGTCCTGGCTCACACTGAGAAGGCAGAGCTGTATGCCTCACATCCATGTTAGCTTGTGTTCACTCACTCTAACTTCTGTGATAGAAAAGGTAAGCTTAAGGAGCCTATTGAGGCTGGATGGTGGTGGCAGAGGCAGCCNGATCTCTGAGTTCAAGGCCAGCCTGGTCTACAGAGCGAGTTCCAGGACAGCTAGTGCTACACAGAGAAACCCTGTCTCAAAAACAAACAAAAACAAACAACAAAACAAAACAAAAAGGAGCAGCCTATTGGTCACCCGCTGAAAAACTGGCCCTTCCCTCTTCCCTGAATTCTCTCGTATCTGCTGAGGAGTCCAGCTCCCTGGCCTCTTTGTTGTTAGTGTCCAGGGCAGTTACTGTCTGTGTGAGCATGTCCTCCCCCTCACCATCCTACAGAGCAGGCCCTGGCAGCTGGGCTCATAGAGAGACATTCAGCCATTCAAACAGGGCTGGGCCTCAGGGCTTCCCTCCTGTCTTGAGGGGCACATGTGGGGCGTGCATAGCTCCTTCTCCGGTCATCAGATGGAAACTGCNGTGGTAGACTGTTTACTGGTAGAGAAACCCCAGGGGACCCTGTCTGCACTACAGTAGGAGCAAGACTCTGAGCCAGCCCACCCGGGAGACCCTCTGCAATCCCTCCTTCTTTTGTCTTCTACAGTGATCTCCAAATGTCCTTTGCCTCTCGGTCAGGTAAATTTTCTTCTTATTCATTTGTGCAAAGGCAAGGCATATCCTGGCATGCTGAGAGCCTGTTGCTGGCCTAGATAGTTGGTGGTGTAAGTGAGCAGGGGGTACCCAAGCCAGGTGGCTGGCATGAGGCAGCAGGGAATCTTTTTTTTAAGGGGGGGGGATTCCTACAAGGTTGTCATTTCTGCTCCATTGTGTATCCTCTCTGGCTTTGAAGTGGACTGTTATTTGCAGCCTGGCTTTAACCCAGCTAACTGCATTCAAAGATCACTATTCAGACTCACCGGCATACAGCCAGCACTCAGAACGTCTGGCTTCTGGTCCACTTCAGCTCNGTCTTTGGATAACCAACTATGTATGGGTGCTGGCCTAAGCTTGAAAAGGTGTACTTGCTAAGAATGACAGACACATCACATGGTTCCTGCCTTAAATGTGCCACAGCTGGTCATCCAGATGGATGGGTACACTGACTCTGGGGCCAGACAAATTGGATTTCACACATCTTTCTAGCTCTGTGGCATTGGGGCAAGTTNTTTGTCCTTTGGAAGACTCAGTTTTTCCATCGGGAGAATGGCAGACTTACAGATTAAGTTACTCACAGTACTCAGGCCAGTTCTTTACATACAATAAGTAGTATGCATTTATTAACGATCACCATAATTATTGTAGGGGTCTTATAAGTGTGAAGTTATATAAAAGGTTTTTCATGGTGCCCTGAATGTCTATGGTAGTCATTACTGTGAGAGGCTGTCATCATACATGCTTGCCAGTCACAGGGCACATNCCATGGAAACACAGGAAAGATGACTCTTGTCTGTAGGGATCACACCAGTCCCAAGAAGGTGGTATCCAGGCTGAGCACTGAAGGGTAAGGAGGTTTGAATAAGCAAGGACAAGCATGTGAGGCCCAGCACCCTTGGCCATCAGCTCAGCGACCGCCCTCAGGCTCTCAGCCTGGCAGGGAGCTCAGCTGCACTTTGGGGCTCCCCACGTCATTTGGACACCCCACACTTAAAGGCCAGGGCCAGTCTCAGGACAGGATGCTGTGAGTAACCAACCCAGTACAGGGACAAGGGAGAGTGTGACAATCAAGAGAGAGCCAGTGAGGGAGCCCAAGCTTGGATCCTGGCTGAGCTTCACACTGAACTGGGTGTCACCACAGGGCTCATCTCTTCACCTCTGTAGTTTTGTTTTCTTACTTTTGAATGGGGAATAATAAAACCTGACTCACCTTCTGACTATACTACAATTATCAAATACAACAGAGGAACGTGAAGTTAAGTCAGCTTGTTCAAGGCAAAGTACTCTTCTTCAAGACCAAGAGAAATGTTAGCGTGGCATCTGTAAAGCTCCAGGGAAATGCAGAGGCAAAAACCATGTAATGGGNAGGTTCAGATAAACTCCTGGGACCAACACCTGACTCATCCCAGCAGTGAACCAATCACCCCCCTNGGAACACATTGACTCCGTTCATTCATGCAGCAAATACTCCTTGTGTGCCCACTGAGGGCCAGGCTAGGGCCTCCATATCNGGCAAGTGGTGAAAGAGATGGATGGGGACCCCACTTTGGGTTATCTTTAAGCAATTTGAAAAATTGGCAACCTGAAGACTGGCCCCACTGGCTACCTTCCAGTTTCCAGGACTGTCACTGTTCATTCTGAATTGAGCCAGGCTACCAAGACATGTCCTCACCCCAGCATAGATCTTGTGAACACCCCTCTGCCCTCTGCTGAAGAGGAGCTCCAAANGCCTCACTCAGACTCCACCCCCTACCCCCACGTCCCTGGTGCTTTCCCTGACCTGCCCCCCCAAACACTAACGGAAGTGTCTTAATATTTAAAGAGGAATGGATTTCTAATTAGCACCCAAACACTATAGCATGGCACTTCCTGGCCTTTGCTATTTAAATGCAAATTAGTCTTCCCANAGGAAAGCTGATGAGTGAAGGAAGCCTCAAAGGGTGCTGATCAGAATTGTCACTTTCGTCACTGCTACTGACTTTGCTGCCTACCACCTACACTCCTCTCACCTCAATACCAGGCTCTGAGGCTGAGGGAATTTGAGGCAGGGCCCAAGTCCTTGTCCCCAGCGCCCAAACACCTATTCTCATGTCTGTTCGGGAGGATGGCTAGGCCTGCAGAAGGTCATCTTAGACTGGTGGCCTGGAGAGGACATAGGCATTAGAGTCAGGAACACCTGGTTTGGAATTCAGGGTGCTCTATCTCCCCCTTCGACACACACACACACACACCTGTCTCTTATACACATCTAGATGTGTATAAGAGACAGTTCTCTACCAGCAAGCTACACCTCCAGCCCAGGATGCTCTTCTAAGGGGCTGTGAGTGAGGGTAAATTCCTGCTATGTCACTGTGCCTTCCTCATGGAAATGGGACTGGTACTGCTTGTTTCTCTCAAGACTGTTGTGAGATTACATGGTAATGAGAAAAGGTGCCCGTCCGCAGTAAGTGAGCCACAGTGGGCACTGGCGCAGAGTGGCCTTCTGTTGCCCTTATAAGTGCCAGCTTACNATAAGGTAAGTGTGGAACAAGTTGTCAAGGAAGAGGTGGCATCTGGTTTGTCCCCCTAAAATAGCTGAGGGTGAAGAGAAGGTTTATAAAGGGCCAGAGAGGAAATACTTTATGCCTGTGGGCCCACATGCTGCGGAGACTACTTCATGCTGTTGTAGTGGGAAAGCGGTGGCAGACAACATGTGGGTCTGTGTTCCAACATAATTTATAACTATATTTATAGAAATGAGAATGTCATGTCATTTTCACATATCCTGAAGCATGTTTTCTTTTGTTTCTTTCTCCTTAACAATTAAAAAACTNTAAAGATTGCTATAAGATCACAGGCCAGACCAGACCAAGGCCTTGTTCTCTAACTGCTGCCCTGAGGCATTATGGTCCNANGGTCTGGGGGAAATTGTGCTAAGGAACCTCTAAGAATGTCTGGTTCTCAACTGAAGTTGGGACTGTGGGGGANGGATGTCATCCCAGGAAAGAAATGGTGTGACCTAGAACTTCAGGGGAACGAAGGACACACAGGGTCTGTGATGGTAGTTTCTAGAACACCAGCTATTGGATTCGTCTGCCTAGGGACCACTCCGATCCTTACCTACTGTGGCAGTTTGAAAGAAAGTGGCCTCCATGGACTCATAGGGAGTGGCACTATTAGGAGGTGTGGCCTTGTTGGAGGAAGTGTGTCACTGGGGGTGGGCTTTGAGGTCTCGTATGCTCAAGCCAGGCCCAGTGTGACAGTCTCTTCCTGCTGCCTGCAGATCCAGATGTAGAACTCTTGGCTGCCTCTCCAGTACCATGTCTGCCTATGTGCTGCCATGCTTCCCCTGTGACAATGGACTAAACCCCTGAAGTGTAAGCCAGCCCCAATTAAGTGATTTCCTTTATAAGAGTTGCTGTGGTCATAGTGTCTCTCACAACAACAGAAACCCTAACTAAGACACCTAGTAACATCCAGGATAAGGACTGAGGACTCACTGGCTCTAAACAGGAAACCCCATTCTCCTGGTGACAGGCTCTGGTCCCTCCGGGTTCCTCAAGTCCCTCAGCTGCACACCTGACTGGCCTGGGAGTGCCCACTAATAAAGACAGGCAGACCCTTTGATCCACCCACACCCTAGCCTGCTGCTCACCTTTCTGGATGCCCATCTATTTTTAGGCCAGCACAACCNACTCACAGCCTGCCCATTATGCATCCCCCCTTCCTCTGTGTGTAGCATGGAGGAGACATGGGTCAGCATACCAGATGGCAGCCTTGCTGCTGCAGCAGATTGCCTGTCTCCCAAGGGATTGGGTTAAAGCAGGGCGTTGGATGAGGCCTGCTCTCTAACCCCACCCCTCCACAACTGTGCTTCTGAGCTATCTTTTCTTCAGTACCTCTGGGAAGGGAAGGG
>LZPO01007971.1:169317-184434 GCA_001675575.1 Neotoma lepida | reverse complement strand
AAGAGAAATCCACTGAAGTCTAGTCTGTGGTGTGGTCTTGGTGGGGAATGCCTCTCTGGGGATAAGCAGTATCCCCAGGGAGTGGACCATTTTCTTCTGCATGGAGACACAGCCTTCAGGCCTGAACTTTCATCCTGCAGAAAAGATATTTCTGNTGGGATGAGGAAGCTTTAGTGGGAGCTCAGCAGCCTTGCCTATGGCCCAACTTCAGGCAGCTTCTCTCNGGGCCTTACCACGTTGCACTCTCTGGGACTGGATGATGGATCTGTGATCCTGCTCACTTTGCACCTGCTGGTGCACATGTACACCCTTTGCCCCTGCACATATACACATGCACACATTCACACATGTGCACTCACTAGCTAGACAGGCAGGCTGGCCTATCTGCCAATCAATCTTCCTTGCCNATTTCCGGGCTGGCAGCAGTAGGGCTGGGGTGTAAATCATTCAGAGCCCCTCTCAGTTCTGCCAGGACAGGGAGCTCTTTTTAATTAAGAAGAATGGAGCATGCTTCTGGCTCTGGAAATGGCAATATTAACTTACTAATGAGTCTTTAAAGAGATGTGTCTGAGGAGGCTGTGCCACCTGCCCATGTACAGTCTCTGATACTCTATAGAGCAGACTGGACCCTCGGGAAGGCTTGTGGGGTCCGGGGAGGGGACAGAGAGGGGCCCTGCATTGGAGGTGGAGAGGAAAGGGCCCCTCTTGGCTCGGGAGTTAACGTAGCCCAGCCTAGTGAGCTGGGACTATCTGGTATGTTTTCCTCTCTAAAAAAAGGGCCAGATTGCAACATGAGTTGAATCCTCAAGTCCTGCCAGATAGCTGTGGGACACAAGAGGCACTTCGAGAAAGGTCAAAACACAGTAGGAAGCATGGTTAGACTTCCAGGCAGGTGCTCAAACACCACGAGGAACAGACTATCATTAACCAAGTGGACAGTAGCAGCCACAGGCCAGAGCAAGACTCCCCATAAGGCCCCTGTAATGACTGGACCCACTTTCCTTCTAGAAGAACAGCTGCCACAGAGAAGGCCTGCTATGGCCACGGTTGTACAGCCCAGGTAGGCATGATAGATGTGTGTCCTGTGTCCTTTCATCTCCTGGTGTCTTCCAGAGGCACCATGGCCTCCCCGCTCCACCCCTTGCTGCTGTTGTCAGTTTCTTGCACCGCTGGCCAGGAAATTCCTCATGGTTTATAACTAATGCTCAGGCTTTATTACAGGCTCCATTTCCTCTTCAATGCCTGCAATCAACACAGGAAACTAACTCAGGTCTTTTTCGCTGCTACTCTCATCCTGCGCACTGAACAAGAGAGGAATGTGCGGCTCCTACCCCTGCTTCTCAATTTCGAGGAGTCTGAAGACCAAGACGATCCTTTCCCCACCCTGTGGGCAGAGACATTCCTTAAATGATACTCATTAAGTCCCTCTAGATTCCGGAATCATGCTGTGAACTGGGGTGGGAGGCAGAGAGGAGATTGGTCGGGAGGGTCCTGAAGGAATGTACTCAATTCTTTCTGACCAAGACTGTGTCCTAGAGACTAGACTCCAAAGTTCTCCTCAGGTGGTGGGGGGCACAGGATGCAAGTCATGCCTCTCTGATTGCCACCTCCGTGCTGCTACCTCCCATCCAGTTTGATTGAGCCTTAATCCTTCATTGGGCTGATTTCCAGACTGACGGGGCGGGGCTGGGACCCACCGAGCTTGGATTGCTGGTGATTAGTGAGCCATCTTTGCTCCCAATCCTATGCTCAGATCAAGCTTCTGCTTAGGAACGCCACCTGGCGACCACCCAGCGAAGGGCCACCAGTGTCCTCAGGCTTCACTGAGGTAGCAACCTCAGTCAGCTGAGAAGAAAGACACTCCCCTGTAAGATAACCCCAACATGATGGGCTGCAGAAGGTTGTGGACCTCCAGGCCACCTACCCTATGAAGGTGGGCCCAGTTCCTGGGCACACTGGCCTGAACATAGCAAGCCAGAGGTAGAGACACTCACTATCTCAGAAAGAAGGGAGAAATACTCCTTCCCACAGTACCTACAACATGCTCAGTGACTCTGTGNGCAGGATGGTCACGTGTATTCCTGGGGAAGGAGGTTAGGGAGTCTCCTCAAAACAGACCCTCCTCTGGGACTCCCTAAGTTCCCCAAAAGGCATCCATGTGTTCTCCATCAGTGGGCCGCCACCCTGAGAAGATGCTTGGTACTCTATACTGTGTCTCAACTCACTGCTTCCTCAGAACAGCCCTGGCTTCAGGAAGGCTGGATTCCATGGGAAACTGAGCAGGCACTTAGTAGGTGCTCAGCCAAGCTGCACCTGCTGCTTATTGTGTGACAGTTGACCTCGATAAAGACAAGGTCGGAATTTTTTACAAAGTNACTGACTGACTGTCTGGGGCTAAGCACCTCCAAGTTTGATTATGACTTCAGTATCACAATAACACAGGTCCACAGTGCCACAGACCTACCCTGTGGGGGCACTTGTGACCTTTCTCTCCCATCCTTTCCTCCTCTCACCACATCTAAAAGTCAAACTCCTTTGTTTTGGTACTGGGAAGGTAGCCCAGGGCATTGGTTATGTTACAGATACCCTCTACTAGGCATCCCAATCAAAAGCTTTACAATTAATTCATTGGTTTATGTATTTATTTACTCTCTCTGTGTGTGTGTGTGTGTGTGTGTGTGTGTATGCATGGCATGCATGTAGAAAACCTGGGAGAGTTGGTTCTCTCCTTTCGTCATGTGGGCTCCAGAGATAGAACTCAGGTTGTTAGGTAAGCACCTTGACTCACTGAGCCTACTCGTCTCCCAGCCCCCAAGAAATACTTTTTAAGAGAGAACAGAAACTCATGCCGGGTGCTGTGTGAGATCTTAGAGCAAGAATGATTTAGGTTTGACCTGAGGAAGAACTTCTGATTGGGAAAGTGAGTCCAGGCAGAAAAGGACACACTGGACTCCCTCTGGGCTTGGCACTCCTCGAGGCCCAGGCCTGATGCAGTCAGCCCAGGCGTGGAAACTGCAGGTGACTCAGGGAATCTTAAGTGGTGGTTGCTAGGTTACAAGCTTCTTTAATGTGCCTCAATGTAAAGACTAAGGGATGTTACCTGGCTGGGAGGGAGAGCACTGGAGGAAGGAGAGAGGGGAAAGAAACCAGCCAGACTTCCAGAATTAGCAATTGGGCATAGCCTGGAGGCAAACTGGTTTTTGTTTTGTTTTGTTTTTCTACTTTACCACGGTAAGTCTCTTGACCCCTATGGTTTGCACAGAGTAAAACCTATGGATGAGCACTGAGCTGGAACAGAGCTGTCCAGGACTGGACTCTGGTGTCTCCCCAGGTGAGACACTCAACAGTCACTAGGATCCCTGTGGGCTCTGCTTGCCTCCCCTCTGCAATTGGACAAATGACCAGAAGCCAGATGAGAATTGAAACACCCAGCCTCCTTGCTAATGCATAATCTGTTCATTTGTGATCTGGACTCTTCAACCCAGAGGCTTCTGAATGAGTTGCCAGCTCTAAGGGAAGCACTCCCTGAGTGTCAGACCCTCCTCTGCAAAACACAGATGCTCGCAGATGCCTGGCAGTCTCCCTCCAGTTGAAGATTATGAGAAAGTGGATGTGCAAGGGCTGAGCTCCGGGAAGTCTGCCCACCTGCTGGGAGGGTGTGAGAAACTACTTGGCTTTGCTGCTTCGGTGAAGCTCATAGGCAAGTAAGGCTGAAGACAGATCCCAACAAGCCCATTTGAGAAGACTGTGTTTCCCTTCATCCTGGTCACCCCAAACCACAGCTGTGAAACTGATTCAGTTTGAGGTAAGAGTCCATCCACATTTCTCTGGCAGGCTAGGCCTCTAAGAAAGTTGGGAGGTACCCACCAGAGAAGACTGCTCAGACGTGGCTTCAAGCCCAAGAAAATCTTTATTAGCCAGCTGGCAACTACATTGGGTGTTCAGGACCTGAGGGCAGTCCTGAGACTTTCTCAGGGTGGGCTTTGAAGCACACAAACCACATCCCGAGTTGACATATCGCATTTAGCAAGAACAGTTAACCAGAAGTGGAACTACAGAAGCGGAAAAGCAAGGTTAGTACATTCAGGGACTTTCCCAGAGCTATGGACTTTGATGGAATCGGTCTTTTGTTCTCATTTTGGCAGGTGGTGCTGCCTACGTGCTGGGTTCCAAGGCCTGAATGGTACTTCCATCATATTGTCAGTTGTGCTAAGGTCTGGAGGCCTGTTACATGAACATGAAATGGTTGGTATCGTCTGTGAAACTTCATTAATTTAGACTACACTCGTAGAATTTGTGAGTTCTTACCGAATAGGGAAAAACAGAACACAGCCTCTTCTGCGGATGATCTAGATGTTGATTTTGCAAATACATGAATCTAAGCTTTAAAAATAAGTAGAATTGTTAGGTCAAGAGCTCAAGATAGTAAGATAGGCCTATTTTGAGTTACAGCTTCTATTCCTCACAGAAGTCACGGTAGCAGTATGGGCACTGACAGAAATATACCAGGCCTGCGCTCTCTGTCAGAAAGTATGGGGAACACTTGACAAATATTACCCCTTTTGACCTTCACAAAAACTTATACCACGGAATGCTACAAAAAAATAAAGGAGAAAAATCTGATATAGAGGCACACACCTTTAACCTCAGCACTTTGGAGGCAGAGGCAGGTGGATTTCTGTGAATTCAAGGCCAGCCTGGTCTACACAGAGAGTTCCAGGACAGCCAGGGCTACANAGACAGACCCTGTCTCAAAAGAAAAGAAAGCAAAAGAAGAACTGGGTTTGGTGGCACAGGTCTGCAGTCCTGGCACTTGGAGGCTATAGCAGGAAAATAGAGTTCCAGGCATAGTGAGACCATATTTCAGAAAAACAGAGAAAGGGTGGAGGGGGCAGGGGAGAGATCCTTTCAACAACTTGGATTATGGTACTCCAGGAGTGAGTGGGTGAGGAGACTCTAAAAGGTTACATACTGTATGATTTTATCCATAGAACATTNTTTTCCTTCTTGAGACGGAGTCTGAATAGTCCAGGATGGCCTGGAACACAATATCCAGCAAGGATGACCTTGAACTTCTGATCCTCCTGCCTCCACCTCCCAAGTGCTGTGATTGTGGGCGTACTTCACTGGGTTTTAAGTCACTGTGTCAGGCACCAGGTTTTATGCAGGGCTGGGGATGGAATCCAGGTTTTTGTGCTTGCTAGACAAACACTCCACCAAGTGAGCTACAGTCCCAGCTCCTTCTACAACATGGCTGAAGTAACAAGATTTCAGAAANGNGTTGTCAGGGGCTGGGGAGGGAAGAGCAAGGAGAAAGTATGGAGTTGTACCAGATATCAAAAGGTGACATGGGACCCTTGTAATAATGAAAATGTATTCTGCTTGTGGNTTGTGCTTTAGCTTGGTAGGATATTAGTACTGGGGGACACTGGATAAAGAGTATTTCTTTCTTACAACCACGTGTGAATCTACAGTTTATCACAAATTAAAGTTTAGTGCCTCTCATGTGCACAGCCCTGAGTTCCATCCCCAGCATTGGGGGGAAATACACACCACACGGCGCACACACAGTGGAAAGTCTGTCAGGATCTCATGCTTGAGAGTTTCCAGGCGGAAGAAAGCCAGATAGGAGGACCCTGTGGGCTTGGAGAGACACACCACTAGGTGGTCCGGTGTGTTACTGGCACTTGTATTACTAGGGGAACCACAGTTCTGAAGGGTCTGTTCCTGGGTAGAGGTTTGAAGAGGTTATCTATCCAGTTCTGTGGTTGGTGCCAAGGGCCAGGATTTGCTAGTCAGGTTTGCCCTTCTAGTGATGTGTGTGAGGGTTGGGGGCGGGGGAGATCCTCCCAGTCGTCTATTGGTGTGTTCAATTGTAGTTCCCCTGTCTTTGACTTTATCTGCGTGAACATGTCCACTCAGGAGCGAAGGAAGGTTCTGTGTGAATTGCATGCATACGCGTGCAGATTGTTCGATCTGTGGGTCCCGGCTGCATGTATGACACTGCTTCCTAACTCGGCTCTGAGGTTTGACCGTGTGAGAATACCTCCCCCCAAACAAAGCCAGCCTGTCACGAACTGGGTCTGTGTACTGTAGACAAACTGGGTAATTGGGCTCTCCGCCTCCTCACCCAAAACAAACACTCGCAAACGCCCGCCCCCACGCTGGCGGGATCTGCCTGTCATCTGGGCACCGGCTCCTGCTCCGGCTGCCTCCGACCCTGGAGACACGGCAGTCCCTGCCCTCGCCCGCCCGGGCTGCCGGGGCTGACGCACAGGCCACAGCCTCCGCTGCGGGGCGCGTGGGCTCCTGCCCAGGTGTGGTGGCTGCGGGGAGGCAGTGCGGGGAACCGGCGTCCTCTGGCCCGGACTCGGTGTCTAGCAGCCGCTTGCTTGCGCGGGTGACAGCGGCGTGCGGGCCGGGAAGGGCAGGGCACGCTGTCCCCCGCTCCGCGACTGCCGGGCTGGCGGTGAAAGCCGCGCGTGGCTGCGGGCACCGCCCGGAAGCTAGTGGGGGGCGAGCGCTGCGCCCACGCGCTGCGGGGTGGGCTCCGCGCTCCCGGGGACCGGGCGGGGCGGGGCTCATCCTGCAAAGTTGACCCAGGGCAGGCTACCGCCGGCGCCCTGCTGCCCTAGATTCGCCAGGTTCTTCCCGCGGAGTCAGGGGTGGACGTCGCCGCCCCGCTGACACCCGAGGGACCCGGAGAAGCCAGCGGGCGTCGGCGGGAGCCGGCGCAACGCGAGATGGAGGCTGCAAGAGGGGACGTGCGGGCCGGCGCAGAGTAGCCCGCGGGCCCCGGGGCTGGACCTTGCCCGGACGCTGTGAGGGCGCGAGAGCAGGGCCCTTCCCCGGGCTGCCATGGAGGTGCCCAATGTCAAGGACTTTCAGTGGAAGCGCCTTGCTCCACTGCCTAGCCGCCGGGTCTACTGCTCACTGCTGGAGACCGGAGGGCAGGTCTATGCCATCGGGGGATGTGATGACAATGGCGTCCCCATGGACTGCTTCGAGGTCTACTCCCCCGAGGCCGACCAATGGACCTCCCTGCCCTCCCTGCCCACAGCCAGGGCCGGGGTAGCGGTTACTGCTTTAGGAAAGCGGATTATGGTGATCGGGGGTGTAGGCACCAATCANCTGCCTCTGAAGGTCGTGGAAATGTACAATATCGATGAGGGCAAGTGGAAGAAGAGGAGCGTGCTGCGCGAGGCTGCCATGGGCATTTCTGTTACAGCCAAAGGCAAGTGGGGCCACGGTTGTGGGTGGGCATAGAGAAGAAAGTAACGGGTCACAGGGAAAACGGATGGAATGCAACATGATTTGGGGGATCAATAGCANGTTCCCCATCACATTTGAGCCGTACATTAAGTATTAAAACTAGAGACCCATTGCCCTTATTTTACAGATTGGGAAGGGAGACTGAGCAGGTGAAATGTCTAGGAATTCCATCCGATGCCAGGAGTCGGCTCCAGCGGGTTCCTCCTGGCAGGCTGGGCAGGTCACTGCAGAGGGAGCACCAAGGTGTGAGCTATGGGGTTATCTGCAATGACTCTGCGTACCCTGGCATTCAGCCGAATGACCACATTTCCCACTGGCAACACCTGCCCCCCAACCTACCTATGTAGGTTCCTGAGGATGCTCATCCCATCCTACCAACACCAGGTCTGCCAAGGAGGCTTTGGGACCGGATCCCAGGATCTTCTTTAACTCCTGACCGCAGTTTCAGTTGTACTGAGTGCAGGTCAGAATGTTCCAAAGGTTGATTCGTGTAGCGGAGTGTCCAGGTCCACCAAGTTCTGCGGACTGCATGTGTTTTTAGAATTCTCATTTCACTTTTTTTGGGGGGGCCTACTACAGCCTATAGAGGGGGGTCCAACAGCTGTTTTGCTTAAAACACAGAGTTTTACAAGAATGAGAGTTAGGAGACTCCTAGTTCATACACACTTGCCTCCACACTGTAGGCACTGTTTCTTTTGCTACACTTCCCCAGCTGCCTGTCTGGCATATGGCAGATCAGAAAGCCGCTTTTCTTCAACAACACCTGTTCTGTCCCTGGCACAAGGAGAAAGGAAAAGAGTAGAAAATCTGGGCCCTGAAAGTGATTGGTGAGAAGATGGAGTCCAGAACCCCCTTGGGCAAGGTAGACAGTAGGGTTTTCATGAGCTGCCAGTTAGAAGGATGAAAAGCCAGGCCTGGTGCTGAAGGCCTGTAATCCTAGCTACTCTGGAGGCTGAGGCAGAAGAGTGGCAAGTTCAAGACTTGCCTAGGCTGCAAAGTGAGTGCAGCAGACCGAGGCACAAGGGTTATGAGTTCACGGCACTCCGAGCTACATAGTAAGACCCTATTTGAAAGAAAAAAAAAAGGATGGAAGGCCCAGAGGCCCATGGGGACACTGAGAACAATGAATATGGACTATACTCCATCCTTAGCTTCAATAAATTATACTGAAAGTTAAAAATTAAGGCTTACCTTTGGTGCTTTCTCCCTTTGGACTTTCAATATATCCATTGAGATAAGGCTATTTTTATTCTATTTTAGAAGAAGCATCAGGAAGCCCAGAAAGGGTAATTGCCCAAGGTTAAATAGTAAGTCATGACCATGCCTGTGCTCCAAACTGTAAAGTCAAATGGGTTCAACAGTTAGGTTGGTAAATGCTTACATGTCAACCATTGTACTGGGTTCATAGATTAACGAATTCTCAAGGACCTTCAGTGTATTGGGAGGAACAGGTCAAGCTGGTATCAGTTACATGTGGTAACAGAGCAATGGAGATACCATCACTCAGGAGGCACCAAGCCAAGTCCTCTGGGCCCCCTGCTTTACAGCTCAGGGAATCCCAGTTGAACCTCAAAGGATAGGTCAGAACTGGCCACCGGGCTGAATGACTGTGGAGTGGATACAGTTTTTCCAGAAGGGGGGTGTTCCTAGAAGTGAAGGTGGAATTTCTGCTAATCAGGTACTTATCATCAGGCCCTTTCCCAGCCTTAGGCTTAGGGCTAGGATCCCCCTACCCACCCCTAGTATGGCTAGAAAGTAAAGAGAAATAGGGCTCACTTTCTCCAACAGTAACATCAGAGTCAAGGAAGTCAGAGAGAGGAAGGCTGTGAGCAAGGGCTGCTGGGAGCAAGAACCACATACAGGAACTGAAGATTCCTGAGAGGAAACCCATTCAGGCAGGGGCTGGGGAAACACAAATGTTAGTCCATGCTCTTTGGTACAGTGTGCCGAGTCCCTGAAAAGCTGCCTACTGCCAAGAGCAGAGGAGAAAGGTGGGGACTCCCTGCTTAGGGAAGCTAGCTCTCTAAGGGCAAGGTTTCTGAAGGGTTAGTTTCCCAGAGCCTCCTCCTCATTCAGACCCGGCCTTATCATCCCGTTCAGCTCAGGGGCCTCCTGGATCCTGCAAGCTTCTGTACATGTGAAGGAGAATGCCATTTTCCTGCTGGGGTAGCTGACAGAACTCCTGACAGCCCAGTATGTAGAAGGCCAGTGCCAGTGGGGCTGGCTACAGTTCTAAAGGACTTCACCATAGCTGGAGAGTTAATGTCTGAGAGTTCCTATGGGATCCTATGGGACAGGTCACTCCTGGAGGTCTTCCCTCACCTTCCGCTCTGAGTGCCTAGACAGGAGGACAGGAGGATGGTGGGGGACAAACCTGCAAAGGGTTATCTAGACCTGGGCTTCACTGCCATCCATCTCTGTGCAGGGTTTAGTGTATGAGGCTTTGCTAAGGACTTGNCACTAATGAGCGCCGAGGCATAGTCCTGCCATAGCTTCAGGAAGACCCAGATTTCTCCATAACAGGGACTTTGAATGGTGTTACCCACCCCACCAAAACAGCTGGGATTCATTAGCAGAGCAGTGTCCGGGAATTGGCACGGCCTATGAAAGGTTATGGATTCTGTTGGGCCTGTCTGTGGGTGCCTGCAAGCCAGACCACNTCTGTGTGTTTTTTTCCCTTAGATTATCGAGTGTATGCTGCNGGTGGGATGGGCCTGGACCTTCGTCCACACAACTACTTGCAACACTATGACATGCTAAAGGACATGTGGGTGTCACTAGCACCCATGCCCACTCCAAGATATGCTGCCACCTCCTTCCTCCGGGGCTCCAAGATCTATGTGCTAGGTAAGGACAAGCTACTTGTTGTTCATTTCCCCTCGTTGCTCCCTTGGGTGAGTTCCCTAGGAAGCAATGCCCACAGCCTGAGAATTTCCCTGGCCCTGGGGGATAATCACACTGTCCCAGCCCTTGAGGAGGCTTTCAAATGACTGAAGAACAGAAGGGAAATCCCAGCCCTATTGGTTCTCAGGGACTGCTTTTTGTTCACTGTGTACCCTGTTCCCACCCAGGGGGACGACAGTCAAAGTATGCAGTCAATGCCTTCGAGGTCTTTGACATCGAATCTCGGTCCTGGACCAAGTTCCCCAACATTCCCTGTAAGCGGGCTTTCTCCAGCTTTGTGACCCTGGACAACCACCTGTACAGCCTGGGAGGTCTGCGACAGGGTCGTCTCTACCGGCAGCCCAAGTTCCTCCGGACAATGGATGTGTTCGACATGGAACAGGGTGAGCTGGGTCCCCATCCTCTGGGCTGCTTGTCTCTCTTCTGACCGACCCCACTTTCCCCATCCTGGCAAACCTTCCTGGGGCTGCCTACATATCCAGGCAGGCCTCGCCAGCGTCTAAGCACCCTTCCTAACTCATGGATATGCTTGGAGTCAAATTCTGTTCAAGGCACTTTTTGGCCTGGTTGGCTGTTTTCACTATGACCTTTTCTCCTCCACCCCCACTATCTGTGTGCAGGACCAGGTTAGGAAGGGACTATTCCTGTGCTGATGGAGAATCAGAGGGATCCTCATTACTCCATTCACTACCTTTAATCAGATTCCTCTCCAATTTAGAACTGTGGGAAACCTAAATAGAACAGGGGCTCATGGGAGTTGTATACGTTAGACTGTGCCAAGCACCAGAGAAGGCTGAAGTGGTAGAGGGTGCCATTTCAATCAGCAGGGGATGCTCTATGCATCCTGAACACAAGGGAGTAGCCACCCAGGGTAAGAGCCACTTAGGATTCATCTGTATTTGTTAGGGGACATCAGCACCTAATCCTCCGTCTCTGCCCTGTCACTGTGCATGCTTGCAGGGGGATGGCTGAAGATGGAACGCTCATTCTTCCTCAAGAAGCGCCGGGCAGACTTCGTGGCTGGTGGTCTGAGTGGACGGGTCATAGTGGCTGGGGGACTNGGTAAGGATAGATCATACAACTGTTCTGTGTTGCGGTTCTGGTCCTTGGCACTGCACTTGAGCGACAGATGGTACTGACTTCTTGCACACCTCCCACTGCTTTACTCTAAAGAATTCAATACAGTCTGGACTTGACCTTTCCACATGGGCCCCACNTGGGTTCTTTCAATTCTCTACTAGGAAAATGGAGATCCTGGAAGAACAGNGGACATGCTGATAACTGTGAGCCCCTGTGCTGAACCCAGGTCCCTGAGTCCCTTTCTGGGAGCTGGAGACAAAGGGTCAAGGGATCAGTTGTCATTCTTCATGACCCAACTCTTCTTGGACATCCAGTTGGATCTTGGGCTAGCAAAGCAAATGATCAAATAAATGGTCCTGATTCTGGATTTCATGTATATCTCCTTCCTCTCAAAGACTGCTGGTATTTTGAAGGCTGGACTGGGGCTTGGGGGCCACACTGAAGTCATTAGGGCACAGTGATAAAGGCAGTGGGGCGCTTCCAGGCAGCCAGAGTTTACTCAGTGTAGACATACCCCACTACATCATTTATGAACAACTGTACAAGCTAGATTATGGAGGAAGCTTTGTGTGCGAGAGAGAAATCAGGAGGGAGGCAGTAGTGCTCTAGAAACCCCTGGTAACCAAGAGTGAAGAAAACAATCTTTTTTTTTTTCTTTCCAAGACAAGGTTTCTCTGTGTAGCCCTGGCTGTTCTGGAANTNNCNCTGTAGACCAGGNTGGCCTNGAACTCACAGAGATCCACCTGCCTCTGCCTCCCAAGTGCTGGGATTATTCAAGGCATGTGCTACCATGCCCAACTAACAATCCTATTCTTAAAATGAAAAAGAAGAGAGAAGGGACACAGGACAAAGTTGCTTGACAGGAATTCTTGGCCCAGGATGCTAAAACGGGGACCATCCTATAAAAAGACAATGAAGTTGCTTGGCTTTTACTTCTGGTTTGGGAGATTGTCACTGTGGGACATGGCTTGGTGGTTGGGCTTCTTGGTCTAAGATCTGATTCCCCTGTCGTTTTCAGGAAACCAGCCCACTGTCCTGGAGACAGCAGAAGCGTTCCACCCAGAGAAGAACAAGTGGGAGGCCCTCCCTGCCATGCCCACCCCTCGCTGTGCCTGCTCCAGCATTGTGTTCAAGAACTGCCTCCTGGCTGTGGGGGGTGTCAGCCAGGGTCTGAGTGATGCAGTAGAGGCACTGTATGTCTCTGACTCCTAGCTGGCCCNAGCAGTGCCCTTGCCTNGACAGCATCACTCCACTCCTGACATGAGGAATAGTCTCATCAAAGCAGTTTGGACTACATCCTCAGTCTCCAACTCCTGTTAAGAGCCAGTGGGGCTAAGTCCTAGGGCTCTCAGTGACCTCCTTCTGTCCCCTAACCTACCAGTCCCAGAAAGGTGAAGAAAGCACAGTTGACTCCACCAGTAAGTTAGAGCTGGGCTGTGGTCTAGGGAGAATCCTCACTCAGTGTTCAGACACAGAAAGGCACAGGAATGTTCCCTCCTCTTACCTACCTCCTGGGGGTGGGGGGCAGTTGCCACCCAGAGGGGGAGCCATTGTTGTTTTTTCCCATCTCTGAGCTAGTCTGAGTGTCCTGAGATGAACTCATGAAGAATGGGGCATCCCAAGCCCCTTCTTTTCCTTTGGTTGACATCGGTTCTCCATACAGAAGTCAGCTGTGGGCCTGCCTGCCCCAGATTTCACCTACTTATCAGGCACTGAACTTGAAGCTAAGGTGGAAGTGTAGGATAGGTAGTCAGGGGCTCACACACCAGGCCAGGCCAACAGCCTTGGCAGAAAGGACCTTTCCTCTCGGGTCCTCGTTGGACATGTGGTGANGGAGTGTCAATATCTTCTGTATTCTGCCTTCTGCCGCCTTCTCCCCACCCNAGGCCTGGCCATTCTGTGCTCAACAGCTCTCCNAGTGTTTCTGATTGAGACCTTGTCATTTACACTGTGGCTTCCAAATCCACACAGGGTGGATTAAATAACAGCAGCACAATGATTGACATCTTTATGCCTGTCTTCTTTGGACCCTGGAAACAAGGCAGGGGGTGTCCTGGTTAAGTAGATAGAAAATCCCGTGAGANCACCTCCCGCTGTGTCCTTATGCTAAATAGGGGCCAGTTGGCTACCTGTTCTTGACCATTCCTGTCGAAGAGTTCTTTCTACCTTCCTTCCATAAGCNGTAGCTGTCGNGCTTTCAAAGAGGCAGCCCATTTTTCTTCTCTTGATGCACANGCGTATGTTTGGNCAAGGTTGTGATCATCCAGTCTTTGCCAGGTTCTACCCACATCTGACNTTGATCAATTCAGCTGAAGCTCATTTTAGGCATATTCAAAGGATGAAAGAACTGTCCACTTGTTTTGTTAACAAACAAGGGAGGGAAAGAACAAGTCCAGAAGGGTGGATATGGATGTGCCTTCCCTCCAGCCTGCCCAGAACCTCTTTGTGCTTCCCGGCCCAGTTATTCACACTTCCCCAAGCTATTTAACTTGAGGAAGAGCACTTGCCCAGCATATGCTCAAGGACCTGAGTTCCAACCCCTGCACAGAAACCAAACCTAACCAGTTTGCCCTGAGGACACAAAGAGTAAAGACTTAAGCTGTGGAGGAGGAGCCAGGGAGCCTGTTTCTCTCTTCACAAGGCTCAGGTGATTAATTACCTCCTCAGGAGACTGCGCTGGAGGAGCGCCTATCAGGGTCTGGGGGGTCAGAAGGAGCTCTTTCTGGTGTGGGGGTAGNGGCAACACTTCCAGCTGGATCTTCAAGGACTGAGTGAAACCTGGGGCTTTAAGGAATGGTGGGTTATTGGCTCCTTGCTTGGAATACCTTGATTTCTTGATTTCTTTCTTCTTTGGGTTCCAAGAAGACACTGCCATCTGCTGGCCTAGTCTGTTTTTCTCACCAAGGTGAGGAGGCAGATTGTGGCCCCCACAAAGAAGCCCCCATCGCTTATGGATCCAATTCCATTCAGCTTCCTTGAACTAACCATTAGGGGGGGAAATGGGTGGGAGCTGCAGCTGCTAGAGAGGGCGGGGTGGGGGGAGTCTCTTGGAGCAAGCTGCTTCACACTTTACTCCCTCTCCCTACCCCACTTTCTCTTCTCTTCTGCCCACATCACCCCCAACCCGAGGAGCCAATCCATACATGGGCTATCTCCAGGCATACTGGCCCTGTATCTGTGGATAGAGCTGAATCCTTTTAAGATAGTTGGAACCTNAGGGGCCTAGCCCTCTCTAAGGTTGAATCAGACANTGGGATTGTCAGAACAACTCAAGGCTGGAGCTAATATCTGCTAGGGTCACCCCTGCCCAAGTTCCCTTGTGGGAAGACTAGGGACACCATACTGAGGAGTGAGGGAAGCTGAAGTGTGTGCTTCTATACTGCTCGCACTGCAGAAGCAGCAGTCAATGGCCTGCCTCCAGGCTTCAGCCAACTGCCACAGACAGGCCTCCCCACACCGCCGACCTCAGAAGGTTCCTTACCTTCCTCGTCTTAATTTCCCAGTCGGTCTCACAAGGTGGAGAACAGAGGAGGAGGTAGAGACACCAAAGTACCATCCACAATCAAGAGGAACTCCGGAGTCATGCAGGCCACACTTTCCAAGACTTGTCTCAAGCCAATCCATCCACGGAGCCATCAGCCCCAGGTGGCTCCAGAATCGGAGGAGAAAAGGCTAGCCCACGCTAACGGTGCTTCATTCCTCAGGCCTTTTTCTAACAGAGTCTTACAGTTGCATTGATCTTATGAGATTCCCCACCCAACCACCCACCGACCCCAGCTTTGGCCTAGGAGGAGAGGTGTGGCCACTTTTCCAACCCTCCTCCCCACTTTGAAGAAGAAACTGACATCTAGGGACTCCTGA
>LZPO01007971.1:72317-88998 GCA_001675575.1 Neotoma lepida | reverse complement strand
AACACACTCTATCCCTGAACTATATCCCCAGTCCTTGTTTTATTGAGAGTCTCACTATGTAACGTAGGTTGATCTTGAACTCATGATCCTCCTGCCTCAGCTCCATAGTGCTGGGATTATATGTACAACCACATCCAACTAAGTGCCCAGTTCTTGAACCCCAATGGCATCTCTGTCTCCGCCTCCTCTTTATGCTCTCTCAGTGCCCTCACTCTTTAACTCCCTCAACCCCCTCTCTCCTTNTCTCCGCCTCATCGGCTTTCCTCACCTCCTTTCCTGCAAGCCAAGATATCACGCTAGCCCTCTAATTCCAAACCCTCTGCCATCTTTGACCTTTCCACATGCCTCCCATCAATCCTTCAGCTCTGACTTTTCTTCTGTTGATGGAGACCACTAAAGGGAAAACGAATCCCAGTCCCAGAGCCTTGGAAGGGCACCCAGGGGTGTGTGGGAGCAAACCTGCAGAGACACTGTCAAGGCAGGAAGAAGGAGGCAAGGAGGGAAGAGACCAATGTGGCGGCAAAGGCAGCAGGTCAGAGCTGGCTGCCTGTCCCATCTATGTCAGTGCGACCTGGCTTTAGCCTTCTCCTCACTCAAAATGCCCCTTTGAGGATCTACCTCACCCGCATCTGTGACTTCAACCTCAATGCTGTTTTCACCCACCAGCCGGTGGGCCCTCTCTACTTGGGCAGCTCCTGATGTACCTGCACCAGGACAGCCCCTCTCCTGGACCCTGCTTCNTCTCCCAACTCAACCAGATGGAGCACCACTAAGCTAAGCCAGAAGCCAAAGGTTCCTCTTCTCCTTCATTTTCATAGCCTCTTCCTCGTTGGGTGCCACTGCTTCTGACTCCCCAGTATTTTCTGAATTCTTCTCCTTTCCACCCTCACGGCTGCAGCTGCTGCAGGAACCTCAAAGACAGTTTCCTTGGCTCCTTTTCTCTCCCCCTTCCTCATCTNCTGCCTGCTGTCCTAATGCCCTCTNCACTCGCTTCCCTGTCGAACAGTCTCCCTTAGCTTCACCTGACCCCAGACTGGACACAGCACGACTCTCTGGCCTCTGCATCCCTGAGTCTCCAAAAGCACCTGCNACCAGCTCCCTTGCTTTGCTGCATGCCAATCTTCCTTCCCTCCTTCAAGATTTAGTTCGATAGTTTCTTCCAGAAAGTCTTGGCCGATCCCTCTGCACCCCCACTGCCCACTCTGCTTCCAAACCCCCACAGCACTCATCAGAGCCTTTCCACTTATTCCCTAGTGTTTCTAGACACTGGGTAGCAGGAGAGCAACAACACTGGCTTGTTCACTCCTGTGACATCCAATAAGCACTCACTCAGTGTTTGTTAAATGAATAAACAAATGAGTTGGATACATTCAAGAAGTGCCAAATAACACTTGGTGGATTCCTCCCCTTCTTTTCTGGTTGGTAATAATCACAGTAAAGAATCTGTGCCTGGTTCCAGTCCAGGGCCTTACCTATGCTAACTCATCACTCTCATCTCATTTTCCATTGGTGATACAGAAGAGCAAAGAGATTAAATGGCCAGTTAATGCTTCTAATAAGAGGGATAACCAGGTCTCTGTCTCTTCAAAGCATATTTAAGAAAAACAAACAAAAATTACTATCAAACAATCTGAGCAAACAACTGTTTTTAAAAAACAATCTCCTAAACAAACAAAAATTAGCCCCTTGTGTTTGGCTTGGTCATATCCTGATTTCTCAGCCAGGACAGATAATGGGGTAGCAGGTGTCAGCAGTGCCAGGCAGGGCATCAGTTTGGTCTTAGAGGTTCTCTCAAAGCCCTCCTTCTGCCGGGACTTACCTTGTCCCCGATGCCCTCAGCTTCCTCAGCCAGGAGGTACGCATTGCTGCCATCAGCCAGGAGCAAGGCTGTGTCGGTGGTAGAGGAGGAGCGAGGTCGGCCCTGGTGCTGGTGCAGGATGGCGGCCAGGCTGCTGTCCTGGGGGGCCTTACGAAGCAGGTGAGGACTGCCACGCTGTGGCTCCAGGGAGCTGCTCTTGGCACGACGGCTACTGCTCCCCCCACTGCTGTGCAGGCTGGCGCCCCGCTTGATGGAGGGCCTGGAACGGATCTGTTGTAACACCCGGTTGAAAGCAGTGGGTCGGGCAGGCAGGTCGTGCAGGGACACAGCATAGGAGACGCGGTGCATCTCCGGGGAGCGTTCCTTCTCATCTGGGGAGTCCTGATCAGATAGGCCCTGCTGTTGCTGCTGTTGCTGGGCCTCCTGAGACGCCTGGTGCTCCCTCTCTCGTGACCTGCGGCGGCTGTGAAACAGGTGCTTCAGGCCGTGGCCAAACATGGAGCCCTCAGAGAGCTGCTGGATTTTCTTAGGGGGGAGAGATTAAAAAGCCCTGGTCAGTGGAAAGCTCCTGGATGCCTTGTCAGTTGGGAGCGAAGGTGGGTCTAAGGAGACTAGAGCAGCTAGTACAGACATCTGAACGCTGGCATCCCTATGGGTGGCCTGCCGTGTCTACAAGGTCATCTACCCTTCAGTTCCTAAAGTAAGTTCAGATTTCTTAACAGGATGTTCTCAGACTGGAGCCCAGGGCTTAGTAGCACACAAGTAGTACACAAGACACTCCTGGGGATGTATNCTTCTCAGCTGGTCTCCCCAGGCCCTTCACCTCCTCCCTTCCTCCATGACAGACTGTCCTTCAAGCTGCACTGGATCACTGAGACCACCAACCATCCGTTCCCAAAGAGGTCTCATTGTGACATTCCTTAGAAAAAGCAGGGCCNTATAATCAGGTTATACCATCAGAGCAGGCTNGGCTAATTGTGTGTCCAGCACCTTTCCCTCTTTCTCANCAATGAAGCTGCAAGGTGTTAATGCACCTTGCTAGAACTTCCTGCTTCGGCACATTTGCTCGTAGCTATGGTTTCTGAAACACCTGTGCTTTCTTGATAAAGGCACTAGTCCTTTCTAGTTCTCCCATCTGGAACGTGAAAATAGTATCTGGGGATGCAGTAGCCATACTGTAACCGTGAAGTGACAGTTGATGACNAAGGGCCGGCACATCCAAGAAAACCTACCTCTGTCTACATGACACTACTACCATCTTCTGCTCTTTGCAGCCAGTTATGTTCTGACACATCTGACAATGAAATAAGCGTTACTTTTCTGAGCCCGGAGTATCTGCAGCAGAAATAGCTGTCCAGGTAAGGGGGTTCATTCCCCCTCAGACGAGAACCAAGCTGAAGCCCTGGAGCCTGGTGCTGCCTTGCTGCAGCACTGCCCTGAGAGACTTCAGCTGCTCCCCCACAGCACTGCCCAGGATAAATGGCTGGTGGATGGGCTGCCAGGGCAACTGTCATGTGATGGCAGGCAGCTTCTGTATGAGGAGATGGCTTATCTGTGCAGGCCATGTCCTCTGTAGAGCCCCAGAGCTGTGGGAGGATGGGTGGGACTCAGAAGACCAGGGAAACACTCTACTTTGGCCTCTAAGAGGAAAACAGAACCAAGTCACCTGGGGCTCAGGAGCCACAGCAGGGTTTTCTCTGTGTAACACCCTATAACCTCACAAAGCAACCTCCATCATTAGAAAATAATTTAAACAGTCCCCCCCAATTACACATACTAGTTTTCTTCTAGAAACAGAGCAAAGGTTAGACCATGAAGAAATCAGGAGAGCACAAGTCTCCAGCTTCTGAGTGGCTGCCCACTTAGTGATGCTCACCATCACTGCCTGTGCTAGCTGCACCCACACTCCCNTGTGACTACACCACCTGCACTTGCACAAAAGGGAAGGATCCTCATTCGAGTCCTACAGTCGACCCCTGATGCCTGCCATTTCACAGGCCATATTTGTCCATCCTCACACTTCATGATGAGCTGAGTTTGGAGCTCGAAAGGTATTGTTGTCTCCTGCACAATCTCATTGTTTCCCCAGACACCCACAAAAGCAACAACCACACACTCNTACCCATAGATAGGGAAATTATTCCTTCTCAAGAACTGAGGGTTGGGGTAGCCCTAGAAACAGGTCTTCTTTGTCAGGTGCTCCCAGAGTTGTCCTCTCTTCAGGAATGAGAGAGGCAGTACCCCAAGCCCACTTGAATCTNTACTGGGTCAGAATCAAGATGTCCCAGGCAGAGTGGATAGCAGCATAAAGGTATCATAATCTCAGAGTGAGCCAGATCAGGGGCCTCCTGACTATAGCTGAGTTACNCACANTCTTCCTCACATGGTCAGGCCCAAGCTGACACAAGACTTCCCATGAGGTGCCCCAGATGGGGCCTCCTGGCCCTGGTCTTTGCCCAACTCTTTTTGTTAAATATACTACATCCTCTGAACTTAATGTTCTAGTCTAGGCCCTTCCTCCACACCCCATTCCTAACTTGCTTCTCCTATCCAGAAGCCCCTCTTTCCTACTCACTCAGGGAGACAGTGTTTCCCCTAAAAGACTTTAGTTGAGGTCCTTGGTACACAGCCTTGGGAACTGGTGGATTATGGGGCACAGGGGGTAGGTTGGAGAATCTCAACCACCCATTAGCCATATCATCTTGACCCCGACAATCCTTGTCTAATTTACTTTTAAAACTACACAAAATGCTTTTCAACTTATGTTGCCAGTCTAACCTGACACTAGTCTTATTCCAGGAGCTAAAAACTGACAGACTATAGTAGTCACATTCCATTCTGCAGATGAAAAGACTGAGGCATACAAGAATTAGGTAGCTCATCCAAACCAAAAAGATGAGCCTCCAACTTCCAGTCTGATTTCCTGGCCCACACCTGACATGAGGCTACAGCTGTTGTGGTGGTGTTATGTCTCCTGGGACAACACTAAGGCAAACACCTCAGGGTGAGGTGGTGTATGTCTCTGGGGACAATGCCTAAGGCAAACACCCCAAGGTCAGGGGGAGAGCCACTGAATTGTATAGAGGTCTGCTCAGGCCTCATCACAGGACTTGGGCAAGCCTCTAACCACAGATCTTCAGGTCTTCATTTTTCCCCTCGCCAGGGGCTCTGCAGGTAAAGGATCTTTCCACCAGTGGCACCCGGGACTCTGTTAAAGTCCACAGTAGATATGAAGGGGAAGAACAAGAAGAAGTCAAGGAATAATGTGGGGTGGAGGGAGTAAAAAGCAAGAATAGCAAGCAGGGTGACACAGAGGCCAGCTGCTTCTACCTGTGGGTGTCAGGAAGATGGTTAAGGGTTTTGACATAACATGATGAGGGAGGAAAAAAAAAATCCTCAGTGCATATACATACCCAGCCCCAAGTTTCAGAAGTGAGGAAAACCATGGTGACTAGCTCGAGGGAACTTAGCCACCAACGCAGCAGAAAGCACCACCTGCTCTGACTAACAGGTTCCAGCTTCTAAATGTCACCAGCTCTTCCACATTGACTTTTGCTTTCCTCCAGCTGCCAAAAGCCACTGTGATGGCCGGACAAAACCATGTGTCAGGGAGAGAGCTGTGAGGCCGAAGAGTCAGGGATGGGACACAAGCTTTTATATTCAAAGGCAGCTTCCAGGAGGAGGCACTACACCTGGGGAGGGCAGTGTAGGAGCTGGACCATCCCTTCCCAGGAACTGTCTTCAAGAGTGGGGAGGACCCGAGCTCCCTGGGCGGCACTGTGCTCTCGGGAAGAATGGTGCTGTTTCCTGAGAACCCATGGTTTCTGAACAGCAGGCTTCAGCTGTTCTCCTCCCTGGGTGTGGACCCAACAAAAGGAAGTTTGCTCCAGATTCTGCAAAGACAGCTTCAAGAAGTCAAAAGGAAAAGGCGTCAGGGTGCAGTGTTGGCACCATTTGGCTAAAAAAAAAAAACATGACCTAAAGCAGTTTCCAATACCTACAGGTCCCTGTGTTCTCATCAATCCCAGAAATGCGGAAAGGGTCTTGGGAAGGCACAATTAACCCGGAACTCATGTTCCCCAGGTAGCTACTGTTTAACCTTCCTCCACCTNGTCTGAAATTCCCTCTGTCCCATCCCAGATACTGCTGTGAGGACTCAGGGGGGCGCCTGGGTCACCCTGAGCCTTTATAAGCCTAGGTCGCCAACGTTTCCTCTATTTATAGGGTCTCTATGGAAACAGGGCCAGCGCTAGAGAACGTGTCACTGGGAAAACCCACAGAAACTGGATATTCTGGAGGGGATTGTGAGCTCCACTGCCCCCGAGAAGCAGCAGAGCTGGGCAGCAGAGGGGGTGCAGGGGAAGACTATCACCCCAGGCTTCCTGCAGCTGACCACAGAGTGATGGAGAGGCAGCAGCTGCTGGTTCTCAGCCTGCTTGGGGTTTCCATTGGAAACGCAGTGATGGAAGGTTTCTGGATTCATTCTTCTTCCCCAGGATCAGTTCACATTCAAAACAACAAAACAAAGCAGAGCTTACTTAACTCAGGAGCAGTTGAGTCTGAGTTCAACCTCCATTTGAATTCTTGTGCCTTTTTTTCTTACTTAGAGCAGTCAGGCTGGAGCTAAGGAAGGTCAGCTGAGAAAGGTCACCTCATCCACTGGGGTCTCTGGACAGAACTAACTCATGTACCCCAGCACAGGAGATTTTCACTAAAGTTGCCACTGCGACGTGCCTTCTCCCTGCCTCTCCCCATCGTAACCATCCCTCTCCATCTCTGCACTCCAGAAAGTCTTCTCCAGTAATGCCGGTGTACATGGCCTCCCTCTACTCTGAACCCATGAGGGCTCATTATCTGCACCACTCATTTTGCAATTAATCATGCGCTGTCTTGTGACTTCACCTCTAGTGCTTGCTCCAAGGGCTCTCCAACTTTTCACCCACCAGTTTGCAGAATCCTTGACAAGAGGAGTGACTGGCGAGCAGCAGCCATCTCACCTATTACCTGGCAGAGACCCCAGTGCAAACATGGCTATTACAATTTATTTATTTGTCCCAAGTCTACAAAACAATCCTAAGCAATTATGTAATCTTTAGAGAACTACCTTTTCTAAAGACTTAATCTTTTCCAAAACTTTAAAATGCTCAGTTGAGCAGTTTTTGGTCATGTCTAACCCAGATCCCTCCTGCTACGGCTTAAACCTCTGNCTCCATTTATCATCTTAGTAATTTGCCAAGAATGTGTTGGCTTGGCAGGAGAATGAACTTACTGTCCCCACAAGTGTCCCCACAAGGGAGGGTTTGCTNGGGATTCATGCCCTTGCAGCCAGCTTCATTTTCTGCAGTGGATATCATTTAGCTAACTTGGTTGGAATGAGGAAACTTTTGGTAATTTGGTTTGAGAATTCAAATCCAAAACCTGCCTCGCCCCCCACCCCCAGCAGCTTTGTTTTAACTTCTTACTTCAGGTGAGAGACTCCTGTGTTTGGCAGAGAAGTGGACCCTTCTTTAGCCAGGGCCTTGGTCCAAAGATGCATCATCCTCGTTGATGGGGATTTCCAAGGGAGATGCCAAGTATCATGGAAGAGGTAAACACAGGTGATTCTGGGTTGGCAGTAAGACCACCCAGCCACACCCCGAGAACCNGTCGAGCCTCTCCCTATCCATAGTATCATTTAACCTCACCTCCATACTCATAACTCCTTATAGAGGAAGGCGCCTTTAATGTGATTGGCAGCTAAGCCACAATTGGATACACACAAAAAAGAAGCACGTTCTGTCAACTCGGAATTGCAACTAGGGCAGCTGGGAGTGAATCTAGAACCCAATATGTGGCAGAACAGAGAGCTTCATTTGCCACATGCTGTCCTGCCGGCCCTAGTTCCTCCTGAGCCCACACACAGGGCTGCTCAGAATACTGCTGCAGGCTAAAGGGGTGGGGGACACTGTCTTCACAAGGTATAGATGGGTCGAAACTAACAACTTCAGCATTCCTCAGAGCTCTCTGGTCCCTGGCACTGACAGGGAAAGGGAACAGGGTAAAGACTGTACTGAGGTCTTGGTTCTTATCATCTTATTATCCTAGCTGGAAATTCTCCTCTNGTCTGGTAATTAATGCTCTGCCCTTTCTTTAATGTCCTTATCTAGAGCCATCTCCCCTTCAAGCACCCTTCTTGCTTAACCCGTGTTTCAGATGCCACTGCATGGTGCTCCAAGCACACTGAAGCCTGGGTGCCCTGGGAATTTTCTTGCAAGTGTTTCATCCTGGGGCACCTGGAGGCTCACTGAAAATGAAGGCATTGCCTTGCTGAAGAACTAAGTTTCCATTTCTTGGGTTAGGTCTCCCTCAAGCCTACCTCCCCGATGAAATCTACCTCGAGGGCTCATATCCCATAGACTGCAGGGATCTTCAAGTCTGAGCATATCTTTTCTAAAGAACAGTAGGACTCCAGGATGCAGCAAGATCCCAGATAGACATACTCCACAGTCACCGAATCACCCCAAGTCCCAGGATACATACATGCCTTCATACTACACCGCCCCCCAAAGTAGCTAGTCTTCTCCTTCATTTAAAGACTGATACCACAAATTTTAACCAATCCCTAGCTCTTAAACAATAAAATAAAATAAAACNAAAGAACAAGGACACAGAGGTTTGGGAATTCCAATGTTCTTTTCTTGATTTGGGTAGTGAATAGATGACCTGTCTGGTTTTGTTTTTATTAAACTTTATACATGTTTCTCTGTGGACACCTTTATATGCATGTCGCATTTCACTGTTTACAATAACATCTTTCCCTCTGAAAGTGTCCTGTATCTGTTGACTGCACAAACATACCCTCTTGCCAAAGCACTGATGACCAAGGAAGGGTCCTGAGCCACAAGGCACTGAAGCCCCTTCGAGCACCCATACAGAAGAACCACCTAGGACTTGGCTGTGAATTCCCCTTGGCAGTCTGTTGTCTTCTCTGGTCCTCACTCAGTATAAAGGAGGAAAGAATATGGTACAAACAGAAGAACAGGATCTGGACCATCCCTAAGGAGTCTTGAGTCCAAAATACTTACAACCAGATGGGAACAGTGGATGGTGGAACCTCCCCTTTCTTCAGGGAATAACCATGACACTGCTCAGAAATCCCAGGGGGAAATTCGGCTTTCATAAAGAGACAGAGCATCTCTGGGAACTTTCCCTGGCCAGCANCCCCAGGCTTTTCCTCTCGGGAAAGGCTCTGTTCCTGAACTGAACAGTGGGGTGGGAACGGTGGGAGGTGGGCAATGCCTTCCCCCAACCTCAGGCTTCTCCAGTGTTGAGGACAGAACCACACACTCAGCTCAGCGGTTCACCCAGGCCCCCAGGACATGCTGTATTCTGAACAGGATCTCTGTCTGCAGAGTTCTCCTAAGCTTCTCCTCACACTCCTTCTCACTGCAGCCAGTCTCCTTGCTGGAGAATTTTGTTACACTTTTGGTCAGACAGCAGACTCTGTGTCAAGCCACCCCAGCATCTCTCCTCAATGAGCAGGGACTCCGATAGCAGCAAAGGATGGGATCATGAGAACAAATGAATGGAGACATAAGCTTGGGTGGTTAGACAGGAATCCATGCTAAACTGTCATGCTCCCCTTACATACTGTCTGCTGAGATCGCCCCTGGAGGATAGATGCTTATGTGAAGTTGTGGCAAGCCTCAGAAGTGTTTACACAAGCCTCCTGTGGGGCCAGGCCCATTTGCAGGTTGCTTTTCTGTTATAGTTACAGGTTAAAAATTCCTACTACATAGCTATTTTTCTCCTTCTCCCCCCGTTGCCCCACCCCGCCCTACCCACTCCATAATCACAGATCCCAGGCTAGCATGCTCAAGACTCTAGTCATGATCTCAGGATGTCCACCCCTCCCTCACACAAAATAAACTAAGAAATGTACAACACACAATATGATGCTTCTTAAAGGACCAGAGACAATTGAAGCCCCTGACACTGCTGCCCATCACCAGTGAAGCTTTATTCAGATGCTTCTAGCAACGGCTGAATTTTCCACTTCCTCTCCTACCACGGAGGTGCTTTAGACAGAGCCGAACATGCTTTTGCTCAAAATGATTTCCTCCATGGCACACTATCAGTCACAATGCCTGGAGCTGTCACAGAAAATAGAAGTGGGACTAAGGGACTGAAAGTTCCTAGTTCCAAGTTCAAAATGAAAGCAAAAGCAAGGCAGAACTGCTGAACAGCATCAACTAAACAGGTATGGGACAAACGGTATCACAAATTAGAAAGAAAACANGTCCCTTTTGGTACCACCATCAAATTTATAATAAGTCAACTTCTACCCACTTCTAGAGACAATGATGGAATTTTTCCATTAAACTGTCAGCCATGGAAAAACTTGTCCGGTACTGGAAAACAAGTTTGGCCACACTCCAAGATCTCTTGTCCCTTTCCTCAGAAAAGTTAAGTGACATGTCAAACTGTGGTGGCCACTACGTCACATCTGGTAGAGAAGTCTGTCCTGCAGTAAACATGTTGTGATGAAGCAGACAGAGATAAGCAGGCAGCAGCTTTGTGTGTCTCCCTGTGCTTGCGTGAGCTGCAGTTGCTGTGTTCTCCTTGGTTGGGTCCACACTGATGGGTTGTGTGGAGGTGGGGTGTGTGTGGAGGTGAGGGTCCTCAATTNTCAGTTCTCCTTCAGGACAGCTTAGCAGTTAATATGTTGCAGTCAAGTGCAGAGCTGATGCTCTATCTGCTCCTGACCAAAATGAGTGTCATCAAAAAAGATGATACAGGAGGGGACAAATAACCACCTCCAGGCAGCTTTAGATACACAGAGATACTGTAGCCCCCACACCACAGCCAGCAGAGCAAGGCCAAAGGACCCCTCCCCGTTCTGCGTTCTGCAGGAAAGGGACTTCTTTGTGCTTGCCATCTCACTTAAAACAGAAAACATGTCACTTGGGGGAGGGAGTGACACTTCTTGGGGTCTGATGAAATCATAAGCTTTGTGAAGAGGGCCTAGGTGGCCAACAGAGCCCATCGGTAGACGTAAGGAGGTGAACAAGAGGTCAGATTTTCAAAACTTCCACAAAATTGTCAAAGTACACACAAGGAGTGAGGGGGCTCCCTTCTCCCAAGGGACACAAATACACACACACACACACACACACACACACACACACACACACACACACGAACGCACCACACAAAAGAGCACATGCACTCACCTGGCTTCCTGACTCTGAGCTGTTGTTCAGGCCAAAGAAGGAATGTCATTAGCTTACTCTGGTGAGCTCCTCAGTGCCCACAGCCATAGGGACACCAGCTTTAACCTAACGGGAGTCCTTTCTGCTCCCCTATCCCAGACCCTGCACCCTCTCCGGAGAAAATTCCCAAGGCATTAATCCCGAAGGCATCTAAGTTCCTTCCTGGGGCTGACATCTCTCTCAGCCCAGTTGTGAACTGGTCTGAGGAGCCTGAGCTGGCAGTCCTGGTGGTAACTCCAGCAAAGGCNCATTATTTATCCCAGCTGCTGCTGTAATCGACACAGAGATATATTCAATACAGCTCGCCAATTGTCTAGAAGACCTCGGGCTGGAAAATAAACAGCTCCATGTGAAAGGCCCTTTCCAATTCTGGTTCTAGCTGCCGGCTCAGCATGTGTGCAACTTGAACCGAGGCCCCAACCAGCCCAAGCTCTGCCCTGCCACCTGTCAGTTCTCCACCCTGGGGGTTGGTTTAGCAGCCAGACAGGGATCTCCAAGCACTAGCTTAACCTCTGGCTCCACCTAACGGCAAGACATCTACACCCCCCTTTCATAGATGGACAAACTGAGCTTCNTTCAGGAAGGTGCTCAAAAATCCCACCCAGAGGAGGCTAATTGGCATAGGACGGTAACGGTAACCTATTTAGCATCCCATGCTGCAATCTTCTTCCCCAGCCTTCCCACAGAAGGAAGAGTACTGTGAACTTTTTAAGTTAGCATCTTAGATCCCTCCAGCCCTTTGTCTGCAAATAGCATTTCACACACGTTCTTCAAACAATCTCGGATGAGTGAGTCATTAGACCGTTTGCGGAATAATGAAGAACACAGAGGCCTGAAATGGAACTGATAGACAGGCACAAATGGTACCTAACTTCCCCCTCGGGTCCCTAGCGGGACATCGTTCATCCTCTCTGACCTCTGCAAGCTTCCTCATCACTTTTATTCTGTTAAGACACTTCTGCGTGGGGTGGGGAAAGCTAGGTGGCGGGCTGGGCTTGCCTGGGGACGGTCTGCGCTCACCTTTAAATCAGGAGGCTTGCTTCGGGGACCCGGGTTGGGTGCCACCGCAGCGCCAGCATCTGAAGTTGGCCCGCCAGCGGAGTTAGCACCCGAGGCCTCCCCAGGCCGGAGGTCCGCGCCCGGCAGAAGGCAAGCCGCATCTTCCATCCCAGCCCCATCCTCCTCGCCCTGCTGTTGCTGCAGCTCGTCCGATTTGCACCTCTTCATGGTGTAAGTGGGTCGGCAAGGGGAATCTGTCCTTCTAGCGTGCTGTGTTGGAGGAGACCGCACCCCCTCTTGCACTCAAAAGACCTGGGGTTTAAATTATGGACGAGGGGAGCAGGCAGATCACGAGTTCTTGAATTTAAGAAAATATCTTTTTAAAGGAGGATGAGGGAGGGGCGAAGAGAGGGAGCCTTGGGATAGTTCATTCCGACCTGGGGAGCGGAGGCAGGTGGCAGGCGAAGCCGGGCTGCAGGAGTCCTTGGGCAGTCACTGGCGGGGAGGAGGGCCGCTCCCGACCCCCAAACTTTCTGCCTCAGGGCCCCGCAGGGCGGCGGGAAGCTGGACCACAAGGCGCATCCCTGCCCGCAGGCCGGGCTGCTGGGCCAGGCAGGGCGCGCGGGAGCCGGCCGGGCGGGTCGGGTAGGGCCGCCCTGGGCACCCGGCCCCGCCGCCCGCCGCCGCCCCGCATGGGCCTGACTCCTCCCGCCGCGCGCCCCGCTCCTCGCCAGCAGCAGCGCAAGGCTGCGGCCACAGCCCGCCGCGAGCGCGGCCTACCCCGCCCGGGCCTCCGCCCGCCGGCGCCAGGGCGAGGCGAGCGCAGATGGCGCCGCCCGCCAATGGGAAGGCCGGAGGGCTGCGCGGCGGCGCGCGGACACCGCTGTAGGCTTGGTTGCACCGCGCGTCCCCCCGGGAGGGTCTGGAGGGCGAGATGAGGCTGTGTTGGAGCTCTGCAGAGGGCCGGCTCTGGAGCGACCTCTCCCAGGCTAGGCCTTTATAATCATCCCGCCTACTCGCTATGTTGGGGCTCAGTAAGGTGTTTATCATCACTCCCCTAACTTTGCACCTTGTATCTGTCCCTTCAGTTAGGGACAGGCTGGTCCCTTCTAGGATACATGCTCTGAGTCACAAATCTATGCCTACATTCATAGCTACAAATGCAAAGACGAGAATGTGTTCTGCCACATTGCCCCTTTCTCTGTTTTAAATACACATCTCATAAGAACTTAGGCTTTACNTTCAGAAATTAGGTGCACAAAAACATGTGAGAGTCCCCTGCTCCGTGAAAGCAGCTTTAAAACAAGAATGGGTTATGGCTGGTAGGTACTAATGATACTTACTGCAAAATAGAAAGGAATACTATTTTTGCCCCATACTAGCACTGAGCTATTTGGNAGATGAGAGCAGGTGCTGGGGTCACCAAGAAATGGGGAGTAGTAGTATTCTACTACTAGTATTAATAATTACTATTCTGCCTGCAAACTGTATGCCTACTGTGGCAGTGATGGATTGCCCTTATTCAGCAGCCAGCAATTCTCAAGGCCTAAACAGGGACCTGCAGCATCAGTGTTTGGGAACCAGACAGAAATACAAATTCTTGTACACTATTAAATCAAAAGTTATGGCCCCAGAGATCTATGTTTCATAAGCCCTTTGAATAATTCTGATGTGCACTGATATCTGAGAGCCNTGGGCCTAGGCTGCCGGCTGATCCTGTGTGAGTCACAGAGCTTTCTCNGAAGGATTTTACAGTTTACCAATCTCTTTCACACTCACCAGGCCATTCTAGCCTCACTTCAGTCTCACTAGTCTGTGAGTTTCCTGACTGTGTTAAGTCTTTTTTTCCCCCCATTCCAACCCCTTATTTTGATGTGTATCTTAAAAGAGACCAAGTTGTTAAGAATTTACTACAGTCAGGGAGCCACTTTCTAAACTAAGCTGCTCCATTTTTAGAAAATTGGAATTTAGAATGGGCTGGGAATGCAAAAACACCCCCCATAGCCACCACACAGTATCAGGCACCGTTTGGGAATGCAGAGCTATAAGCCTTTCGAATTTTCAATGGTGAGGAATGGCAGAGTGCCAGAGCAGATCGTGGGTAGGACTAGACAGCGGGTGGGGGCAGATTCCTTTGGTACAAGGTGTAAAGGAGAGGAACATATTGCTCTCTGCCTGAGCTGGGAGAACTGCAGAAGCCCCATAAACCCTGGGCAAGTCTTGAGTGGCAAGGCCTGTGGAGCGTACAGTGGGGCCCACCCTGACCCATGTTCATGAACTGACTCCAAGCTAAAGAAAAGCAGAAGGGGTTCTTCAGGAATCCTTCAAGAATGGGGCTGGGAGAGAGGCTCAGCCCTTAAGAATACTGCATGCTCCTCCAGAGAACCTGGGTTCCATTCTCTGCACTCAAACAGCAGCTAATAAGGGTCTGTGACTCCAGTCNAACACTTTCTCTGGCCACNCTCTTCTAGCCTGCCTGGGCACCAGGTACACACAGGGTGCACAGCCATCTGTGCAGGCAAAACACTCATACACATAAAAAATAAAGTAAATAAATACATAACAAAAACTTAAAAGACCTTTCAGGAAACAGAAACATCATAATATTTTATTTATACCTCATTTCACTACCAAATTGATGTTCACCTAAAGTTTGATTTTGTTTGTTTGTTTGTTTGTTAGAGGCAGCACCTTACTTTATACAGCTCAGGCTANCCTCTAACTTGTGATCCTCCTGGCTCAACCTCTCAAGGGTTGAGATTACAAGCATCTAGCTTGTTTGATTTTTATATTATCATAACTTACACATGATGTCCAAGGTGTGAAACGCATCAATGGGAAGTCTTTGGTATTTTCATAAAATCCACTTTGTTTTCCTTCTTTTGGGGGTGTGCTATTGGAAACTAAACCCAGAGACTCACACATGCCAANCTTATGCTCTACCACTAAACTACACCTCCATCCCTAAACCATGTCCAAGTTTCCTAGTTATTTGGAAATTGGGGTAATGGCTATCTGCCTTTTAGAATGTTGGGTAATATATAGAAGGCATTTAGACACTGCCTGGCACAGGGTTAAAGGTCATGACTTCTATCACAGATNTCATCCAGTTTCCAGGTGGTACCATAAAACTCAGATCTGTTCCAGCCATTTCTGAATTTCACAAAGGGACATACTACATAACAAATATGCTGCTTCAAAGGAAGTTTGGGAGTGACGTCGTTGGAGAGACCTGGATGACCCACAGCTGCTAGCTTGAAGTCAGTGACAGATTTTCATTGGCCGTAATAAACAAATAAGTACTTGAGATATATACAACTTGGAAGTACTTTGGCTGATTGAAATTCTGCTTAAAGTATTGAATCGATCATCTTACTGTTCTCTGTTGCTTTGAGAAAATACAAGCACAAACTATATGTTTAAGATTTAAGATAGGACAAACATTTGCCGACTCACAAAACAAGAGGCTNTGTTTGGCATATAGGAGTAGAATTTTCCATTCTGTTTTGACATATTTAATTATTATAAATAAATATGGTGTAGTGAGAAGAATGCTAGCCTTATGTCAAAAATTTTATGTGAGAATTCTGGTTCTGTTTTGGGCAACCAAATCAATAAACGTCTTTAACCCATGTTCTCCTTAACTGTGAATCAAGGGTCTGTGATATGTATGCTCACATTGCTTTTGTGAAGAGCCAAGTGGACAGTGCCTATGAAATGCCTGTGCTGAACACAAGGCTGATGTCAGTAAACCCAAATGAAGCAAGTGATGGATCCACGCTCCTAGGTTTTAGGAGAACAGCAGAATTGACCTACTAAACATGCTCTTTGAATAGAAATCTCAATTAGAATAATAAACAAAGTCAGCCCTCACTAGTTTTACATTTGCTAACCTGGTGAATATATAAATAAAAATAAATATATAAATAAATATAAATACATTTCTCTTTTTCTTAACAGTGAGAGATTTGTAGAGCATCCCAGAAAATTGGTAAGTGTTATTTTTTTTACTCTGTTAGTCTTTAGGAATCTGTTTTAAACCTTTGGGGTTTTTTGTTGTTGTTGTTGTTGTTTGTTTTGACAGAATCTCATGTAGTTGAGGCTGGCCTCTAGCTCACTCTTGTAGCCAAGGATACTTGGAACTTCTGATCCTCTTGTCTCCACCTCCCTAGGAATCCATTTTAAAACAACGTTTAGACATTGAATGGATGAGGGGCTGTCAAGTTGTTGCAGAGCTATTTTAAGATTTAGCATACCAAGTAGAGTGAAACACTTAGGAAGGGGAAGCACTCTCAGGACTAGTTACAATTTTGGTCTCTGTATTTTGATACCAATGTCATTACAAATATTCCTCTGTTAATGTAGTTTTCTTCTTCCTTTTNTGTTGGAGATGAACACTTCCACTCAGTGCTGTCAGGAAAAGAAATCAACTTCTTTTGGAGTAGGAGGAGTAAACTATGCAAATAATCATCAAAGAGATTGGCTGGAGCATTGATGACATCACAATCCCACCACCTAAGCCTACGGTTCTTATTGGCTTTTGTAAGAGGCAGAGAGCACTGGGAAGGTTCTCCATCACTCCACAATTGCTGAAAGCTCTGAGCTTAACTAA
>LZPO01007971.1:36571-47680 GCA_001675575.1 Neotoma lepida | reverse complement strand
AATGGGGCAAATCTGGGGTGATGGCTCAGAGAGTAAAGTACTTGCTGCACAAGCTTGACATGTTGAGTTCAGATCCCCAGAACACACTTTTAAAAAGCCAGATGCAGTAGCACAAGGAGCTGTAATCCCGGCATAGCCCTACTAGGAGATGGGAGGCAGGAACAGGAGAATGGTGGGAATCTTCAGAGCCAGCCTGGCATATACAGCAGTGAATAACAAGAGACCCCATCTCAGACAAAGTGGAAGGTGAGGATCTGCATCTGAGGTTGTCCTCTGACCAGCACACACCCTGGTATGTGTGTGCTTGGATTCAGTAAAGGACATCAAGCATGAGTGTGGTTCTGATAGGATTTAACTTTGGCCTGATCCCCAGCAGGGCTCTGGAACTCAGGCAGCAGCAGTTTTCCCCCGTGGGGCAAATGAGTCAGACTTTTATAGATCACATCAGCCACTGGCTGGAGGCGTAAAGGGGAGGAGTCCTGGGTGAGGGGAGAAGTCCTGGGTGAGGGGAGAAGTCCTGGGTGAGGGGAGGAGTCCTGGGCGAGGCAATTGCAGTCTGGAGAATCAGCACAACACTTAGTAGTTAAAATGGTCTGGCAGCTGGGCAAAGGGGGCGGGGCTGGGGATCCGGCTCAATCGGTAGTCTAAAATGCATGAAGCCCAGGTTTGATCCCTAGAACCACATACAACCCAGCATGGTGCTACACCCCTGTGATCCCAGCACTGGGAGGTGGAGGCAGGAGAATCAATTCAAAGCCATCTTCCACTACATATGAAGTCAGCTTGAGTCTCTACACCATCTAGCTGTGAATAGGTACACAAGGGCCAAATTCTTTAATAAAACTTGGTCCCATTCATTAGATGGATTTAGCTGTTCACCTTATCTGTACTATAAACCAGTCCACAGCCTGTCTTTTCTTGTCTTCCCAAAGCCCCTCTCCTCTAATTTATGTGATTGATCAGCATCACTCATTTGTATAAATTTACAAATTAAACTTTTTCAATTAAAAAAATTTGTTTTTTTTTCTGTCCCGCCCTCCCCCTTTGGTTTTTTGAGACAGGGTTTTTCTGTATATCCCTGGCTGTCCTATAATTCACTCTATAGCCCAGGCTGGCTTCGAACTTACAGAGATCCACCTGCCTCTGCCTCTCAAGTGTTGGGACTAAAGGTGTGCGCCACCACCAGCTGGGTTTCCAGTTTGTTTTTCTGAGACAAGATCTCATTGTCTGGCTCTGGCTGGCCTGAAACTTGCTATATACAGACCAGGCTGGCCTCAAACTCCAGAGATAGGCCACCACACCTAAGTCAAACTCTTAAAAAATTATTTGTGTTTGTGAATGCAAGTACCATAGCACATGTGCGGAGGTCAGATGACAACTTACAGAAGTCAGTTCTCTCCTTCCACTATGTGGCTCCTACGGACTGAACTCGTTATCAGTGTCAAGACTTGGTGGCCAGCCCTTTTACCCATTGAGCCATCTCGCTGACCCTCAAGTACTTTATACTAGCTGATCTTGTTGCCAGTAGGATCAAAATGAAAACAAGTTGTGCTTCAGGGAGAAGCTATAAACTGGAGGGAGTAACAAGAAAACATCCCATTCATCCTTTGAACCCCAATTTTGCCAAAGAGAGAAACTTCAAGTCAACTCCTTTTCAAAAGGTTTAATACTCAGGATGGGAACAATGACTGGAGTGGTTGGGATAGTCATTTCTAGAAAAGGTTCTTTGCTGAGGTACCAAGGTGGGTATCATGCCAGAGTTCCTGTCACTGCATGATTCTCTGAATAGTTACACTGTTGAGGTGGAAACTACAAGTAAGCTGATTTCTACTGCACTCATGAGGCTTCTCTGTTATTTTCTGAGTTTCAAATAAACAATGTCAAGACTTCTCGTCGTCCACAGTACCCAGAGGTATGACTGTCTCTTTGTCTCTCTCTCTCTGTCTCTCTCTCTCACTCAGAGGTCTCACAGTGTAGCTCTGGCAGGCCTGGTACTTGCTACGTAAACCAGATTATTTGCCTGCCTCTGCCCCTTAAGGCTTACAGTACCTAGCCAGAGGTTCTCTTTTCATCTAGATTTCCAAGCATGAAGATGCTAACCAGAACATGCCATGGATGCTACGGGGTCCCTGAAGGCTAAGTTCTACCTACACGGTTTCCCATCGCCTGTAGGTTTGATGGTTAAGATGGAAAAATTCTTATTGTCATTACTTTGATGACAGCCATGGAAATCTGTTTCCCAACAGAAACAGATTTCTTTATGCTTCAGGTGTTTAGGAATCTGTCCTCTCGTGGCTTCGCAGATGTTTAAAGAGGCTACAGCTCCAACTGAAACTCATTCCACATTCTTTGCACTGGAAGGGCTTCTCGCCAGTGTGAATTCTCTGGTGTTGACTGAGATGAGACTTCAGACTGAAGCCCCTTCCACATTCATTGCACTGATGGGATTTCCCACTGGGGTAGATTTTCTGATGTTGTTTTATGTGGGGACACTGGCCGGCACTGTCTCTGCATGCATCACATTTCTGGGTTTTTTCTGCAGTGTGAGTTCTGTAATGCTGAATAAGGTCGGAACTGTAACTAAAGGCTTTCCCACAGGTATCACACTGGTAAGGCTGCTCCTGTAACTCCAGCTTCTTATCCTCTATTACTGTCAAGTTCCAGCTATAGGCTTCTTCACAGACACCGTTCTTCTCGCTTTTCTGGCCCACATGGAGCACTTGATGTTCAAGGAGGCTGACATACTGGAAAAAGATTTCTCCACACTCATGGCACTGGTGGGACTTCTCTCTAGAGTGGAGTCGGAGGTGACCAGCGAGATGTGAACGCCTCCCAAATCCCTTCCCACACTCACTACACTTGAAGGGCCTCTCTCTGCTGTGCACACTCTGGTGCTGAACAAGATGGGACCTCACTCGGAAGGCTTTCCCGCATAAATGACAGGTGTAGGGTTTTTCACCGGTGTGTACTCGATGATGTTGAGTGAGGTGGACACGTTGATTGTAGCTTTTCCCACATTCCTCACACCTAAATGGTTTCTCCCCAGTATGGATCCGTCGATGCTGAATGAGGTGTGCACTTTGAATGAAGCTTTTACCACATTCATTACATTTATGTGGCCTCTCTCCTGAGGATTTTTTGTGGACATAGCTGAATTCATTGCAACTCATCCTCTTTGAAGAGGGTTGTCCTAGGATTTCTTTCATGACAATTCCCTGCTGTCTATCTGCACTGTCCTGGTGTTGACAGCCTTCACTATATCCTTGAACCTGAGAAGCATTACTCTGGATTTCTTCTGATAGTTTCATGTCGGCTTCTGAAAACTCTGGAATTTTCTTAACGTTCAGTTTAGTGTTCTTACTTCTTTTGTCACTGCCTAAAAAAATAAAGAGCAAACACAAAGTTCATCAGTTCTTTTACAGAAAAAGAATAAACTGTCAGAAAAAAAATGTGGCATAACAGGAATAACAAAAGAGAACATTTGTATCTACCTAACACCAACAGCAATGAAAAGAACATTGGTATTGAGCCAATGAAAAGAATGAGACAAGATACAACAAAACAGGGCTGAAGAGATGGCTTAGCAATTAAGAGCACTGACTACTCTTCCAGAGGACCAGGGTTCAATTCCCAGCACCCACATGGCAGCTCACAACTGTCTGTAACTCCAAGATCTGACACTCTCACACAGACATTCATGCAGGCAAAACACCAATGCACATAAAATAAAAAGAAAGAGAGAGGGAGAGACTTACTAGGCCAGGAATAGTGGCATCTGCCTGTAATCCCAGCAGCTGGGGGGCTGAAGCAGAAGGATATTGGGTTTGAGGCTAGCCTATACTACATAAGTTCCAGGCCAGCCTGGGCTATACAGAATGAACTGAGAGAGAGGTGTGAGGAACTAGGAGTATTGACTCACTCCTATCATCCAGCAGTTGGGAGGCTAAGACAAGAGGGTTGTAAATTGGAGACCAGCCCTGGCTACACGTCAATCCTAGTGTTCAGGAGGTGGAAGCAGGAAAATCAGAAATTCAGTGTCGTATCTGGCTAAATAGAGTCCAAAGCCAGCCTGGGCTACATGAGATGTTATCTCAAAAGAGAATGGAAAAACAAATAAATATTTAAAAATTTTTTAAGTTTAAATTAAGAATAAAATAATCTATAATCTTTGGCCATTACCACAACTCNTCTGTTTTTGGCAGGGGGGGGTGGTTTCAAGACAGGGTATCTCTGTGTAACAGCCCTAGCTGTTCTGGAACTTGCTCTGTAGACCAGGCTAGCTTTGAACCTCCGAGTGTTGGGATTAAAGGCATGTGCCGCCATAGCCAGGTGAAAGATCTTATTTATCTCAGGAGATAGAGAGCTTGAGGGAGATATCTACCTTTTCTGAAGTGCCTTTGACACACCCAGAGACATGCTGTTTAGAAGAGGATGCCCTCCGTGCTTTGGAGAAACTTCCTCCATCAGAAGACCCTCCTGTAGCTTTGCTTTAAAAGCTCTCTGTTGCTGCTCTTACTTTAAAATGACTGTTTCAGAGTTACTCCTTAAAAAAAAATTAGAATCGATCTAACTTAGATGGAGATTTTCAAATTTTCAAGCATCTTGGTTGGCTTTTGTTTTCTTTNAAGACAAAACTAAGACATACAAAACCACCTTTGTATTTTTGCTTAATTGGCTTTTCTGATTGACTGCATCGTGGTCTAATTTTTGCATACTTGAGCTTTTTTCACCCTTTGGACTGTGCCCATCTCAATAAAATCCCAGGAGGACACAGATGACAGGATTGGGAACAGTTTGATTTTGTTCCATACCGTGCTTCACAGTCATCGGGGAGGGTTTTATGTTTGGGGGTGTGGCTGCACCAGAGTTTTAAGTATCTCTTTCTGTGTCTAGTTGAAGGATGCTGTCGTCCCGGTTATTTTGGTGTTAGAGAGTAGAACCACTCCATAAGGGACAGTTAGCTCCTTGTGCTAGTTGGAGCTTTTTGGTAAGGTGCTAAAGTCACTGGGAGGTTGTCTTGACTTTCTTTCGTGAGTGTTGGTTTCTGATTCATAGGGACTCAGAGCATGGAGGAAAGGGACAATTAGTTCTTAACCTAACAAGCCCTTCTCGGTTTAACGCTGTGTGGTATTTGACCAACTGAAGATCAGGGATTAACTCTATTTCCGAGTTGTTGGACTAAAAGATGGCAACAGTAATAAAGCATTTTTTAATTATTTCGTTGCATACCATCTGTCATAACATATAACACCATTTTTAAAAAAATTTCACTTTCAACCACAGAGACCTGGGAAGAACCCCAAATTAGCACTTCTCTCTTATTTTTGGTAGGTGTGTATTCACTCAAGTTGGTGTATGGAACATAAATAGCTCCAGGATTTTATAAGTTAAGTGTGGACGGGAGGCCAGGTTGGGGGTGTGTGCCTGTGATCTCAGCCCTGGAGGCAATTAGAAGGATCACTGTCAGGAGGGTCTCTGTTAAATTCAGGGCCAGCCTGGGCTTCATAGGGAGTTCCAGACCTGCCAGGTTTGCTTAGCAAAACCCTGTCTCACACTGCTCCTCCCCCTTCAAAAGAAAAGAAGAAAGGAAAAAAAAGAAGTAGATGGAATTAGGCTGGCAGCCCATGCCAGCAACTCCAGTGCTCAGGAGGCTGGGATGGGAGGATTGTGAGTCCCAGGTCAGCCTGGGCTGTGGAGTGGTGGCGGTGGGAGTGGTATAGATTAAGTAGAACTCCTCAGATGTTGTGGCTTTGAGTAGCTTTGCTTATGCAGAAAAAACAGAACTGTAAATGAAGGTTCATTGATCCAGTTCTCCCTTTGTTGTCCAAGTCGTCTCATGTGGCTCAGGGGGAGAGACCCCTCGATCTGTGGATTTTTTTGTTTTGTTACTTGTTTTTCCATCTCCTCTGCTAGAGCATTCAGAAACAATGAGATAAAGGCTTTGAACTCTTTTTAGGCGAGGCAGGGTAGAGTATTACAAAACAGAAGGAAAGGCATTTGTCTTATTTTATGATCCAGTGGAGGGCCTAGCTTTTGCAGTTCTTCTTAAAGCGCTCCATTTTAAGAAGTTGGAATGACTCATATATGTCTGGTTGGAACGCTGTTATTGTGTTGCCTCCCTTTGCTCTTAACTGATCATAACTATGTTGTGTCACAGCTTCCTCATCTGGAGATGGGGGTTGTTCTTACCTCTACGATTGTTGGGAGTTAGTACGGCATGTTTAGAGCAGCTCTGCTAAGGGGCTGGTAAGTAGTGGCTGCCGTTTGTTCTTGATACGGTCTCACTGTGTTCGACCATCGGGGCTGCTCCTAAGCTCTGTTCAAGGGATCCCTCTGCCTCTTCATCTCAAGTGCTAGGATTACAGGTGCACACCCGGCCCCCGGTAGCCATTATTAGATAGACATGTGAGGGCCTGGGATGTGCTGGTCAGTATGCTACCTATGGGGATTAAAGAGTCAAGTAATTTGCCTTGCCTTGGGTGAGTGGATACCAGTCCTTCCTCTCTCCCTCTTTTTCTCCTTTCAATAGAGTTTGAAGAGGTAGCTCAGGCTGGCCTCAAACCTGTAACCCTGCCTCACCTCCTGAGTGTGGAGACTGTAGGCGTGCAGCACTACTTTGGCTTACACTTTTCTCTTAAGAAAAACTAATGATATTTGTCTTCATTACAGAGCACCTATTTGCGTATGTTGGGTGATGGGAAAGAAGTTGGAGGCCTGAACTTGGTCCTCTGCAGAGGTGTAAGCTCACCTAGAACTTACACACATGTAACACAAACTGAGGGGAGAACAGGAAGGTCGAGTGGCTAGATTATAGGCTTTTTAAAATGAATTTTGATTCTTGGGTTTTTCTAGCTGTTTGCTTTTTGTTATTTAATAGATGTGTTTCTCAGCAGTCTTTGGCCTTTTTTTGTCACTCTTAGAGTTTTAGAAGCCAGGCACTAACACTTACTGAAAACAGACTTTTGTCCTGGAAATCTGTATCACAGAGTGTAGTCAGCAATGGTGCTGTGGCTGTGAGCCCAGCACTTGGAAGGCAGGACAATCTGGGCTTCAAGATCTGTCTGAGCTATATACAGAGGTCCAGGCTAGCCTGGGCGTCATAGTGAGACCCTGTCTCAAAAGCCAGACCAGCAAACAAAATATGATCCTTTCCGTCTCACTGTAGATGTGGGAGTGATAATGCCCACCTTACAAAGTTGTGACACTTAGAGACAGTGGACACTACAGCTCTCGTGTAGGCCAGAGCCACATCTATTAATGTGGTAGATAGAGTGTGGTGAACATTAAATTAGCAAGTGGGGACATCGGCTTGGAGGGGAGGGGAGAGCATAAGACAGAAAGANGTAAGGTGGGACAAAGCAGTGCCTTGGTCTCCAGGCTTCGGGTCCAGTTCTGCTTCTGTGGCTCCTTGTGCTTCCCTCACCTGGCTTAGGAGTACAAATGCACTCTTCGCAGAGACAAATGAGTCCTACTTTAGAACCATGGTTTGCTGTAGTAGGAGACCTTGTCCCATTCAGTGAAGAAAATGTGACACACCCTCCTCAGGCCCCTTACCTAGTTCCTGCTCCCTGAGGCTCAGGTTTTTAGGGACCACCTTTGCTGATCAGAACCTTGCTAGGAAATGGCCTCTCTGAGCATAATAGCTTTGGCACCCTTTCCTTTTTAGTCTGTCTCCCACCTCTCTTAAACTCCTGGGCTTAAGTGATCCTGCTACTCCAGCCTCTTGCTGGGACTATAGACATGTGCCACTGTGCCTAGTTGCGCGGAAGTTAGAGTCCATGCCCTATCCAAAATAATTGTCTTCATGTCCCAAAGAATGATTTTCACTCAATACTAACTAGACCAGAGTGTCATCAAGGTATGAGAAGTAAGTTTTCAATGTCCTTGCACTCAGCAGCTCTCTGTGTAAGCCATTCTACCTGGGGACCTGAGATGAGCCATTCCAGGTTGCAGTTAGGAAAGGAAGCTTAGCATTTCATCAGGCCCCAGTGAAGGAGCTTCTACAGATTGGTTGCCTCCTAAACCATCACCTGCCTTTGAAGGAATGGAGAATTCTTCCTGTAAGTTGTCCTCTGACCTCTACAGGTGTGTGCATGATGCGTATATGTTCTTACACACACACACACACACACTAAAAATTCTGTATTGATAAAGAGTTGAGGGGTGGGGGTTGGCTCAATGGTAGAAGGAGCTTACCTAACTGTAAGGCCCAGGATCTCATCTCCATCACTCCCTCCCACTGATCCTCCCATCTCTGCCTTTCTTAGAGGAAGAGTATGATGCCCCTGTGGAAACATGGGTTGTCCTCCCTCCCTCCCTCCCTCCTTCCCTCCCTCATACACACAAAGGTTGCAAGATCCAAGGTGAACTTACCCTGCATGTAGGAGAATAGCCTCTATGTGATACAGAGAACCAGTAATATAATGGATGTGTGGAAGGTGCACTTTTCTTTCTCACCTCCCAGAACTTTGGCTGGGTCCCTTGTGGGGATACCCAGTCTCAGGTCAGTCCCTTCCTGGGCTTGAGGATTTAGTTCTTTGGTGGTTTGGGATCTTGGAACTTGAGAGTTGACAGAGAACATGTGTGTAGTGGTGGTTGAGATATGTGTACTCTTGCTTTGAGCTGTATAGACCAGGGTTTCTGTGAAAGTCCCTTATGTATGTTCCTTTCAAGTTCAGACCAAAGTCCTGAAGGAAAGCCAGCCACAGCATGGGGACCCATTGACAACCTCCTCTCCCCATCTGAAGTGCCAGTCTTCTGCACTGTACTTTTTGCCATCTCCAGGGTAATGTGAATGGTTTGGATGTAGTCTCCAGCTCTGTGCCATGTGGCTGTGGGAATCTTTGGACCAGGCTCACTTTGGAATTGTGCTTCTGTTCCCTGGGGCACTGTTCTCTGGGCAGGAAGCTGCAAGTAGGATTTCAGAACTGTTTTGCTTTTCACATGTCTAGCTAATTGATGCATCAGAATTGTTCTGAAGAATAATGTCTTGGTTATGTATTCATAAAAGCCTTTGAGTTTTAAAATACATTTTTTAAAAGTGCCTTTTATCTCTTTACTTGGATGGATGTAAAGTATCTAAATTTAGATTAATCAGATTAAGAACTTTAATGCATTATTTATGTCAGATTGGCTTCTCTTTGGTGGCTTTTACCCTTTCCACTCCAGATAGTGGGGAGAGAATTTCACAAGATTCCCTGCATCTCTCTCCTCTTCACTCTTTTCTCTTGTCTTTTTCCTCCGTCCCTCTGTCTTTCTCTTCTCTCCTTCCTCCCAGACTTTGCAGGGCCCAGAAAGAGCTAGATTACAAGACTAGTTTCTATGAAAACTCTTTCTATTCAGATTAGAGAGACCATAGCTGAGCTGTTACAAAGTTTACATNTTAGGAATATTCTGTAGAATAGACTTTAGCTTTTAAGTTGTGAAGACAGGTAAGTATAAGGAAGGATATGAAGAACAGCCTGTGAGCAAAGTCATTCTTGGCTTTTGGCATACAAGGCCTCTCTAGAGAAAGTGATTTCACTTTCTCTTGGAAGAACAACTGACCCGTTCTCTTGTGCTTATTCCACGGAGAGACAGAGAATTCCTACCAGCCTAACCTGGAAAAGCGGTCTTCTGTGTATAGACTTAAAACTAATTAAGGGTGGGAAGGAGGATGCCTGTACTCTTTGGATGTGCTGATGTTTCNTCTACTGAGTGAACAGGAGGGGTCACTTGCAGGCACTGTAAGGTCAACCTTCTCTGCTGGCTTCTTCATTAATGAATTTATAAGTAGGTCTGTTGGAGTACTGCTGCCTCAGCTTGTGGAGCTGGATTCTAAATTTCCTTCTGAGCTACTTAGTGTCCTGAAAGCACCCTCTTCTCCCAAGAGGGAGCAGTAAACCAGAGGAAGATCCAAGATTCGTGTAGGGCAGCAGTGAGGACAAGGAAGGAACTGTTATTAAGTTGTTTATAAATATACCAAATCCTGTTGTTACTGTAGTTGACATTATTCCCCCCGTGGGGTCAAAGTATGTCTCTTAGTCTCTTTATTTCCTGGGGTCTAGAGCTGTGTCTTTACTGGATGTCCTTTTGGGTCATTAAAAATATTTTGAAATAATTTCTAAGACACATGAACACTTTCAGAAGCATGAGAAGAGCTATGTGTTTGTTCATACAGTTGTTAGCATTTCCGAGTTAACCCATGTCCCCCATGTTATGTCTCATCTTTTCAGAACCTTTAAGAGCAAGATGCAGACAGGTTGTCTCATCTCTAAACACCCCAGTGTGCAGTTCCCCAGACAAGGACACGATTCCACATATTATCATGCAGCTCTCCAAATCAGGAAGTCAGTATGGATTCACTGCCATCCAGTCTTTGGCCACATTCGAGCTTGCTGACTGTCCCCACACATGTCCCTGGCATTTCCCTTGAACACATGTTGCATTTAGTTGTCACACCTCTTCAGACTCCCTTAGGAGCAGTTTCTTTGCCCTTTCCTCAACATCTGATCTGCAGGCCTTACCTTGTGTAGAATGACAGATCTGGATCTGTATGTCATTTGTGATGAGTGGACTCAGTCAGGAGCCCTCAAGGATTTCAGAAAAATGACATTCACATACCGCCTCACAGAGCACAGGCCGCTCTGCCTGACTGAAGGTGTTAAGCTCCATCACTAACTAGATGGGTGTCCTCTAGCTAGCTCCACTTTAACTTCACCACTTCTCCCTTGGCTCTTGCTCAGTCTTTTGTGGGAATGTGTTCTCAGATTTTACCAATAGCGTGTTCCTCAAAACCCTTTTCCTCTAGACCAGTGGTTCTCAGCCTGTGGGTCTTGGCCCCATTTGGGGGGTGGAATGACCCTTTCACAGGGGTCTCTGAAGACCATTGGAAAACACAGATATTTACATTACAATTCATAACAGTAGCAGAATTACAGTTATGAAGTAGCAACGAAATAATTTTATGGCTGGGGAGGGTGTCACCACAACAGGAGGAACTGTATTAAGGGCCACAGCATCAGGAAGGCTGAGAACCACTGCTCTAGAATAGCGTCTAGACTAGCACCACTGCTCTAGAATAGCGTCTAGACTAGCACCACTGCTCTAGAATAGCGTCTAGACTAGCAC
>LZPO01007971.1:0-28178 GCA_001675575.1 Neotoma lepida | reverse complement strand
TATGCATGTGTTTGGTGTATGTGTAGAAGCCGGAGCACTATGTCAGATGCTCATCAGTCATGCATACACACACACACACACACACACACACACACCCCAAGATTATAATTGAGGATTACAATACTAGAGCAGCCTTTTCCTGCATGGTTAAAGTGAAGATTATCACTCTTCCTTAGAAGTTCTCGAGTTTCTCCTGCTCTTTCTTGTGGCTGATGAGATTTCCCTTAAGCATTTTCTCCAGATTCGCTTTCTTCTCCAGTTCTGTGATGTGGAGCTGGGAGCAAACTCCAGGGATTCTAAGCTTAGCTTCCTGTGATGCTGGGGGCTTTGTGGCCTCTGTGGGTTTGGCTACCACTCTCTCACCACAGGCTTTCGTCTGTTGAGTAATCGGGGATGCTGAACTCACTGCTGGGAGCGGGGCACAGCTACCTGGAGAGTGCTCATGCCCGTGAAAAAGATGTTTTGTTCAGCTGCAGTTATATTTAGGATCAATGAGTTCATGCTTCTGTTTGATTTGGAGAGGGGGGTGGCAAAGAAAGGAAATGTGTAGCTAAAGGAAACCAAAACTGAATTAGGGGAAATGGATGTTCCTTTGAGTTGTCAAACTATCAAGGCAGAATTTCCCCCTGCCCTCTTACAATGGTTATTTTCCTAATACGTTAAAGTCCTCATAACCTTGTCATTTTCAGCATATTCCAAAATAGACCAATTTATATCAACTCACACTGCATGGTGTCTCCAACTTGTTAGTCTGGATCCCTTGAGATTCCTGGTTTATACTTTAATAANAGGAACGCTGTTAAGCCATTAGTATTTGAGACCTTATCTAGTGTTCAAATGTGGCTTTTTTTTCCCAGTTGGCAGCACATTTGATAATTATTCATACAAAGTATTTTATATGCAAAAGTACGTTCCCTTCCCTATCCCACTCACTTGCTAGCACCTGCATCTACCACCTCCTTTTACAATGTCCTCTTACAGGACTAACAGAACAGTTGTCTGCCTCGTACTTGTACAGTCTGGTGGTAGTGGTGTATGTGTGTGTTTCTTTTGTAAAGATTCAATTTGCTCAACCTGAGAGGATTCCCTTGGCCTCGGCAGTGCTTCCTTTACTGTGGCCGTTACATAATTTCAGTTGCTCTGAGGTTGTTGTTCTTCCTCTTTTTCTTCTTCCCTCCTCCTGTTCTTCACCCCTCCTCCTATCCTCTTCCCTCCTCCTCCATCATCATCATCATCATGTCATCATCATTAACATAAATGTTACTTACTTTGCACAAGCTAGCCTCAAGCTTATAATTCTGCCTTAGCCTACCACATGCTGGGATTCTAAATATGAGCCACTACAGCCAGCTGTGTTGTTCTGCTCTTATCAATAGGCTGTTTACCCTGACAGGTACTTCCTGGCCCTTTGGCAAATGTACATGTCACCTGTAACTAGCCTGCCACACAGCTGGTGTGTTGGCATGGTCATTGGCTTATAATGATGTCTGGTGAGATACTGCAGAAAACAGAGGAAGACTAATATTTCCAGACAAGGGCTTACTTATTTACTTTGCAAATATTTGTAATTAACCAATTACAGTGATAACTTTTTCTCTTTATAACCCTCAAGTACTAGCCATCAGTGGGAATAACTTGTTTTTAATATATATACTGATTTTTAATTAATTTTAGCAGGTAATGCTTTCAAAATCCACTCCCACAAAGCATCATAAGAGAACAAAAAATTTATACAAAAATTTAACCCTGAAATTTCCTAAGATTGTTGCTAGGAGACTAGCTTCTCTCATGTTCTGCCTACTTATTGGCATTTATTCTGGTGCCTAATAAAACAAACATTGTATGTTACCTGTCTTAGTTAGGGTTTCTATTGCTGTGATGAAACACCATTACCAAAAAGCAAGTTGGGGAAGAAAGGGTTTATTTGGCTTACACTACATATTGCTGTTCATCACTGAAGGAAGCCAGGACAGGAACTCAAACAGGGCGGGAACCTGGAGACAGGAGCTGATGCAGAAGCCAAAGAGGAGTGCTGCTTACTGGCTTGCTCCCCTGGCTTGCTCAGCCTGATTTCTTATAGAACCCAGGACCACCAGCCCAGGGATGGCTCCACCCACAATGGACTGGGCCCTCCTCCACTGACCACTAATTGAGAGAGTGCCATATTGCTGGATCTTATAGAGGCATCTTCTCAATTGAAGTTCCCTTCTTTCAGATAACTGTAGTTGGTGTGTCCAGTTGACATAAGACTAGCCAGCACATTACCTTTAGTTAGAAGCTGCATTGTCTGTAGAATGTAGTAGCTAGATGAAAAGATAAGAGTTGATAGGTTAGAAGCAGAAAAGAAGACTATGGCAAGATGCTTTTGGAAGGAAGGAGGGCATGGAATTAGGTCCAGATGGTTTTCCAAGAGAAAATAAACGAGGGTAGGTTAGAATATCCACAGGAGAGAAGGAAAGAGTGATATTTTAGAGAGCTCCTTGAAGTCAAGAATGGATTATTTTATGGGGCAAGATTGGGAAACTGAAATGATGTGTCAGGAAGGATATAGGAAGTTCAGGCCAACACTGACTCATAAATACCTTGGAGACAGTAAGTATGTGTTCTTTGCATAACAATCTTACCCTTCCCCTAGTACACACTACATATATAGTGAAATGCAGCCATCCTGCTTATACTGTCTGCTAAAGAAAATCAGGACCATCTAGTATAGGTTAGTCGACATATTAAGTAGATGTGTGGTTTAAAGATGAATGTTTGCTTTGGTGCTGGGGATTGAACTCAAGGCCTTGTGTTCATCATGAGTTCTATCACTGAACCAAACCTCTAGCTGGGAATTTTCGTTTTTTAAATTCTTAACCAGGGGCTAAGGATGCAACTCAGTTGGTACATGTTCTGGATAGTTTTATGTCAACTTGACACATTAGAATCATCAGAGAGGAGGAACCTCAATTAAGAAAATGCCTCCATAAGATCAGGCTGCAGACAACCCTGTGGGGCAGTTTCTTAGTGATTGATGGGGCGGGGAGGGTCTCAGCTCATTGTGGGTGGTGACCTCTGGGCTGGTGGGCCTGGGTTCTATAAGAAAGCAGGCTAAGCAAGCCAGGGGAAGCAACCCAGTAAGCAGCACTCTTCCATGGCCTCTGTATCAGCTTCTGCCTCCAGGCCCCTGCCCTGTTTTGAGTTCTTGTCCTGACTTTCTTCAGTGATGAACAGTGATATGGTAGTGTGAGACAGATAAACCCTTTCTTCCCCAACTTGCTTTTGGTCATGGTGTTTCATCACAGCAGTAGTAGTAACCCCAACTGAGACAGTAGAGCACCAGTCTAGCACACACAAAGCCCTGCGTTCCACCCCAGCACAGCATAAATGAGGCATGGTGGTTCAAGCCTGTCATTCTAGCACTCTGGAGGTAGAGGCAGGAGGACCAGAAGTTCAGGGCCATCTTTAGCTACATAGAGAGTTTGAAGCCACCTGAGATATATGAAATCCTGCCTCAAGAAAATAATCCTGTATCCGGTGTGGTGGCACCCTCATCTAATCCCAGCACTTGGGAGGCAGAGGCAGGTGGATCTCTGTGAGTTCGAAGCCAGCCTGGTCTATATATGAGTTCTAGGACATCTATGGCCATGTAGAGGGACCTTGTCTCAAAAAAAACCAAAAAAGGAAAAAAAAATTCTAAGGTTTTTATTCGTACCACAGTGGCCTTGCTGTCTCTTAAATAACACTTGATAGGACGCTGTCTCTTCTCAGCTCACTATTCATTTGCCTTTGGCCCTCCAAGCTAGCTCTTGGAGGCTGACAGTTCAGAGTCTTACTCTTCTCCCATCTTCTCCCTTGTTACTGCTCACCTGCATAATGCTAGTTTTCCCCTTTCAAACCCTCTTATGTCTCCCTCTGAGGAAAGGCTAGTGTGGGGAGGGAGTCTTTCTCTATTCAGTCTCAGGAGACTGGAAGGATTGTCAGTAAGCAGAAGGTTCTTAAAATATTTGCTCTGTCCTTTCTTCTGTGATACCTCAGCCATTCTTAGAGGATGCTATCTTGTTTCATATGGAGTCTTTACTTTGCAGCCAGCATACTTTTTAAGCATACAGTGAGAGAGGATTCTTCAGACGCCTGCTTAGCATGTCATGCCTTCTAACTCTTTCAGAACATCCCTGATATCAGATCAGACAGTTCCTGATACAGTTCCTGGCCATCAGGAACCAATTAAACACGGCCTTTGTGGCTAGGTGGATGAGGAACTGTGTAGCCATCTGGGTTTGTCACTTAGCTCTGTGACTGTGTAAGATAGGTAGTCATCCCTATCTTTTGGGATTGATGTGGAGCTAAAATGAGACAAAATGTATAAAGAACCCAGCAATGTTAGCATAAATAAGCCAGCTCCTTCTTCTATTTAGATGAATACATCAGTGTTCTTAAGAAGAATTCCTGGGCTGAAGGGGTGACTCAGTGGTTAAGAGTGTTCTTGCAGAGGACCTGAATTCAGTTCCCATCACCATCAAGTGGGCCACTCATAACTGCCTGTAACTCTAGCTGCAGGGGCTCTGACACCCTCTTCTGGCCTCTGTAGGTACTGCACTCACGTGTGTGTGTGTGTGTGTGTGTGTGTGTGTGTGTGTGTACGCACACACACATCATTTAAATTTTTTACTTTTCCTTTTTTTTCAAACTGAAGTCCTTGTGCCAGCTAACTTTAGTTATCCAGCCTTACTAGAAATCTAATTCTTCATAATTTATTGACTTGCTTTTATAGTAAAATGAAAGGAGAAAGTTGTTTAAGAAGGTACAGTACAGAAGTGTATGGAAATTTAACTCATATCTTTCTTTTCCATCTATTTTCTCTTTGCCTTTGAACCTCATCAGTGGCTGAATGAAGTTTCAGATTCCCATTGAGATGATCTATCCGTTCCCTGTGCTTCTGGGATGAAGCTCTGGGATGGCCTCACATTAACCCTGGTTTCTTAGGAGGCGTCTCACGGCCTAGAAACCCATTTACTTAAGCTTCCTCTTAGGGATTATTTGTACTAACCAGAGTCAATGTATTTTCTACAGTATGACAGGAGTAGAGCAGTATTTTCTTCAGTATGTAATTAATATTTAAAAGTGAAGAGCAGGTGAGATAGCTCAGTGGTTAGAAGTGCTGGTTGAGCAAGCCTGAAGACCTGAGTTTGATCCCCAGAACCCACGGTATCAGGAGAGAACCGATTTCTTCAAGTTGTCCTGTCCTTTGACCTCTACATATGTGGTATGGCACACAACACCTGTACTCTTTCGTATACACATCATACACACCATAATAATAAATAAAGTTAAGTTTTAAGGAAGTGGAAGTGAATTCAGAGTCAACCCTGTAAAACAATAAATAAGAAAACTTTCCAAGTGCTGATAAGAGGGGCCAGGGAGGAAAAGTATAGGCAAAGATGGGAAGGGCTCTCTTAGTGACAGAGAGACCTCAAAGGTCTGCCCTGCGGAGGACAGCAGAGAGAGTGGACCTCTCCAGCCCTTCCCAAGCCTCTTCCCAAGCCTCTGATAAAGTGTTTTGCCTCAAAAAGAAAAAAAAAAAAGGTGGCTAGGGCAAGGGCCGCACTGTGTAAGGGGCTCTGCAAGAGCAGGGCTATTACTAGATTAGTGTGTGCTGCTTTCCATGGGCTCATGAACCTGAGACTTAGGATGTGGAAAANCCAAGTTCCCAACGTCAGCCTGAACACACAGCTTTGGAGTCACAGAACAGTCACCTGTCTTAGTTAGTCTCTGTTGCTGTGGTAAACACCATGACCAAAAGCACCTTGGGATGGAAAGGGTTTATTTCAGGTTGCAACTCTCAGGTCACATTCCATCACTGAGGGAAGCCAGGGCAGGAACTCAGTGCAGGAAGCTGGAGGTAGGAACTGAAGCAGAGGCCATGGAGGGGTGCTGCTTACTGGCTTGCTCTCCGTGACTTTCCCAGCCTGCTCTCTTATAGAACCCACACCACCTGCTCAGGAGTGGCACCACTCACCATANNCTGGGCCCCCTCAGATCAATCACTAATTATGAAAATGCCCCACAGGCTTGTCTCTTCTCAGATAACTCTAGCTTGTGTCAGGTTGACAAAAACAAAACAAGAAACAAAACGAGCCAGGACATCATCCTTTATGTAACGGAGTCTTAGCAGTGTGCTGTGAGTTACAGGGGTCTTTACCAATAAGAGCAGGTATTCCTAGGAAGCATTCAGCCTTCTTCAGTGATTGAGTGATTGACACCCGGCGTTTGCCACTTCATACAGAAAGCAAAACCAATGAGCTGTTATTCTGGTGTTCTGAGAGTAGTGAACACTTTGTTTTACATTCTTTCTTTTTAAAATTTTCCCTTTTTCTTCTTTTAAGTTCTTCTCTCATACAATACATCCTGACCACAGCCTCCTTCCCTCCGCTCCTCCCAGTCCTCCCCTCCCCTGCTTTTACATTCTCTTCATCTTGCTGGAAAATGGGTGATTAACGGAAACCTTCTCTGGGGTCCGTGAATTTGTGCAGAATGTGTCCTACAAGAGAACTCTCCTTTTGTGATTCAAATGAAATCAAGGGATTCTATCATGATTCCCTGAGATTTTCCCCTTGATTAAGGAAAAAATGCTTAGTTATTGCTTCAAACAGCAGCTTCAGATAAATGTGTGTGATGTGACCTGAAGGGTGGAAGAGTTTATATGATGATTACATGTGGTTTTGAGCAAGTAATAAAAGCATTGTTTCTTCATCAACTAATCCACAGTTCCTCATTGTCTGCCGTCTTGTTATAGACACTGTTCTGGGTGGTAGGAAGGAATATACCCTTCATGAACAAGACAGTTGAAGTCAGACTTCTGTCTCAGGCGGCTACGATGGACTTAGCACAGCTCTGGTTTATCCGCTCAGTGTTAATTATTATTTTCTACTCTCTGCCTCCAGAAGACAGTACTGGCTTCCCTTTTGTTTATACCCATAACATATGAGTCATCCCTTAGCCGTAGTTGTACTACAGAATCACAAATCACACCGCAGTCTAGGTTGTACTGACTGCTGCTTGAGTGTCGGCCTGCACTGACACTCATGGGAGGGCCCAGAGACCAGCTGCAGTGAACTGACTGGGATAGGAGAAGAGAGCGCTGGTTTTGTTTTCTGTCCAGTTTTGTTTAGTGTAGCATGTATTTACAGATGGCCAGGCAGAGTAGTCCTTCCAGCACCGAGGAGCTTGGAACAGGAAGATAAAGACATTTGAGGCTACTTTGTGCTACATACTGAGTTTAAGGCCTACATATGTGGAGATCCTGTCTCAGAACAAAAACAGAACCCCTAAAACAAAACAGAACACCACAAAACAGCAACACAGAAGTTTAGGAGTATACAGCTTTTCTCAAAAGGGCCAATATATCATTACAAAGCCCTTACCTGCCTGGTGTGGTGGCACCTGCCTGTAATCCCAGCACTTCAGATGTGAGGCAGGAGGACTGACACAATTTGAGGCCAACAGTATATGGAGTGAGGTCCAGGCCAGCCAGGGCTATGTAGCAGGTCCTGAAGGTGAACTCAGGAAAGTACTGTGCACTGACTTTCAGAAAGTGCTTCCCTAAGGTTGCTCGCTCTCCAGCACATAGAAGTCAGGGCAGCAGAAGGTGTGGTTTTGAACAGCAAGGTGATTGTCAAGCAAGTTTTCCAACCAGAACCCATTTCCTGCAATTTGAGGCACAGACACTGTCTTTATCTTTTAACAAATTTGTACCTATGAGTAAATGAAGTCAATTGTTCTTTCTGCTCCTCTCTCTCTCTCTCTCTCTCTCTCTCTCTCTCTCTCTCTCTCTCCTTCCCTCCCTCTCCTTTTCAAGACTGGGTTTCTCTATGTAGCCTTGGCTGTCCTGAAACTAGCTCTACAGACAGGCTGGCCTCGAACTTAGAGAGATCTGCCTGCCTCTGCTTCCTGAGTGCTGGGGTTAAAGGCCCCAGTGCACCACCACTGCCAGGCTCTTTCTGTTCTCTTAAAGGTGGGTGTTGGTCTTATGGACTTGACAGTTTTGACTGGTGGTTTTCTTATACACAAAGTGGGCCTTTGAGGAAAACCTGAACATTTATTTTATAAAATTTAACCAAATAAAATTATTCTGAAAAAAGTTAATTTGATGAAATATATCTTTTATTTATTCTTCGACAATTTCTTAATGTAAAAAAATGTATCCTCATCATTTCTATCCTTAACTCTTTCCCTCTCAGTCTTTCTAGGCATCTAACATGTCCCTATCTCCACTTCATGTGTCCACCCCCCCTTGACCCCAGTTTTTTGTAACCCATTTAGTCTAATTAGTGCTTCCTGTTGGGATGTTGACTGGTCTTGCTGACTTAATCTTGTGCGGGTAACTAAAGCTTCAGTGAGTTCATGAGTACCCTGGTCATGTCTTCCAGAAGATGGCAGTTCTCAGCACTCCTCCCTATCCTCTGGCTCTTACATTCTTTCTACCCCCTTTCCCACAATGTTCCTTAAGCCTTAATGCATGTGGGGTTTATATAGATATCCTATGTAGGGCCCAGTCACATAATCTCAGCCTTTTGACCAGTTATGAGTTTCTTAGTTAATTGCTAGCCACTACAGAGAGAAGCTTGTCTGACTAAGGCTGAGGTCAGCTGTTTGACAACATGGTTAGTTAGCAAGGCAGCAGTTGGCATTTCCCTCCTACAGCCTATGATCTCCCAGCCTTGGGCTTTTGATCAGGTTTACAGTACCAACTATGAGTTCCCTCAAGTGAAAATTTTCTAAATAATACTTTGATTTTGAATATTTTGCTTTCTTCCTATAATAAAATTGATTATNTCTTTCTACAATATATCCAGGGGGCTGGAGTATAGCTCAGCTGTAGAGTGCTTGCCTACTACATAGGAAGCCCTGGGTTTAGTCTTCAGCACGGCATAGGGAAAGCATGGCAATGCATGTCTGTGATGTAGCATTCAGGGGTAGTGGCAGGAGGATCAGGAGTTCAAGGTCCTTCTTGACAACATAGCAAGTTTGAGGCCAAACTGGGATATATGAGACCCTGTCTCGGGGGTGGGGGGTATATACTTAGAAGATCTGTGGTTAAAAAACAAAAAAAGAGCTATATATTTTAACTAGTGTATGAGCCGGAGAGATGGCTCAGTGGGTGAAAGCAGGCCTAAATTCAATCTGGAGCCTACCGACAAGCCTGATGTGCCAGCAGGCATTTGTAATCCCAGTGCTCCTCCAGTGAGATGGGGAAGAATTGACAGAACTGAGTGGATCAGTTAGCCTGGAGTGTGCAGCCCAGCAGCAGAAACTAGAGAGCTCGCCTCACGATAGTGAGGAAGGAACCAACTCCTCAAGAGTTGGTTTTCTGAGCCCATCATATAAACACCAGGCTTCCTCCTCTCGTTCTCTCTTTCCCTCTGGTCCTTAGGACTCTCTTTAGTCTTTTTCTCATCATTACGTGTGACTTTGCTGATGGTATTTATGTAATTGTGTATTCCAATCCAAACCTTGAAATTTGTTACATACCAGATTTTTGAAAATGCTTCCCCAAAGCTCACATTCCAGTATGTGTAAGTCAGGGTAGTAAAAAGGGTTGTTCTGGACAGCAAGATGAGAGTCAGGCATGTTTTCCAGCTAGAACACACTCCCTGCAATCTGAGGCAAAGATGAAACAGCAATTCCTCTTGACCTGGGTTTGGGTAAGGAGTGGATGGATTTATGTAGTTTGTTCAAATTACAGATGAGGAGATGCTAAAAGACTCGTAGATTCTTTGGAGTTCAGACGACTAAAGTATCATGTGACTTACCTGAAAATAAAGTGGAGGGGTTATTTTGGGTGTGGCAATGTTTCGAGACTCAGTTTCTCTGTGTAGCCCTAGCTGTCTTGGAACTCACTCTGTAGACCAGGCTGGCCTCCAATTCAGAGATCCAACTACTTCTGCTGGGTTTAAAGGCATGCGCCACCACAGCCTGGCAAGTTTAGTTCTTTGTTAGCAAGAAGGTGAGAACTTTGTGCTTTATAAAGAATGGAAAAGATGAAGAACGAGACAAAAATAAAGTACNAACATGTATCAGTGTCACTAGAAGACAGGTGCTAGATAGAAAAATAGGCTAGCTTTCCCTGGCTGTTCGTATCTTGAGAAGGCTATCAAAGGGGGGCGGAATCTCAGGATTTCATTTTAAAATATATTTTATCAAATATAGATACCTCCAGGGCAGGCAAGATGGCTTAGTGTGTGTGCCTCCAGACCTGACAGCCTGACCTATCGTAAAATGAACAATTCCTGCTAGTTGTTTTTTGATTCCACATGTGCATGCATGCACACACACACACAGAGAGAGTAAATTACTTCCTGTCTGATACCCTCTACTTGGGAGGTAGAAGGAGGATCAGGAGTTCAAGGCTAGTGTTGGCTATGTAGCAAGTCTGAGGGCAGGTGGCTATATAAGAGAGACCCTGTTTCAAAAAAAGAAAAAAAAAACAACAAACTTGTCTTAGGTTTCAAATAAATATTCAGTCTGGCAATTGTTAAAGACTTAAACTTAAGCAGATGTAGATGAATTCTTTTAGAACTTTGTAAGATATATTGTATAACTTAACTCTGTAGATCTCTGTTGAAGGCAACAGGAATTGTGTAGTTATGTACATAATTGGTGATTGGCCAGAGTCCCCACACACACCTTTGTGACATAGTTTCAGAGAGATGAGGAACAACTGTACACTAGAAAGAAATATATGCCACTCCTCAGGAAAGAGAGAAAAAAACAAAAGCAGAAACTATAGAGTAGGAAAAAGACCCATGGAGGATTTATTTCAAAGCCAAAGGGCATTCTGGAAACATCCTTAAAATTTGGGAATATCAGTTAAGAGGAAGTTCTGTTATGTGCTCTTACCCAGTGAGCCACCTCCCCAGCCCCCGAGTGATCATATTCTTAATGGTATTACCACAGCGTAACTTGACTGAGCCATTGTAATATCTGTGGAGTCTTGGAACAGGAGAGAAATGTTTGGTGACCTTGGCTGTCAGTTTGCAAAATGATCTCTTGGTTCGACAACTGATTATATTGTGGGTTTACTTGTCCTAGACATTGGCATTCAACAGTGAGTAAGTAAATACAGCCTCTTCCTTCAAAGGCTTCATAGGCTAACAGGGAACACTCTCTTCTCTTCCCTTCCTTTCCCTCTCCTTCTACTTCTTCCTCTCCTCGTCTTCCCTCTCCTCTTATCATTTTTCTTTTTCACGTATCTTTCCTTTCCTCTTTCTTCCCTTTCCCTTCTGAGATGGGTTTCCCTGGGTTCCAGCCCAGATTGGCCTGGCCTGGCCTGTGTCCTAGGTGGCATGTACCGCCACTCCTGTCTGAACACGATGGGTTTACATAAGTAAACTATGAATGTGTTGAATGTAGATGAGGAGAAACAGAGTGCAGGGGTTCTGGGACAGGAAAGACCGTAAGGTGTGACATGCTTTACACACCAACAGTTAAAGGCTGCTGGAGTCATCCAGGCTGGCAGGTGGGGATGGAGATGTGAGAGGAAGACTAAGAATTACTTCCTGTCTGATAGTTACCCTAAGAACCCATTTTTTCTTACACTATTTGTCTCCTTCCCATGGGGAATCAATAGGAATTTATAAGCATCAAAGGAAGGCAGAGACTAACTATTCTTTTCATCTGAAATGGCTGAAGGGACTGCCATCCTTTCTACATATTGTTTTGCTATCTAAATGAATGCTTGTCTTTGTAGGTCACAGAAGGGGGTTTGGATAAGTGACTGGGGTACACTGAAGTCCAGTTGCTCCATTATTCATCTGGATTTTGGTACCAGTGTAGATGAAACTTAAGAGAGGCAAGGATTAGTTCCCACCCTGAAGTACTGATCTGACCCCTTCTCCTTCTAGGAAGTGGATATTGTGGTGGCACCATGCCACAGCCACCGGCCTGCGGTAGATGTTCTGGGTGACTTGGCCAATGATTTCTTGCCTGTGATAACCTATGCACTTCACAAAGATGAACTCTCTGAGAGGGATGAGCAAGAGCTTCAGGAAATCAGAAAGTATTTCTCCTTTCCCGTGTTCTTTTTCAAAGCCCCCAAGCTAGAGATAATGGACCCCTCCAGTGGGAGAGCAGAGTGTGACAGATCACCACTGTATCGACAGCTAGTGGAGCTGGGCTATCTGAGCGGCAGCCACAGGAACTGTGGAGCCCCCGACCAGGACAGCAAAGCTCAGAGCATGTTGGTGGAGCAGAGTGAGAAGCTGAGACAACTGAGTACATTTTCTCACCAGCTGCTACAGACTCGCCTAGTGGATGCAGCCAAGGCTCTGAACGTGGTGCACTGCCACTGCCTTGACATCTTTATTAACCAGGCTTTTGACATGCAGCGGGACCTGCAGATCACTCCCAAACGTCTAGAATATACTAGAAAAAAGGAGAATGAATTGTATGAGTCGTTGATGAATATTGCCAACCGAAAGCAGGAGGAGATGAAGGATATGATTGTTGAGACACTCAACACCATGAAAGAGGAACTTCTGGATGATGCTGCCAACATGGAGTTTAAAGGTAGGTTCTGGAGCTTAGTGGGTGCCGGGACTGCAGAGGCCTCTGAGTCTGTGGGCTACAAGTTGAATACCCTGATTCTTAAAGTCCAGCAAGAGGGAACCTGTCGTAGTTAGGGTTTCTATTTCTGTGAAGAGACATCATGACCATGACAGCTCTTATAAAGGAAAACATTTAATGGCATGGCTTACATTTTCAGAGGTTTAGTCCATTATCATCATGGTGGGACATGGTGGCCAGCAGGCAGACACGGTGCTGGAGGAGCTGAGAGTTCTACATCTTGATCCTCAGGCAGCAGGAATCTGTGTCCACACTGGGCGTAGCTTGAGCATAGCAGACCTCAAAGCCCAGCCCCAACAGTGACACACTTCCTCCAGCAAGGCCACACCTACTCCAACAAGGCCACACCTCCTAATAGTGCCACTCCCTAGGAGCTTATGGGGACAATTACATTCGAACTACCACAGCACCTTAATCATTTAGATGAGGTGGCCTCTTTTGCTTTCATGGACTTAAGATTCACTTTCATTCCTTTGTGGGCCATGAGCTTAGCTTTTCATAAGTTCATCCTTATCACTCTAATCTCCACTTCTGTCTGCATCCCTGTATTCCTGAGAAGAGCTGCTTGAAGAATTTTACTGTGTTGTACTTTTACCTTTGCTCCGTCAGCATGGCCCAGACTGCTTCACTGTGTTGCTTTTTGTCCCATGGTCTTATTTTCTCTTCAGGCTGCTCCTGAAACCCAACTCAGGAAAATTTCCCAAAGCATGTTTAGCATTTCTGGCAGTCTCTCATTCATCACTAATGACTATTAACAAAACTGGGGTAAGCCATCAGTCAGGGCTTTTGGTGTCTGATGCTGCTTTTCCATGCTGCTGACTTTGATGCTGACAGCTGTTTGACTCTCCATGCGTGAGCATTAGCTCTACTGCATAGTAATTAAAATGACACTGTTTTCAGTCACTCTTAGATTTTCAATTATGAGTACACATGCACATCATCTCAGGGGTGCTAAAACCATGAAAGGCCACTTGAGCCTTAGTCAGTGTTGTTTGTCAGAGCCCCTTCACTAGATAGATTCTACTTATTCTCATTGTTTAGATGAGGGAACAAAAAGGCTTAAAAGGGTTAAGCAATTTTGCTAAAGGTCCTACAACTAGTAAATAATAGAGACAGAATATAAACTGAGACAGTCTAATTCTTGAGTGCACACATATATATATATATATATATATACATATATAATGTATATGTGTGTTTATTTATTTGTTTGTTAACATGGTCTCACTGTGTAGCCCTGGATATCCTGGAACTCACAATGTAGACCAGGTTGGCCTCAAACTCACAAAGATCCACCTGCCTTGGCTTCCTGAATACTAGGATTAAAGGAATGCACCACTGCACCCAGTCCTTGAACCTGTATTTTATAGTTCAATGCTTTACTGCTTAAACCAGCTGTTCTCAACATGTGGGTTGTGACCCCCTTGAGGGGTTGAATGACCCTTTCACAGGGGTCACATATCAGACATCCTGCATATCAGATGTTTACATTACAATTCGCAACAGTAGCAAAATTACAATTAGGAAGTAGCAGTAAAAATAATTTTATGGTTGGGGGTCAGCACAACATGAGGAACTGTATTAAAGGGTCACAGCATTGGGAAGTTTGAGAACCTCTGACTTACACTGTTCTAAGTTACTGATGCCCCCTTCTTCTTGTTACCCGGCTTCAAAGCCTCAATATATCCTGTATTGTCTTCTCTCCTGAATTCTCTTGTAGTTGTCAAGTACCCATGAGTTCCTTGCAATTTTACATCTACCCGTGCTTTGCTTTTCTTATATTTTTTGAGACAGGATTTCATTGTATAACCCAGGCTAGCTTTGAGGCAATCCCCTAAGTGTTGGGATATAAGCATTCAAACACTCCTGGTTCTATTCTGTCTTCTTTAGTCTGTCTGAAGTATTTTTTACCTAATCAGTCTCCTAGCTTGTTTCTTTCTTTCTCTACTTCATCTTTATTGGCTTACTGTTCCACAGGCTAGTACTGAGTACCTCAGTCTAGTCTGAGAGCTTGCAAAGCCTTTATCAACTGTGCCAACCTTATTTTCCATTCTTCCCCTTCCCGTAGTTTTAACCGGGTTGGTCTGNACTGCTTGCCTCCTCCATACACTCCCTCGGCCTTTACTTTGCATGTGCGTGCCTCAATTCTGAAATCTTTTATTTTTCTGTGAATTTTTCCAAATCCTACCTACCCTTCAAATGCCACTTTTTGTAAAGTCATTAGTTATGCCATCTACTGTCAGCTGTACTCATTTATGCCCCCACACATTTCACCTGTAATTTCTGTCATATTTTACTTTTAGTGTACACTTCTGTGTTCTGAAATGCTGGAATTGAAGAATATGAACATGGGGTTATTCATCATCTTATACCTTGCAGCAAAAGACAAAGAATCTCCTTCCTTCTTTCCTTTCTCCCTCCTTCTTCTCTCTCTTCTCTCCTTTCTCAGTAAAAATGAATAGAGATCTATCTTTAGTGCTGAGGAATGCTCATTTCAGTGAAGTTCTGGGAAGTCCTCTCAACACTTCATTAAACATCCTGGAACCTCAGTGCTGGCATCTTACCCATAGANGACAGCAGGCCAGGGCAGCAGGGTTAGGTAGACAGTGTAATGCTGGATTGTATTGTGGCAGGCATACCAAGTTTAGTGCCTTGGATACAGTGTTTAGCTTAACAGCTATGGGAGTAACTGGAGCAAGTAGATAAGTGTCTGACTCTGCTTACTGCACTTGTAGGTCTGTGGATCCACAGATTTAAAGAGCTACATAGTAGGTGCAATTTAATATCTGATTCTTGCCTTGTTCTGAGTCCTTTCTGGGTACTTTTGAAGCAATAATAAATTGATTTAAAAGAGAGCTTGCACATAATCTGGTAGAACCAGATTTCTGTTGCTATTTGTCTTTAAATAAAGGTCATGCATGTATGCTGGGTGACAGGATGTATATACTTTAGAAAATATTTATGTTTTAATCTAGGTGTGGTGGCATATGCCTGTACTCCCAGCTCTCAGGAGACAGAGGCAGAAGAATCGTAAGTGTGAGGTCAGCCTGGGCTATGTAGGGAGTTACATGCCAATTTTTTTTTCTTGTTTTATAGTAGTGGGAATTGAGCCTAGGGCTCATGCGTGCTAGAGAATATACCACTGAACTGCACTCCCCCTAATAAGTTAAATGCACATATATGACATTTAATTCAGACACATGAGGATGCTGTTCCCCAAACATCCAGTTCCTCTCCTTAGGTACTTTTGCATTTCCCTGTATATCTCAGAGCTTTCTGCAAGTGTTTATTTAAGTCCATCTTCTAATGCATATACCTTGCATCATTTTCAGCCTGTTTATTATTACAAATGATTGAATTAATAGCATTGTACACACAATCTGAGATTTGTGCGGACAGTTCTAGAGAAAGACTTTCCAGAAGCACAGCTATGCAGAAGGTGTATATAGTTGTATTTGCTGGTTTAAAATTTTGATATCTGTGCCTTCACAGGTGGTATCAGTGCTTGTCTGATTACTATGCCAGGCAATGTGAAATTTAACAAAAATCCTAGATTTGGAACAAGTAAGGTTTGTGCTCAGATTCTAGCTGTATTGCTTCCTGACTGCTCATCTTCTCTCCCAGTGCCCACTTGGTCTTATCCCTGAGGCTGTTTCCTGATCTACAGAATATATCCATTAATAACTACCAACAAAGGTCCCATGAAGATGAAGGTAGATGATCTACATAGTGCCTTTCAAATAGTTTCCACTCAGTGAATGGTCTTCTTTCCCTCCTATAACTGAACCTAAAAGCTACTAAGATCAACAGACTCGTTTTAGACATAACTGCTCATTTCCAGGATCTTATTTAATGTAAGTGGCTGAGCATTGCCTGGCTCTTGATCATACTAAGAGAAGTTGACAACCAACTATATCTTTTCATGGCCAGCATCATGGTAGTTCACTGGTGATGACTTGGGAGATGCCCTTATTTAGTGTGTCTGCACCTTTACTTCACTGCTAATTAGTGTGGTCTCTACCTCTCTGTAGATGTCATTGTCCCTGAGAATGGAGAAACAGTAGGTACCAGAGAGATCAAATGCTGCATTCGACAGATCCAAGAGCTCATCATCTGCAGACTTAACCAGGCGGTGGCCAACAAGCTGATCAGCTCAGTGGATTACCTACGGGAAAGCTTCGTTGGGACTCTGGAGCGATGTCTGCAGAGCCTTGAAAAATCACAGGATGTCTCAGTTCATATTACTAGCAATTATCTCAAACAGGTATGAAAAGAATGGTTGCTAAGACACTGTGTCACAGATAACATTTAGAATAATTCACACACAAGCCCAACCTCAAATTGGCCAAGGATTTCCCTTTGAAACAGTCTAGTTGAAATTTCATTTTATTTTCCTACTACATGACTACTGCCTGGGGGAGGTGCTGATGAGTTATAAAATTACAGTTAATAAAAATGAATAGAAAGTAAAGAACCTAATTAGTCACAAAATAGGGGTGATAAACTTGAGTTGACTCTCTATATTGAGGGATAAATCTGTGACCCTTCAGGCTGGACTAATTCTTCTGTTTGGGCAGGCGGAAGGTAGGAGTGGAGCACATGTAACCAAGACTGGCCTGGCCTTGAACTTGCTGTTTTGGTCAAGGCTGGTCTTGAACTCCTCATTCTCTTGTCTCCACCTCGCAAGTGCTGGGATGACAGACATGTGCTGTGTCTGGGCTGTCTCTTATACACATCTAGATGTGTATAAGAGACAGGTCTCTCACTCCGTAGACCTGGCTGCCTGAGAACTTGCTATGTAGAACAGGGTGGCCTCTGAGAGGCCCGCCTTCTTCCTCTTCCAAGTACAAGTAATAAAGGTGTATACCACCACACCCAACTTGGACTTGTTCTTGAAGTTGTTCTGAAATGACTATCTGCATATGCTCCTTCATGTCTTCTCTTTCAGATCTTAAATGCCGCTTATCATGTTGAAGTCACATTTCACTCTGGGTCCTCAGTTACAAGGATGCTTTGGGAACAAATTAAGCAGGTGAGTGTTCCCCAGAGAAGTCTTTTCAGTCTCTATTGGGCTCACTTACATCTTAGATTCTCCAACAGAACAGATTCTTAGATCATGCTGTTAAAGTAGGGTGGCCATTATTCTGGTTTGCTTCTCTGAGAGAATTCTGTTGTATGCTTGTTCTCAACTAATGACTACAAATGTCTCCCTTAACCCTTAAAAAGCCACAGATTTATGTAATACTTGATGAAGCCACAAAATTCCACCTCACTAGTTTCTTCATCTTTCTTTTATTCAGCCTAAATGTTTTCTCAAAAGTAGGTATTGTTGGGACTAGGAATATAGCCTGGTGATAGATGGTTTGCATAACATATGCAGGGTCAGAGGTTTGATTCACCAGCACCAGAAAAGCAAACAAGTAAACAAACAACGAAAATCTAGACATTGAGTTGGTTATGGTGGCACGCACCTTTAATCCAAGCATTGAGGAGGCAGAGGCAGGCAGATCTCTGTGAGTTCAAGACCAGCCTGGTCTACATAGTAAGTTTCAGGATAGCCAGGGCTGTGTAGAAAGACCTGTCTCCAACAAAACAAGCACACACAAAAAACCAGGCATTGGTCGGGTGGTGGTGGTGCACGCCTTTAATCCCAGCACTCGGGAGGTAGAGGCAGGCGGATCATTGTGAGTTCGAGGCCAGCCTGGGCTACCGAGTGAGTTCCAGGAAAGGCGCCAAAGCTACACAGTGAAACCCTGTCTCAAAAAAAACCAACCAAACAAAAAAAAACAGGCATTGTTGCCAGGGGCCAAGAGTGTGGTTCCTGTCCTGGACTTGCATCTATGTAGAATTATTACTGCTTCAGAAGGAGAGTCATCAGTTACTCCCTGGCCCTGAGTATAACATGTGGAGGCTTGTGAGCATTTAGGTTAGGTTACTGTTCTTTGGTGCCTTCCTGTGGCTGACCTTGGTTTTGAGGTAGATGGAGTTAGAGGTGCTGTTGGGTTTTAGGCTCCTACATTAAAAGCTGCTTCTGAGGAGTAGGAACCCAGTGAAGGAAGGGCATTGCTGGAGCTGCCTAGGAGCTTCTCCTCCTTCCTGCACTGATTTTATTGTCCTCATCTTGGCAGATCATCCAGCGTATCACATGGGTGAGCCCACCCACCATCACTCTAGAGTGGAAGAGGAAGGTGGCCCAGGAAGCCATCGAGAGCCTCAGTGCCTCCAAGTTGGCCAAGAGCATTTGCAGCCAGTTCCGCACTCGGCTCAATAGTTCTCATGAGGCTTTTGCAGCATCCTTGAGGCAGGTTGGTATGCAGGAAAGGAATAAGCAGAAAAGAGGGAAATAATTTGCTCTCTGCTATCCTTACAAAAAAATCAGTATATTTTTTTATACTGTTAAAGAATAATATGTTATAGAAAGTTTCATCACCAAATTTTTCATGTGGATCTTTTTATAACTCTAGGAAAGTTAGAGTGAGTGCAGTTAATTTCTTCTCATATAACCAAATGAAAAAGAGTATAGAGGAGTACACACTTTCTATAAGTTTATATTGTATTTTAAGAATGAATAACAGAGGAATGACTTTCTAACTTAATACCAGTTCATAATTATGTGCCCCTCCAGAATGTGTGTGTGTGTGTGTGAGAGAGAGAGAGAGAATATGAATAGATATGAATAATCATATCTATCCAGTAGGAAAATGACTACTGACTGTTCACTGTCATTGTATTAAATATGTCATATACATGCCATTCAGTTCTTATGGTTGTTGGCATGAAAGAGACACTATTATTTCTATGTATCAGGTGGAGAAGCTGAAGTGAGGGACTTGAGTTTTATGTTGTCTTNTTCTCCTAGCTGGAAGCTGGCCACTCTGGCCGGCTGGAGAAAACTGAAGATCTGTGGCTAAAGGTGCGAAAAGATCACGCCCCCCGTCTAGCCCGCCTTTCACTGGAGAGCCGGTCTTTACAGGATGTCTTGCTTCACCGTGAGTCCTTGTTTCTTTCCAAGTAAGCGGAGGAAATGCAGGGTCCTCTAGCATTCCTTCTTTGCCTGGCCTCTAAGAGCCCCAGTGTTGGGCTACTCCTACCTTGCAAAGCTATCTCAGCACTTAGTGGTGCTTCTCAATTCCTGTTTGGTTCTGCTGCTTACATGATATGAATAACAAGGTCAAAGTTTATTCAAAAATCATCCAGCTCAGTTACTTTCTTTCGGGTTAGAACAACTCTTGAGTTTCTTCCCATTGCATGGTTGCATGATTACACTTCTGGCCTCTAGGCCGGGTTGCATCTAAGAATCTTCAAGAGAATGCCTGGTGAGTTCCTATTCCTTCCACCTTATTGCTGTCTTTATATCTTATAGGTAAACCTAAATTAGGCCAGGAACTGGGCCGGGGCCAGTATGGTGTGGTGTACCTGTGTGACAACTGGGGGGGACACTTCCCTTGTGCCCTCAAGTCAGTTGTTCCTCCAGATGAGAAGCACTGGAATGATCTGGCGTTGGAGTTTCACTACATGAGGTAGGTCTTGGTTTCATTAATCTCTGGGGAAGTCCAGAGAAGCCAAAGGCTGGATTAGTGTTGTGCCACAAGCTATAGCATGTCTTATCTCTATATTCCTAGATTTCACAACATTGTAACTAGTGTTTGTAGATTTAGGCCAGACATGCTATCTTTGCTTAGTCTTTTCCCACCATAACTCCTCAACTCTTCGTTCTGTTATCTTTCTTAGTCACTAAGGACTGTCAGCATTGATAGTCCATGGTTTTTTACCTTGGTGGAGAATTAGTTCTCTTTCCCTGTCTGGACTTGGACTAAGTATGGCTGTGAGGTTCTTTCTCCCTACATCCTGGCATCTCATGCAGAATTAGAACCTGAGTGTGGTGGCCCAAACCTTTCTCTTTCTCATAGGTCTTTGCCAAAGCACGAGCGATTGGTGGATCTTCATGGTTCGGTCATTGACTACAGCTATGGTGGTGGCTCCAGCATTGCTGTGCTGCTGATTATGGAGCGGCTGCACCGGGACCTCTACACAGGGCTGAAGGTGAGTGAGGCAGCCAGGGACAAGAGCCAGCTGGGAGCCAGGCTCAACCCTTCCTTCCTCGACTTCATCCTTTCCTGTTTATTCAGAATTTCTCACTTTCACAGAAATTGTTGGAGTAATCTGGCTTTATTGCATTATTTCCAGAAAAATGCCAGACATTTCTCAGAATCCATTTTTGTCCCAGTATATTTCTGTAATGCTTTTATTCACTACTTTTAAAAATTGTTTGTTTATTTGCTTGTTTGTTTTTTGAGACAAGGTCTCACTATGTAGCACTGGCTGGCCTGGAACTCTGCTATGTAGATTAATTAGGCTGGTCTCTAACACAAAAGAGATCCACATGCCTCTACCTCCAGAGTGCTAGGATTAAAGGAGTGTGCCACCAAGTCCAGCTTATTTCCCATTTTGATGTCTTGTGGTATGATGAAAATACAGATTCTTTGGAAGAGTAGAATAGCTTCTAGCTACTCTTCTGGATAAAGCCAGTTTTTGTTAAGTGAACACATATTTATTAATGACTATTTTGTGCAAGGCCTTGTATTAAGCACCATTAGATAATAGCAAAATGTGTAATTTCCAGGCACATTTAAGAAAATTGTAGTGCGTGAGAGAGATGTGGGGTGGGAGCAGTTACAGAGTCACTTATATGACCTTGTTATGTGATCTTGATTTTTTAAAAATAAATTGGAGTGTGCCACTGAAGAATTACATTTGAGTAAAGGTGAAACTCAGTTGAATGCTGAGTTTAAACTCTCATCTAAAAAAAAGTCACCAGTAAGGGATTTAGGTTTCTCTTGTCTGTCCCCTACATTGGAGCTGAGTAGGAGAGAGAAGCTGACCTCAGTGTGTGGATTCCCCTATAAGAGCTTGCAGGGAGACTTTCAGAAGTAAGGTAGAAAAAACAGGAATATTTTCAGGAGTCACAAGGAATTGGTGAGATGAAGAAGAGACTCCAAGTAGTTCCTTCTTTGTCTCAGGAGCACGTGAAGTTTTCCTGCAAATGGAGGAAATTAATAGGACAGTGTTCAGAATCACAAAAGCTCTAAGTTAAAGTAATCAGAGTGACTTTGGAATTGGAACCTATAAAATCAAACCTGGCTAACCAAGCCTGTGAAAGCAAATCTTCCGAGAGGCAGTGCCGGAGTCACTCTGATGCTGGGAGTGAGATGCTGTTAGTCCTTGAACTTCTTCTGCTCCGATATGGGTGTGGTCCTGCTGACCAGCTGCAGCCTGCAAAAGGCTTCGTTTGTGTCCTGTACAGCTTGTTCTTCCCTGCACCTCCCATTCACTGCTCTGCCCTTTTGTGCCACCGTAAGTCATTTAGTTGTTCACAATTGGAAGTCTCAGTTGGGTTAAGGAGTTGGGCTCCTGTGACATCTAGGCTCTTTTGTCTTCCCAGGCTGGGCTGACCCTGGAGACACGTTTGCAGATAGCTCTTGATGTGGTGGAGGGAATCCGCTTTTTGCACAGCCAGGGGCTTGTCCATCGGGATATCAAACTGAAAAACGTTCTGGTAAGTAAGAGCTCTATTGAGAGAGGATCCCTGCCTCTGTGGAGGGTCTGTATAAAAGGTTTGATTTAGGAAAAGTCTGCATGGAAAACAGGCGGATGGATTAATGCCATGGTGGGTGGATAGTGTCCTGAACTTAAGCTTAAGGAGCAATTTCAACAGACTGCCTGTGCCAAAATACTTTCCCCCCACTGTTGAGAGGTTTTAACTTCATAGAAAAATTAAGAGTGGCATAATGGAAACCCAGATCCCTTGTATCCTGCCAGGGTGTTTTCTGTTTATCTGCCTACACCATATGAAGGTAAGTTGTTGATAACACTTCACTCCTAAATATGTCAGTGTGTCTCTCCTAAGAAAGAAGAATCTTCTACATAATTAAAATGCCATTACCACACTTGAGAAATCAGAACATAGATATGATACTGTTAACATATACTCTGTTATTGTCTCGATTATATCCAGTTGCTCCAAATATGATCTGTTTGCTGTTTGTTTTTTTTAATCTAGAATCTATCTAATCCAAGGATGCTACAGTATATCTTGTTATCATGCTATTTCAGCCTTTTTCAATCTAGAATAATCTTTGTCCTTTTTTGTTTTAATATCATTGGTATTTTTGAGGAGTCTAGGTCTTTGTTATTGTTTAGGGCTTGATCAGAGATGCTAGATAAGAGCTAACATGCATAACGCACCTTAAAAGGTCACATTGCATAAACCATAAGGAATCTTTTGACAGACTCTTCTTGAAAACATCCATTAGGATCACTGAGATGGCTCAACAAGCTGTGGTACCTGTTACTACATAGTGGAAAGAGAAAACAGACTCCTACAACTTGTCCTCTGACCTATACACACACAAAATAAATAAATAAAATGTAGTAATTCAGGAAAAAAAATACCTTCCAATATCACATGGCAACACCCCATGAAGTTGCAGTTTTGGGGAGAGAAAGCCCAAAAATTATAGATAGAAAGCTAAGAGACAATCAGTAGTCAGTTGAGACACATTTATTCTCTAGGATCTATTTTTGCTTATTTGTTTTTGTATCATTGTTCTTTCTACTGTGCTAGGGTAGAGCCAGGGTCCATGCATGCTGGTTCAGGTCTCTGCCACAGAGGTACGCCCCAGCCCTGTATTAGAGCTTTATGAATTAAAGACTCACTTCAGCTGACTAAGAGGGAAATCAGGTGCCAACATGTTTTTCTCATTTTACAGACCTTCATTACTCATTCTTCCAAGATTATAATAATCTAGTATGTTCCAGGGATGTAAACATGAAGGAAGCAGTCCCTGCCACCAGGTTGCTCACAATATGGGGAGGAGGACAGTGACAGGAATGAGTCTGAGATAGTCAGGTTGGAGGCAGGACTTACTAAGTACTGCTTTGAGGCTGGATGTGCAGACAAAAGGTGACTCTGACTTGCTCTTTTTGGCAGCTGGACAAACAAAACCGTGCCAAGATCACTGACTTAGGCTTCTGCAAGCCAGAAGCTATGATGTCAGGCAGCATTGTTGGGACACCCATCCATATGGCCCCTGAACTTTTCACAGGTAAGACTAGCGGACAAAGAGTGGGTTTAGGCATACCCCAGTACTCTGACATGCGGTGCTTCCCCTCAGGGTAAGTAGTGTGTACAACAACTGCTGGCAGATCTGACACAGGCAATGAAGAGACCAGAACAGAGGGAGAGTCAAGAGGTAAAGAAGTGATAAAGAAAGGTGTAAATGTAGATGGGAGTTACCAAGGACTCTTTTGGATGTGTCTCTGGGCTATTAGTGCTATAATTGCCATACTTAGCACTTACTTAGTCATAAAGTATTGGTTGAATAACTTCTAAATGATGGAACCTGTCATTAAAGAACTTAACATCAACGTGGAGATATACTGAGAGAGGTAAAATAATTTGGAAGCCGTGTAAGGCAGCATTAAATGCTAAATTATAGGTGCTGTGATGTACTGTGATGCAGAGTGAAAGAACAAACTAAGGCTGGATGCTGGACGGCTTTATGGTATAAGTGAGATTTGGGGTAACATTTGAGTCCTATCTGGAAAAATAGGTAGTGGAAAGGGAACTCGGGTTTGAGTGTACACTTTGCAGTAGGCAGGGCAGGTGTGTTTCTGGAGATCTTGTTTTCCTTAATCCTTTCAGCAAGCCTGTGTTGATGTTGGTATATTTTTACGTCAGATTCATAGATTAAATCGGGATTGGATTGATGCAGTAACGACCCATAAAACACTGAGGTAGAAGGCAATGGCCTTGTGAAGGCAATGGCCCTGTGATTTGAATCTAGGCCTTTCTGTCTCTACAGTGCAGTCATGGGGGCAGAAACATCTGCAGGCTGGAGAAGGGGAAATACCAAGGGAAATTGCAAAACAGAAATATTTATGACAGGAAAGAAATCCACTTGGTAGATAGTGACAGACAAGGCCAGAGAAGTCCATAGACTGAAAAGCTTGAGGAGGGTTAGGGTGTTGTGCAAGTAAGGAGGTGCTAAGCTTTTGAGCAGGGGAGGGTGGCAACATGCCGGGACCAGCTTCACAGCCATTGGTGGAAGGGATGTGAGGGAGAAGAATCAGTGTGAGGTGACCAGTTAGGCAAAGATTTATGTCCATGGTTAGGTTGGTATTGATGCTGAAATAAACAGAGTTACAGATTTGAGATAAATTCAGAAGACAAAGGGCAAGCTTTTTTTTACTGCCTTGATGTGAGTGTTGAGTAGAAAAGAATGGCTGGCATGGAAGATTGAAACTCTGAATAGTGGGTGGAGAATGATGGTACTGTGCCAAGGAAGATGGGGAAGAAATTACAGGTCAGTCACTAGTATTGATATGAGGAAAAATTAGCAATGCATTTCAATTTCATTTTTTAAATTTATTTTATATATATGAATATTTTGCCTGCATGTATGTATGTGCACCATGAGTGTGCCTGGTGCTCAGGGAGGTCAGAAGAGGTTGTTGAATTCCCTGGAACTGGAATTACAGGTGTCGTGAGCCATGTGGATGCTAGGAATCAAACCCCGGGCCTCTGTAAGAGCACCAAGTGCTCTAAAGCACTGAGCTCTCTCTCCAGCCCCTGAATTTCATTAGTTTCATAGAGGTTGTCACCTGGCCCTTCATTGGGTGACACACAGAAGAACTAGGAATTAGTAAACAGCTGTAGTCTGACTCTCACTGGAGCCAAATAACAGACCTTTTTTTTTTTCCTAGGTTTACTTTATTCTGTTCCTGCTGCTATTACTCCCCCTTGCCTGCTGCTTATTTACCTTCCTTTTATTGTCGTCTACCCTACTGCTGTCAGCATAATATTATATATGTATCCCTGCCCTAAAAAAGACCTGCTGCCCACCAACTCTAGACTCCTCTCTGCCTTTACAATCTTCCTATGAGAGAGGATCTTCCTGTGGATCCTAGACTGGCTTCAAATGATCCTTCTTCCGGTCTCTCTGAGTGCTGGAATTACAGGTGTGCACCACACCTGCTAATTTTTGTCTTTATAATCTTGATTTTCTGGTTCCCACCCATATTTCTCTAATATAGCCTTTTTTAGAATAGATCTTGCAGACTTTCCCATTAAAATGATAAAGCCATTAAAATCATGAAAATGATTTTCCTTCTCTTTTGACAAACTCTCATCTCTCGGTTGCCTTAGCATCTGGCTTTCTATATTGTAAAATGGGTATTACAAATGTGCCCTGCCTACCAGGCAAGTTGTGAAGAACAATAGATATTCAAAGCTTTAAAAATTGTATAAGGACCTGTAGAAGCAAGGTGGCGGCTCACTGTTGCTCATTTGTCTTTCCTGTAGGAAAGTATGATAATTCTGTGGATGTCTATGCTTTTGGGATCCTCTTCTGGTATATCTGCTCAGGCTCTGTCAAGCTTCCCGAGGCATTTGAGAGGTGTGCTAGCAAAGATCACCTCTGGAACAACGTGCGCAGAGGTAAGAACCACCAAGTTGCTTTGCTTTAACTCCCTCACTGAGAACAGACAGCCTGGACAGCACAGCAGGGCAGCCTTACGTTCTGGCCACTGCACAGCATGACCACATCAGGCGGACCGCCAGAGAATGCAGAAAGGATGCTGTAAACCGAACCGTTGCTACTGGACAGCACTCCAACATGGTTTTGCTGGGTTTTCTAAGCCAGTGTGTTGGTTTTCACCGTTCCTATTAGGTTAGAGTCTGGGTATCTGCAGTGGAAGCCCAGGCTCCTTGCCCCCAGCTCTGCTTGACTGGCTTATTTCCTTGCTCTCCTCTAGGGACCCGTCCAGAGCGTCTTCCTGTGTTTGATGAGGAGTGCTGGCAGTTGATGGAAGCGTGTTGGGATGGTGACCCCTCTAAGAGGCCTCTCCTGGGCATCGTCCAGCCTATGCTCCGAGGCATTATGGAGCGGCTTTGCAAGTGCAATTCCGAGCGACCAAACAGAGGACTAGATGATTCTACTTGAAGACAAAAACCTTTCTCTTCCACTCTTCCTTCCCTCTCACATTTTGGCCATGGGGAGAATTTGCTATTTGTTCATTAAGGGAGCTCCCAAGGGAATTGGTGCTTGTTGGCAATTCAAGACCTTCCTGGGCAGAGATGGCTCCTGGACAGTGAAGAATTCAGTGGCTGTTTTAGTATTCATGCTGCCTCACACTGTCTCTTTAGCAAAAGATTGTCTTAGATGCATAAAAGCTGAAGAATGTGATGTTCTGGCCTCAGAACTGAAAAGGAGGCAACTGTTACCACTGTCTAGTCACTGTATATGTTTCTAAAACAAGTGGGACACTGCAGCGCAGGGTATCCAAACTGTCATTTCACGACTTCAGCTTTAGCTGGGAACAGTTCAGTTCTGTCCAGTGGTAGAGACCACTTAGAAAACATGACCTTAGTTCAGGAGTGTATGATTGTAAGGGCGAAAAACAAACCCACCCAGCCAGATAAATCTTGTGGTTGCCTGGTTCTTGTTCTCTGTAACCAGGATCTCAGGTTGTAAGTCAGAAGCCCCAGGAGGCAGCTGGGTGTGAAGCTGTCTACTCTCACAACCCAGGGTTTACATTTCCAGGGCCAGGGAGCCCTGGTTTCTGCAGGGCAGTAACCCAGAAAATAATCTGTTTGATTCTTGTGCTTTCCCCACCTCCTACCCTTCTTTCCCCTTAAAAAGGAGGGAATACTCCAGGTATTATGGTACTTGGACTTGAGGGTCTGATCAGAAATAGACTATAATTTTGTTGTTGTTTTTAATGGGATGTAGCCCAGGCTGGCCTTAAAATCTCATCCTTCTGCCTCATCCTCCAAAGTGCTGAGATTACAGGCATATGCTACCATGCCTGCCTTTTAGCTATATAACACTCTTCTATTTCCTTCTTCACTCCTGGGGTTGGTCTCACAGCCTCATATCTGCTGGTAAATGCTCTCTCATGAGCTACACTCCAGCTTCCTAGAGCTTTCCAAGTTCACTTTTAACACTAGGCACCATGAGCTCTGATAATGATTTGCTTGAGCAGGATGGTCTCCTAAATACTCAGAGCTCTTCAGAAAGGCCATGCAATGCTTTCTACATGCAAATTGTACCAGACAAGTGATGGGCCCAGTGTCTTTGGGTTCATTGGCTCTGGCTTCATTTTGGTAGAATGCTTACTTTAGCTCTTAGAATTTTAACATCTACTCAACTATATGTAGTTACTCTGCTCTGAGCATGAACTTATTGTCCTCTGGAGACAGTAGGATGTACAGGAAGCCAGGTGTCAAGAAAGAAGAAATGAGTCATCTCTACTAGTTAGGTCTATTGTGTGTGACACTTCAAGAGGCCGTGTGTAGCGGGAGACGGCTGCCTCTTGTTCTTGAACTCTAACTGTAATACAGAGGCTGTAGTTCCAGTATGGAAACCATATCCTAACATTCTTTGCATATCTTAGCTTATACTCAGACTTGTAAGTGGGAGATTAGATTTTTTTTTCCCCCATCCAGAGTCCATTTTCAGTCTCCTGTCAGATTACAAGTTCTTTTTTTAAAAAAATCTTTAATTTTTAAA
>LZPO01007970.1:603945-617466 GCA_001675575.1 Neotoma lepida | reverse complement strand
TAATTGCAGGATACAGTACACTGCACATTGCCTGTGAGCAAGTCCGCGTCCTTTATTCTCAGACATGCCAGGCTAGCACATTGAACTCTTAGGTATGGGATACAACAGGGCCAGTTTCCAGAACTCTTCTTAAGAACTATACCTTTTGGTTAGTATGCTTGTCCTGCTAACGGTAGGTTCACTGAAAAGCACAATGTCAGACTGGAAAGGGAACCAGGAAGTTGATCCTACTCTTTTACTACCTGCTGTATAATCTTGGTGAATGATAGTGTTACTTATATATAAAATGACTTCTTATGGGAGCAGATGATGATCAATGAGTTCTTCAGGATTATTATTATTATTTTATTTTATTTTATTTTTTTTTGAGACAGGGTTTCTCTCTGTAGCCCTGGCTGTCCTGGAACTGACTCTGGGGCCAGGCTGGCCGCGAACTCATAGAGATCCGCCTGCCTCTGCCTCCCGAGTGGTTGGATTAAAGGTGTGCACCACCACTGCTCGGCTCTTCAGGATTAATTTTAATATTTTAAAAATGCCTGGGCAGAATAAAAGATCAGGAAATGTCATTATGTGTATGAAATGTTGTGTCTTGGTCTTTAAAATTTTATCCTTTGTTCTTTAAAATTCCCACTTGTTGGGCTGAGGGTATATTTTGGTGATGGAGCCCTTGCCCAGAATGTGCACAAGTGCAAGGCCTTGTTTTTTCCTTCTAGTGTTGGGGAAACTCCCTGGTTGTCCTGAATATTGTTATGTTGAGGCTGGCCTCAAACTCAGAGGAGTACGGGTAAAGGGGTTCAGCTCTTCCCATTCTCACAACTGAATTTAGGTTGCAGCTCTCTGAGAAGGGCAAACAGGTGTCTTTTCCAGCGAAGGGCCATTTGTCTACAAGTCCTTTACATTCAGGGTCGAGGGAGAGAACAGAGGGCCTAAGTCAGCCTCACAGTGTCTCAAGGACAAACCCAGCAGCCCCCTTCTGAGTCACGTCCAAGCTTGTGCAGATGTGTCCAAAAATGATAGGACTAAAACTCAGCCAATTAAAAGTATACTAATGTAACTGCTGCTTGCTTAACCAATTATGTATGACCCTGAGACTCCCCTTAGCTCTTGGTTGTCACCATTTTGTACAGGTGTCAACCCCTGGATACGGAAATACTAAACACTCTTTGTTCTTGCATACTATTTGAGTCTGAGGGCTTCCTTCAGCATTTCCTCAGACCCTACATGAGATTAAGGGAGTAATAGGGCCTTTTTTATGAGACTAGATTGTACAGGCTACCTTCAACTCCCTTTGTAGCCTAGGCTGGCTTTTAATTTTTTGTTTTTGTTTTTGAGACAAGGTGTCTTTATGTAGCCCTGGCTATTTTGGAACTTACTATGTAGACCAGTTTGGACTCAGAGAAGCCTGCCTCTGCTTCCCTGTGCTGAGATTAAAGGTGTGTGTGTGCTACCACAATCTGTTTGCTTTGAATTTGGATTCCTCCTCCTTCAGTTTCTCTTTGAGCTGGGATTACAATTCCACTACTAGGTTAGGTTCCAGCAAGCACCTAGTTTCTTTGAAAAAAAAAAAAAAAGTTGAAATGCTTGTTTTAATACATTAGCCAAGAGCATGGGTGGAGAGGCCTCTTTTGCTCAAATTCTGTATTGTAGTTATTGGATCAAGTGTTTATGGGGGTGTGGTAAAGCTACAGTGGCATTTTTAAGTTCAGACCTGCCTCACAGTTGATAATTCTTGTTGCAGGTTATAGCTTTTGCTCTTTAGGGAAAGGGTAAAGGNGTACCTTCAGTTTGTCTTAGATGGTCCATAAAAGTTGTTAGTTCTATTGAAGTTTAGGTGGTCCTGTTTCCATGTGCAGAAAGAAGGTAACGATCTGTTTAATTTAGACATTTGGCTTTCTTTTCCAGTCATGGTTATATTTCAGAACAGTTCAGAGACACTTCTGTTTCCAGTGAATGTCTCTTAGAAAAGTAATTTTTTNAAAAAGATTTATTTATTATGTATACAGAAGAAGGCGCCAGATCTCATTACAAATGGTTGTGAGCCACCATGTGGTTGCTGGGAATTGAACTCAGAACCTCTGGAAGAGCAGCCACTGCTCTTAACCTCTGAGCTACCTCTCCAGCCCCAAAAAGTAATTTTTTTGGCGGGGGGAGGTTTCGAGACAGTTTCTCTGTGTAGCTTTGGCACCTTTCCTGGAACTCACTTGGTAGCCCAGGCTGGCCTCGAACTCACAGAGATCCACCTGCCTCTGCCTCCCAAGTGCTGGGATTAAAGGCGTGCGCCACCACCGCCCGGTCCAAAAAGTAATTTTTAACATTAAATTTGTGATGCTGATTTTTTGTTGGATAGAAGTGTTCTCACTTAAGATAATGATGAAAAACAAGTTCTAGGGATTGAACTCAGGGTTCANGATAGATCATTATCCAACCACTGCATTACATTTCCAGGAAATAGATTTTAAATGAGTTTTATTTCAAAGCAGAGGTCTTTGAATGTTGCATTTTGGTGTTACTCAGAGGGGGAAAAAAACATTTAAGTGGTAGTCCCCTTGTTTTTGTTTTTTTGGTTTTTCGATTTTTTTCGAGACAGGGTTTCTCTGTGTAGCTTTGGCGCCTTTCCNGGAACTCACTCAGTAGCCCAGGCTGGCCTCAAACTTACAGAGATCCACTTGCCTCTGCCTCCCAAGTGCTGGGATTAAAGGCGTGTGCCACCACCGCCCGGCTGGTAGGCCCCTTGTTAAAGAAATGCCGTGTGGTTCTTCTTTCCTGAAGCCTAGGCTGGGCTCCAGCTCTGTAGCTGAACATGGCTTGAGCTCCTGACTCTGCTGTCTGTCTCCCAAGTGCTAGAGATGACATTTAAAAGTATTACCACTTCTGGTTTACATGGTGCTGGGAATACATGCTAGGCAAGCATCTAACAATTGAATTAAGTCAGCCTGGTTATCAAGTTACATANTTAAATAAATCTGGTCTGTCTTTGGGACAGTTTTAGAAACCACATTTGTATCTGCTTCACTTTGAGGTTTGTCGTACCTTGGCCCATGATTCTGAGACATTAGAATAGAGACTTAAGTGGCCCGGATGATTGGACAGGGCAAATTCAAAGAAGTAAAATTGGTGATTCCAGTTTCATTGCTAGCTTTCACTGAAAATTCCTTCCTATAAGCTTTTGATCTATGTATATGAAAAAAATTGGGCATTAAAAATTATAGTTGATTGTAACCATTCTTGTTCATGTTGTAATTTGGCCAACTATCCGCCTACCATGTTCTTACTGTAAGTATATTTCTAGGTTCAAAGTCCAAGGAAGCCCAAAAGGGAGGTCATTTCTACAGTTCAAAGTCTGAAATACTGAAAGCAATGCAACGTGCAGATGAAGCCTTAAGTCAAGACAAGATTAAGAGGCTTGAGTTGGCAGTGTGTGATGAGCCTTCAGAGCCAGAAGAGGAGGAAGAGCCAGAGGTCAGGCATTCAGTTCTCTTAAGGGGGTGATGAGGAGAAATGATATGTGATGAAAGATAACAAAATATTAAGCTGGGCGGTGGTGGTGCACATCTTTAATCCCAGCACTTGGGAGACAGAGACAGAAGCAGGTGGGTCTCCAGGCTGGCCTGTTCTACAGAGTTGAGTTCCAGGATAGACAGGCTACACANAGAAACCGTCTCAAAAAATAAAATAAAGGTAGTTTTATGTGAATGTCCAGTGCTTATACATGCATACGTCTGTATTTCCCTGGATTGGAAGTTATGTTAGCTTATTAGATGTGTATAAGAGACAGAAGGTAGTTTTATGTGAATGTCCAGTGCTTATACATGCATACGTCTGTATTTCCCTGGATTGGAAGTTATGTTAGCTTATTTAGAATTTCAACAGTTTCCTCCCCTTTTTTGAGACAGTCTTTGTAGCTGAAACTAGCCTCAAACTCAGAATCTTCTTACATTCTGCCTTTTGAATATTGGGATTACAGGCTGTTATACATGTTGTTTCCCAGTCCTGGGGATTGACCCCAGGGTCTCATACACCTCCTTCACAGGAAAAAAAAAAGCTATTTTTTATTTGAGACAGGCCAGCCTAGAACTCCTGGCTCAACCTCACAAGAAGTTGGATTACAGACCTGTGGTATCAGGTTCAGTTTATGTTTATAGTTAGGCTAAACTGAAATAGCTTTAAGAAAGAACACTTTCTCAAGGTGTGTGTGACACTGCAGCATACGCACAGCAGTATTGTTGTTTCTTTGAGACAGGCTCTTGTGTATCCTAGGCTGGCCTTGAACTCATATGTAGCAGGGGATGACTTTAGTGATTCTCCTGCTTCTACTTCCCAACTGCTGGAATTACAGTGTATGCCAACATTCCTGGATTATGACTTGTTGGAATCAAACCCAGGAATCTGTGCATGTTAGTGAACTGAGCTACATCCCTGCCCCACGCTGACCTTCAATATTCCACTAATCTTTGTGCCTTAGCCTCCCAAGTGCTGTGGTTATGAGCCTGAGTCATAACTTATGGGTTCTACACAAGTATTTTCCAAAAAAAAAAAAATTTTTTTTCCAAGACAGGGTTTCTCTGTGTAGCTTTGGCGCTTTTCCTGGAACTCACTCGGTAGCCCAGGCTGGTCTTGAACTCACAGAGATCCACCTGCCTCTGCCTCCCGAGTGCTGGGATTAAAGGCGTGCACCACCACCGCCCGGCTCAAATTTTGTTTTTAAATTTATTTATTTGCGGTGCCAGAGATTGAACTTAGGGCCTCTGTTTTATTTAAAAAAAAAAATTTTTTTTTTTTTGGTCTGGCAGGTGTTTGCAGCTTCTGTATCTGAGAAGAGTGAAGAAGATAATCAAAATGAAAGTGAAGAAGAAGTGCAGCCTAAGATGCAGGCGCCTAGGCGAAGCAGCCGGCAAGTCAAAAAGCGAAGGGTCATATCAGATTCTGAGAGTGACATGGGTGGCTCTGATGTGGAATTCAAGCCAGACACTAAGCAAGATGGAAGNAGCGACGAAATGAGCAGTGGAGCTGGAGACAGCGACTGTGAAGGCCTGGGCACCTTTGCCAAAGGTGCTCCAAAGCGGAAGAGAACAATGGCTGGTCATAGTGCATTTAAAAGGAAAGGTTCAAGGAAGGAAACATCCTCAGCCACCAAACGAGCAACTCGAATTTTGTCAGAAACCAAGAGTACCTTGAGTGCTTTCTCTGCTCCTCAAAATTCTGAGTCGCAAACCCATGTTAGTGGAGATGACAGTAGTGGGCCCACTATCTGGTACCATGAGACTTTAGAGTGGCTTAAGCCAGAAAAGAGAAGAGATGAGCACAGGAGACGGCCTGATCACCCCGATTTTAATCCCTCCACACTGTATGTGCCTGAAGAGTTCCTGAATACTTGTACTCCGGGGATGAGGAAGTGGTGGCAGATTAAGTCTCAGAACTTTGATCTTGTCATCTTTTATAAGGTGGGGAAGTTTTACGAATTGTATCACATGGATGCTATTATTGGAGTCAGTGAGCTGGGGCTGGTATTCATGAAGGGCAACTGGGCCCATTCTGGTTTTCCAGAAATTGCATTTGGCCGATTTTCGGATTCCTTGGTGCAGAAGGGCTATAAAGTAGCACGAGTGGAACAGACTGAGACTCCAGAAATGATGGAGGCACGATGCCGGAAGATGGCACATGTATCCAAGTTTGATAGAGTGGTGAAAAGGGAGGTTTGTAGGATCATTACCAAGGGCACACAGACGTATGGGGCACTGGAAGGNGATCCCTCTGAGAACCACAGTAGGTACCTTCTTAGCCTTAAAGAGAAAGAGGAAGAGTCCTCTGGTCACACTCGTGTATATGGTGTGTGCTTCGTTGACACCTCACTGGGCAAGTTTTACGTGGGTCAGTTTTCGGATGATCGCCATTGTTCCAGGGTTAGGACTCTTGTGGCACACTACCCTCCAGTACAGATTTTGTTTGAGAAAGGAAATCTCTCAACAGAAACCAAAACAGTCCTGAAGGGTTCATTGTCCTCTTGTCTTCAGGAAGGTCTGATACCAGGTTCCCAATTTTGGGATGCCACTAAGACGTTGAGAACACTCCTTGAAGGNGGCTATTTTACTGGGAAGTTAGATGAAGACAGTGGTGCAGGTGTAGTACTGCCCCAGGTGCTTAAAAATATGATCTCGGAGTCGGATTCTGTTGGGCTGACACCAGGAGAGAAGAGTGAATTGGCCCTCTCTGCTCTAGGTGGTTGTGTTTTCTACCTCAAAAAATGCCTGATTGATCAGGAGCTTCTATCAATGGCTAATTTTGAAGACTATTTTCCCTTGGATTCTGACATGGTTACTACAGTAAGACCTGGGGCTCTCTTTACTAATGCCAGTCAGCGAATGGTGCTAGATGCAGTGACGTTAAACAACTTGGAGATTTTCCTGAATGGGACAAATGGTTCTACTGAAGGGACTTTACTAGAGAGGCTTGATACTTGCCATACTCCCTTTGGTAAGCGGCTCCTCAAACAATGGCTTTGTGCCCCGCTCTGTAGCCCTTGTGCCATCAGTGACCGCTTAGANGCTGTGGAAGACCTGATGGCTTTGCCTGACAAAATCACTGAAGTTGCAGACCTTCTAAAGAAGCTACCAGATCTTGAGAGGCTACTGAGTAAGATCCATAATATTGGCTCTCCTCTAAAGAGCCAGAACCACCCAGACAGCAGGGCTATAATGTATGAAGAAACCACATACAGCAAAAAAAAGATCATTGATTTTCTTTCTGCTCTAGAAGGATTCAAAGTAATAAGTAAGATTATAGAGCTTATGGAGGATGTCGCTGATGATTTTAAGTCTAAAACCCTTAAGCAGGTTGTTACTACACAGACAAAAAGCCCTGAAGGCTGCTTTCCTGATCTGACTGCAGAACTGAACAGATGGTATACTGCTTTTGACCANGAGAAGGCTCGCAAGACTGGACTCATTACTCCAAAGGNGGGGTTTGACTCTGATTATGACCAAGCACTTGCTGACATACGAGAGAATGAACAGAGTCTCCTGGAGTACTTAGAAAAACAGCGTAGTCGGATTGGCTGCAGGACCATAGTCTACTGGGGAATTGGTAGGAACCGTTACCAGTTGGAGATTCCAGACAATTTTACTACTCGTAACCTACCGGAAGAATATGAGTTAAAATCTACTAGAAAGGGCTGTAAACGATACTGGACCAAAACGATTGAGAAGAAATTAGCTAATCTTATAAATGCTGAAGAACGTAGGGACACATCTTTGAAGGACTGCATGAGGCGGCTATTCTATAACTTTGATAAAAATTACAAGGACTGGCAGTCTGCTGTAGAGTGCATTGCAGTGTTAGGTAAGGCTTTAAAAACCCTGTTTCCCTGGTTTGACTGATACATCTTTGTGTCTCAGCTATATCTCTCTAAACATGGGTATGTGTATTGACATGTGTGCACACATGCTTGTTTGGGGTCAAACTGACTATTGCACAAGGTAACTGAAACTTGGTTTTTAGCCATATGACATTTTTTTCCTCCATTTTTGGAATAGTTGAATTGTATTATTGAGTAAAGATTTTTTCCCCCAGATTTCTTTTTAAAAATTGGTAGTAGATCATTCTTTTTTTTGAGACAGAATCTCTAGCCCAAGCTCTCCTTGAACGCCTGGCAATCCTCCTCCCTCAGCTCCCCAACTGCTAGGATTACTTAAGAAGAGTAAGCCACTATTCCCTAGCTTTTATAATTTAATTTGTTATGCTAGGGATCAAACCTAGAACCTTGTGCATGCTGGGCAAACACTGCCACTGAGCCAATTCTTGAGCCCAAATTGCTTTTGTAATTGAGGTTTTATTTTTGTNNTTTTTTAAAAAGTAGAGATAGAGTATAAGTTTGGTTTTATTCATCATGGTTCTTCCTTCTGTATTTCNTTGAATCAAATTTGAATGGAAGTAATTTTGAGGGCAGAGGACTGAGGATGAGTCTAGGCTTTATGTGATCTGTTCTTCTAACCCTTCTACTACAGTATCTTTGCCTTGATTTGTGTGCTTATAATTTGGTAATCTTTAAATATCAGGGCTAGTGCATCTGGAACCATTTGGCCATCAGTTTTTGTAAAATATGGAAACCAAAATTTGTTATAGGTTCCTCCCCACCTTATTTTTGCTGGTGTGGGNGACTGAACCTAGTGCTTTAAGCAAGTGCTTGTCCATTGAGCTACAGTCACCCTAAAGTACTATACTGAGATTATAACACAAAACCCTTATCTGAACAGAATTATNAAATGGACTGGAATAGTAAAATCCTTTCTCAGCACAGGTATTCTTCTAAGTTGGTCCATTTGTCTGGCTCTCTGGCTGTTCCCCAGAACTAGGTATAAGGTCCTATCACCTCAGGCACATGGTGTATTTCTGTATTATATAAGCACCTCTCCCCCACCATGGAAATGTGGAGGAGAGAACTGCTGAAATGGAAACTTACTTGTCTTGTTACTGACATGTTACAATGAAGACATGGAAAACAGCCAGGCCAATAACTTGTCTTCAGAAACAGCATTTTGTTCTGAGACAGGCTCTCACTATGTGGCCTTGGCTGGCCTGGAGCTCACAGATAACTGCCTTGGCTTTCCAAGTGCTGGGATTAAAGGTTTTCGCTACCATACCTGGCACTAAGAGCATTTTCAAACAAAACAGAACATACTACCTTTCCTTAGTACAATACTTTTGTTAATGTGTGTTGGGGGGTGGGCATGTAACAGTTCCTGTGGAGGGTAAGAGGACAGCTTAGTGGGAATTAGCTCTCTCTTTCCACCATGCAGATCCTGGGGATTGACATTTTATAGAAGCTGGAACAAGTACCATGTAGTGGGTATGATAGTATACCCAGCAAGAAATTAACAGAAAGATGCTTTACTTTTGTCTTTTGACAGATGTCTTACTGTGCTTGGCTAACTATAGTCAAGGAGGAGATGGTCCTATGTGTCGCCCAGTAATTCTGTTACCAAGAGAAGACATACACCCTTTCCTAGAGCTTAAAGGGTCACGGCATCCCTGCATTACAAAGACTTTTTTTGGAGATGATTTTATTCCTAATGACATTGTAATAGGCTGTGAGGAAGAAGCAGAAGAAAATGGCAAAGCCTATTGTGTGCTTGTTACTGGACCAAATATGGGGGGCAAATCTACACTCATAAGACAGGTAATTTATCCTTCATGTTCTATTAATTGGACAGTAATTGTAAGGTGGAGGGCAAATATACCCTAGTCCATTTTCCAGGTAGCACAAAGCCACAANGGAAGCAAAGGGAAACTCCGTGTATAATTTAAGTTGAGGTAGTAATGCTCTGTGGTAGAAAACACGATTAGATGTGTGAGATCCTGGCTTTCATTTTCATGACTGACTAAAGGCAGGGAGGGGAGGTTTGAGGTAATGAGAGTCTTTGACTTGATTAAATTTAGAAAGTATATTCAAAATGAACAAAATTGTAGACATTATATAAAATAATGCTACTGGTTTATTTTGATGCTGGGGATTGAGCCCAGGGCCACATGTGTGTACATGTTCTTACAGCTGAGCTGTATACCTCTAAGCNTCTCCCCCAGGACTGTTAAAAATTAAGACTCGTTTGTGCTCCCTAATAATGGCCCTTATAAAATGACCTCTAGTTCATACTTGAGAGGAAACAAAGCAGCCGTTTTGACATACTTGTCTTTTCCTATTACATACTAACTTAGCCAACCACAGAGCTAAAATCGGCCTTTAAATTTCCAAAAGGCTGTAAAGAAAGAATAGTTTGATTCTGGCACATCATTGGTATTTAATTTGCTAAGAGAAGTGGCTGTATCATATATATTTTTCAACTTAACAGAAGAACATGACAAGTATAGGGGTTATGTATCCAGGGTTGGTTGTAGGCATTTGTAGTTTTAGGTAAGAGTATTTTTTTGCTAGGTGGATGGATTCTGGAGTCACATGTGTGCTGTGGATACCAATCTTAACATCCCTTTCCTCTCACCCTCACAGGCTGGTCTANTGGCTGTAATGGCCCAGATGGGTTGTTATGTACCTGCTGAAGTGTGTCGGCTCACACCAGTAGATAGAGTGTTNACTAGACTTGGTGCCTCAGATAGGATAATGTCAGGTGAGTTGTTCTTTCTCCTCCTTCCCCTAGGGCTTTTACAATTCAGCTGGCAGGGATAAAGCCTCCCAACTTGGCATTTATGTAAAACTCAAACTNCTTACAAATTTTGTAGTTTTCTTTTGCTTGTCATATTCAAACAAGATATAATTTGTTAACACAATCCTGTTTCCTTTTTTAGGTGAAAGTACATTTTTTGTTGAGTTGAGTGAAACTGCTAGCATACTTAGGCACGCAACAGCACATTCTTTGGTGCTTGTGGATGAATTAGGTAAGAAGCAGTTCNTGTTGGAATGCCATCTTAAAAACACCAGAAGTAGTTCTTTCTAGATGATCTGAAGGCTATGTAAAGAACNCCCTTAGAATGGAAGATCCATTTCCCCATTAGCTACCATNACTGTACATTTTTTATCCCTTCTGGCAGTACTAGGACTGAACCTGGGTCTCCTGTATATTAGGCAAGAGCTGTATCACTGAGGTACATTCCCCATCTCCCTCCTTTTACATAAAAAAAGCTCATCAGTTAAGAGCATGTATTGCTCTTGCATAGGACAGGAATTCAGTCCTAGCACCCACATCAGGTAGCTCACAATTGCATGTTCATTCCAGTTCCAGGGGGGGATCCAACTTCGAGCACTTTGTACATAACACACACATAAAGGTTAAAATACATAACACATAAAGGTTAAAATAATTGAGTCTGAGTTCATGTATGTGCATGTATGTCTGCACCATGCAAGTGCCCATAGAGGATCTTCTGGAAGTGTATATGGATTTTCAAGACAGGGTTTTCTCTGTTCTACACGTCGTACCCAGAGATCATCAGGCTTAGTGGCAAATGCCTACCAGGTAAATTTTGACTGCCTCGCTAAGTTGTCCAGGTTGGCCTTGAACTCCAGAGATAGATAGCTGTATGAGAGCTTTAAATTTTTTAGCCTTGCTAAAATGAAATTACCTGTTTATTACAACTCAGGAAATTTGGTGGCTTGAACAGTGTGTCTTGTGGTATCAGCTCCTTTTCCTCCATGTACTGGGGACTTACTGCATGGGACCACTGAGTTACTGATTTTACTCATTTGAGAGGGATAGGGAAGATGGANGATAGGTGTTCCCTCTCTATATACTATCCAAGCTAAACTTTTACAATCCCTCTGTGTTTTATCACTGCACCTGGCACCCAGTAACATCTCTTAATGTACATTACATTTCGCTTTCACAGGAAGAGGTACTGCAACTTTTGATGGGACAGCGATAGCCAATGCAGTTGTGAAAGAACTTGCTGAAACAATAAAGTGTCGAACACTGTTTTCTACACACTATCATTCATTAGTAGAAGACTATTCTAAAAATGTTACTGTGCGCCTAGGACACATGGTATGTGGAATCAATCAGGCATTTTTCTCTTGGCAGCAAGTAAATAGTAGAGCTGTAATAACAATTTCTCTTTCTTGAAGGCTTGCATGGTAGAAAATGAATGTGAGGATCCCAGCCAGGAGACTATTACCTTCCTCTATAAGTTCATTGAGGGAGCTTGTCCCAAGAGTTACGGCTTTAACGCAGCAAGGCTTGCAAATCTTCCGGAGGAAGTTATTCAAAAGGGACACAGAAAAGCAAGAGAATTTGAGAAGATGAATCAGTCATTACGACTATTTCGGTAATTATCTGGATAGAGTATAATTTTCCTATAGCTGACTTTAAAGAGTTGGAAGGCTGGTACAGAGACAAATAANTTTTTTTTTTTTCTTTTTTAAGGGAAGTCTGTCTGGCTAGTGAAAGGCCGACTATAGACGCTGAAGCTATCCATAGGTTGCTGGCTTTGATTAAGGAATTGTAGACTACATTGGACTTTTGACAAAGGTGGTAAATTCAGACAACATTATGATCTAATAAACTTTATTTTTTAAAAATGACCATTTTTCCATTTTCTTTCTAGGAAATTAAACCCTTTTAATTCTCATCTACCTTCTACATAATGGTTATTGAATACTCCACAATATATTAAGTCTAGATGTTATGGTACATGCATACACTTTCAGGCTGTTTATACCCACTGTCACCAATACACATAATGGGGGAAGGAGCTATGAAACTGTATAGGGCTGTATATATACTGGTCTCAGCTTAATGGAGGAAACTGCTTTAATTTCCAGCCGTTTTGTCTAAACTGTTCAAATAAAAACTATGAACAGAACAGGCCTGTTTTGAGGAGACTTTCTAAAGTGAACTTTAAAACATAGTAGTTTTTACCTTTCACAAAACNGAGATACAAGAATACTTTTGTTTTACAGCGCATCCCTTCCTAGGAAGTCTCATTAAAACACTCACTTGTTTCTAGGGGTGATTTTTTTGAATGCTGCACAGGAGAGGGAAGGAAATAATAGTCTTAACTTTTCTTAAAGGACACCAGAAACATTGCTGGATATAATTTAAGATTAGTGTTTTTCTCTTTCATAGAAAGAACGTACATACTGGGACATGAGTACAGTTACAGCAAGTCTAGGTGTGCTAACAAAACAGGGCACATTCAAGTACAATAAGATTTTGCTTGAAATTAAAAACAAACTACATGGGATTAAAGCATTAAAATCATATTCTCAGTCTGAATACATGTTAAAAAAAAATCAATGCAGAAGTGCTAGCTCACATTTTTACCATATTACAAAAACAATTGGTACCCATGTCCATAAAGGCAGCAACAAAGCTGCTCGTCTATTGAAGATTACTACTGCAAATTGGACTGCATTCAATGCTAGTTGTAAAAACACCAGCTTTTTCAGAAGTTGGTATCTGTACAAAATTGCAGCTTATTTTCTTCACTTCTGTCCCTTCAAAAGTCTTTACACAGTAATGCTAAAATACCCAGCTTTGAGATCCTGAGTCAATATATTGCCACTTTCTTTTTGGTAGCTTGAGCTTCATAGTGTCAACTGACCTTGTGTATTCATTTTTTCATTACAGTCTCTTTCTGTAGCATGGGCAAGTATTTTAAATCTTCCAAAAAATGTTTTAAGTTACGATGTTAGAATGGCAGGACTTTTTCTTTAGGGAAAGAATTCAGTTGTGCTGCAACGTATTAGATTCTATAGGTGGAGCAGAGTCATATAATGTGTCTGTATCATGTGTAGGCTCACCAGCTAATGTACAAGGATTGGACAGTGTTCCAGCACCACAGTCACAGAAAAACCTAAAGCAAAATGAAAATCCAAAAATTAGCGAAGTGAAGGGAAGTAACTGGGCAATATAGTAACAAGTGTACTACATACCTATCATGTCTAATAAATTCTACATCATGTCCCTGATGGCACTTCTTAATGCAGTTCACACATATGGCATTTCGATCTGTGGTATTACAAGTATGACATCTAAAAATCAAAACATTGTGTTAGTGAACTTGTCAGGAATTTAAAAC
>LZPO01007970.1:486544-498363 GCA_001675575.1 Neotoma lepida | reverse complement strand
ACCCACACACACACCACACCTACACCCACAAACACACACACACATTTAAATATTTTGAAAGGTCTTCCATGTACCCTTCATTTAACCTCAATAACAATAAACTATTGATCAATCTTTTTTATTTATATTCCCCAATTCTATCCAATTATTTTAAAGTACATTCTAGGTATCATATAATTCTGTTCATGAGTATATTAATGCATGTTGAGTATATATAATGCATGTTGAACAAGAAGGATCTCTACCTTAACGGTGTTTTCATGTCAAACAATAATTCTTTAATATTAGATGTTAATTTTAAATTAATTTCAATGAAATTGGAGGAGTTTTATTCTGCTGAGGCAGCAGCACCCAGCAATGTCAATACAATATCTAAATCAATACTTAAACTTGAAAATGAGCCATAAATTTCACACATAATGTTTACACATTTTAAATAAGGTAAAATAATGGTAATTATCGTAGAAAATATTATGAATATTTATAATATGAATTCTATTACTTTCATTGATATTTTTGCCAGCCCCTAAANCAATATGTATCCATGAAGTATTGAATTTTTTGTTTCAATTTTTTTTTGATGATAGTATATCGTAATGAAAAACAAAAAGAACACTATGTGGTTCTTTTCATTCAAATCTCATTTGAAGGAGACCAGACTGCTGTCTAGAATGTATAGAAAACAGGCATAGTTAAAAATAGATGCAGATTTGCATATGAACTTCTTTTTAATCATACTGTGTTTTTGCCTCCTCACTCCAGTTTTCTTCCGCTAGAATTTCATTTCTGTTGTGTATTTCACATTTGTATTTTTCTACAAGAAAAACATTGTTTAAAGATTTCAGACATACTCCAAATTATTTAAAAAGTAAACTAGTCAACTATATCTGTGTCTTTCAGAAGGTTTGTTGTCGCTTTATTTTGTTTTTGAGAGAGGGTTTCCCTCTGAGCCCAGGCTGGCTTGCAACTCTGCTTTAGCCTCGGGAATACCGTGAGTGTGGGTATGTGCTGCTCTTCTGGCCTTTTAGGAGCCTTTTCCAGCACTACTAGCAAATAAACAAATGACCATACCAAGTAACTGTGGTTGACACAATATCAAAAGTGTTTCCTAGGGGCAGAGAGATGGCTCAGTGGTCAGGCATGTGTAACGCTCTTCCAGAGGACCCAAGCTTGGTTCTCAATTGGGCGGCTCACAATAGTCTATAACTCCAGATCCAGGAGGATCCATTGTTTCTAGCCTCCTGCACAAGGGCACCTGTACTCATGTGCATATACACACATACACATAATTAAAAATAATAAAAACAAAAAAATAGCTATTTAAAAAAATATCTTGGCCAGGCAGTGGTGGCCCATGCTTTTAAGCCCATCCAGCACCTGGGAGGCAGAGGCAGGCAGATCTCTGAGTACGAGGCCAGCCTGGTCTATAGAGTGAGTTGCAGGCAGCCAAGGCTACAGAGAAACCCTGTCTCGAAAAACCAAAACCAAAGCAAAACAAAGAACCAAAAGGCGTCTTTAACTATAGACCACAATTCCTTATCTATTTCAGGGTTCTCTGCTAGTTCATTTAACACTCCTGGTGCTGCTCATTATCTTGTTCAAATTAAATCTAACAACTCAAGTGACATTTTAAATGGCATAGCCTATGTCAGTCGACACTGATTTTGAGGTCATATTTGGTGTGTATTTAATTAAGATGATCCAGAANGTGTTATATAGAATTTTTATTCACTCTAAGCAATGTCAATACTGTTGTCAGCTGAAGCCACATCTCCTAGGGACATGTTGATAGATACTTGATAAATTTACGTGCATGTGTATTTTGATATGAAGGTCCTNCTTAAAAACAAGTCTTGGAGCAAGGACCCCTCTTGNTTGAGTGTGAGAGTACATTGCAGACAAATAATGAATGTAAGTATTAATAATACCTTATAATANGAATGTGCTACATTTTTGAAGCACTTCCATCTTTATAATTTCTTTTGATCTTCCTAATAGCTGGGTATTCAATAGGGTAATTAGAGACAAAAGACAGAGGTGTAGAGAGGTGAAATGATTTATTTAAAATTACACATTTAATTAGCAAGAGAACAGGAGGCATAACAGATGAACCCAGGGTTCTCCACACACGTCTTCCTGTGTTTTACACCAGTCTTAATATTCCTGAGACAATGTGACCTGAGAGTTGGACGGTTGTNTCTTAACATTTTTCATTTCATAAGACCCTTTGGATTTTAGCACAGAAAATAAATATAAGGGAATATGACTAAAAGGAAGCCCCGTTCTCCTTCACCTCTGTTCAGCCCGCATGGGACCAGTATATTCATATTGACCAATGTTTCAGAAACTAGAGATTTATCTTCTCTCAGGGAAGGTTTCACTTGAATAACACAGAATAAATCTTTGAGAAGGTGAGGATCATAATCTTTAACCCATTCCTAAGGTAGGAAGCATGACTTCGGAAGATAAACAGGATCTTCTAAGGGCCAGGTCTTTGGGAGTAGTTATCCCTTATTTCATCTATGTAGATATTTATTTGAAATANAAAACATGGGTGTGGAAACGAATATCATTCCCTTTTAATTATGCAATCCAGGTTTCTTGCCAATTTCTCTGCTCAGTTTGCCTAGGCCTACTTTGATGTCACTGTTCTCCATTCATGTAGGTCTGAGAGTTCAAATGCTTACTAAAATCCTAGACTTTTTTTGTTTTTGTTTTTTCTTTTCTTTACTGTTTAGTACCTTTCAATTTAGAATGTATCTTAATAGCATCTTAGATGAAATAGANTGTTACAGACAGTTAACAGTAGTTCTGTATATGCATTTCCAACAAGAATAATATATTACTTTTATAATGAAAGCAAATAAAAAACCCCTGTCTCTCTCTCTCTCTCCTCTCTGTCTCTCTCTTTCTGTCTCTCTCTCACACACACACAAATAGACACAAAATGCCAGGTGTCTGCACCTTATCTCTTAGTACTGAAAGGGCACCAGGAATGTAATGACAGCAACACACATTTCGTAAAGTTTTATATTGGTAATGGGTTTCACAAGCCATTACTTGTCAGCCACTGGCTTGGTAGTTCTGAAGTGTTCCTCACAGCAATTAGCTGTGAATTATCCAGGATGGAAACATTCCTCAGAGCTAGTTCTTTATCTTATTGTATTGTAATTGCCTCTTTCCTTGATCCTTTTTTCCCATCAGACTGAGAGCTTTTTTTAAAAAATGATTTATTTATTTTTATTTTATATGCATTGGTGTTCTGCCTGCATGGATGTCCGTGTGAANGTGTCGGATCCCCTGGAACTGGAGTTACAGACAGTTATGAGCTACCGGGTGCTGGGAATTGAACCCAGGTTCTCTGAAAGAGCAGCCAATGCTCCTAACCACTGAGCCATCTCTCCAGGCCTAGTGAGAGCTTCTTGAAGGCTNACTCATTCCTGATCCCTGTGTCTGATACAGAGTCAACCCTACCAATAAAACAGAAGAATGAGTGAAAGGCTCCTGGCACTCTGTATGCATTTTCAACATCATTTCTCCCCATGAAGTTCAGCAGTTGGCTTCTGCAGAGGGTGTTTATTCTCTGCTACGGCATGGCCTGGTGGCTTTCCTTTGTGAATGGTAAAGCATGATCAAGAAATGATATTTCCAAAAAAGCATTATTATATTTTTCTCACAGGCATCTACAGCTTTGTTGTCAAATCTGTTAATCTATCTAATTATTATGTGAGTCAAGAAATATACTTTCCAGTTTGCTAATAAACTAAGCATAGTTAGGCATTGCTTAATGACAGGAATNAGTACTGAGAAATGTGTTGCTAGGCAATTTCAACATTATGTCAACATCCTTGAATGTATTTACACAAATTTAAATGGCTATGACATCACTAGGTGATATGATCTTGTGGGACCACCTTTGCCTGTGTGCTCTATCATTAACCAGGTAATCATTATGCATTACATGACTATATCTTACTGANACAAGTTGTGAATTGAGGAAGTTTAAGATATACTTAACATTAACATTAATATTAACATTAAACTTAAAGAAAAAAATTGCCAGTGAAAAATTCTCATGATTTCCAAAGGTTTTGTGTGTGTGTGTGTGTGTGTGTGTGTGTGTGTGTGTGTGTGGCGGGGAGCTGGAGGAAGCCAGAGGACAGCATAGAATTGACTGGAGTTGGATTACAGTCAGCAGTAAACTGCCTCATGCGGTGCTGAGAACTGAACTCTGGTCCTCTGCTAGAGCAGCAAGAACACCTGAGCCATCTCTCAAGCCCTTCATTGGGTTTTTAAACTGTGGTATAGTTTTTATATAGATAAGGTCTGTTTGTTGAAGGATTCTCAGTTCCTAAATATTCAAGGTAAAGGTCTGAACNTATCTTTTTTAATAGGATCTGGCCCACAAATAAAAATTTAAAAAAATTGATAACTCATGAAATGAGAGAAAAATCCTTGCAAGTCACATATGTGGTAAAGGATGACTCTCCAGAATGTGTAAAGAACACTTATAACAACAACAGGAAAAAGCAACCCAATTTTGCAAAGGGCAAAAGACTAAATAGATGTTTCTTTGAAGACAAATGGCCAGCAAGAAGATGAAAAGATGCTCCATGTCACCAGTCACTGCGGAAACCCAAGTCAAACCCCAGNGAGATACAACCTCACCGGTGAGGACGGCTACAAGGAAACCNAAAATAAAGCCAGTAAATAACAAGGGTTGGCAAGCATGGGGAGAAATTGGAAACCTGGTACTGCTGCTGTGGCAAGTGACATGGCAGTTAGTTCTTCAAAATGCTCAACGTGGAATTACCCAACAAAAGGGTCACNGGCAGCCACCTGAGCAGCTTCTGGTCCATCAGTCATCACAACAGTATTCACANTCACTTAGAGGTAAAAACAACTCAAATGTCNATCAACAGATNAATGGTCACATAAATGTGGGCCTCTGGAAAATAATTTTCAGTCTTAAAGTCATTCACCTGCTGTCTTAGTCAGGGTTTCTATTGCTGTGAAGAGACACCATGACCATGGCAACTCTTATAAAGGAAAATATTTAATTGGGCTGGCTTACATTTTCAGTCCATTATCATCGTGGTACAACATGGTAGTCTGCAGGCAGACATGGTGCTGGAGAAGTAGCAGAGGGCCCTACATCTTGGCTTGCAGGCAACAGGAAGTGGTCTGTCTCACTGGATGTAGCTTGTGCATAGGAGACCTCAAAGCCCACCTCCACAGCGACAGACTTCCTCCAGCAATACCACATCTATTCCAACAAGGCCATACCTCCTGATAGCACTACTCCCTTTAGGGGCCATTTTCTTTCAAACCACCGCATTCCACTCCCTGGTCCCCAAAGGCTTGTAGCCATATCATAATGCAAAAATTCATTCAGCCCAACTTCAAAAGTCTCCATAGGCTATCATAGTCTCAAACTTACTTCAAAGTGTAAAGTTCAAAGTCTTTTCGGAGATTCATATAATCTCTCTCTCTTTTTTTAAAGATTTATTTATTATGTATACAGAAGAGGGCGCCAGATCTCATTACAGATGGTTGTGAGCCACCATGTGGTCGCTGGGAATTGAACTCAGGACTTCTGGAAGAACAGTCAGTGCTCTTAACCTCTGAGCCACCTCTCCAGCCCCTCATATAATCTCTTAACTATAATCCCTTGTAAAATCAAAATAAAAAAAGCAGATCACATACTTCCAACATATAATGGCACAGGATATATATTACCATTCCAAAACATAGGGAAGGAGACATAGTGAGGACCATATTGGACCAAAACAAGACTGAAAACCACCTGGGCAAACTCCAAACTCTGCATCTTCATGTCTGACATCNAAACACTTCAGATCTCCAACTTCTTTCAGCTTTGTTGACTGCAACACACTTCTTTTTATTGGGCTGGTTCCACTCCCTGTTAGCATCTTTCCTCAGCATCTCCAACAGATTGGGGTCTCCAAGGCAATCCAGGCTTCACCTTTACAGCTTCCNGCAATGGCCTCTCTAGGCCTTCATTCAGGGACACCCTGACACATGCCTAGCCTCAGTGGCTTTCCTTAGTTGTTCCTTGACTCTAAAGCCAGAGCCATGTGACCAAAGCTACAAAGTTCTGCTGCTTGCTGGGGCTGGAACACGACCCCCTTGTTCAATTACATCTTCACCAACTTTCTGTTTTTGATGGTTTCTTTCACTGCCTTAAACTTGGCTGTCCTCGAACTTGCTCTGTAGGCCAGGCTGGCCTCAAACTCAGATATCTGCCTGCCTCTGCCATCTGAGTGCTGGGATTAAAGGTGTGTGCCACCACACTTGGCTCTAAGCTTTTCTTTAGNTCCTTCTCACAAGTTAGAAACTTAGCTGGGTGGGATCCTGCCCTGAGGTCANCTCTCCCTTTATTCCATTTCTTAATCCATTTATCTCCTTCAACACAGGATTTAGCTCTAGTCCACTTCCTGGTTCCCCTTTTCTCAATCTGTAAATTTTGTGTTTTTATTTGCTCAGCTTGCTCCTTTTCATTATAAATCTTCATTAGAGTTACCACTAACAACCACACAACAGAGTCTATACTAGGCTGTTTTGAGATTTCTTCTGCCAAGGGAATTAATTAATCCAAAACTCTTCAGTTTAGCCTCAGGCAGACTATTCAGACAAGGGCAAAAAGTGCCATATTCTTCATCAAAATATCAGAAGATATGTCTCTAAGTCATGTACTAACATTCTTCCCGGAAACCTCTTGAGCCAGGCCTCACAGTTCAAATCACACACAGCACCACCATCTTCCATGTCCCTACCAGTATGGCCCATTAAGCAGTGCTTGAAGCATCCATTGCTTTCCTAACCCAGACTCCCAAAGTCCATATTATTCTAAACAAAAACATGGTCAGGCCTATCACAGCAATACCCCCAGTCCCTGGTACCAACTTCTGTCTTAGTTAGGGTTTCTATTGCTGTGAAGAGATACCATGATCACAGCAACTCTTAAAAAGGAAAACATTTCATTGCGTGCAGACAGACATGGGGCTGGAGCTGAGAGTCTTTACATCTACCTGCTGTCCTAGATATTCTAGAGGATGAGGCAGGAGAATTGCTCAAGTCCTGGTANATGAGGCCATCTTGGACAATATAGCAAGACCCTAACATCCCCCAAAATTAAAAGTAAAAATGAGAAAATTTTAACACATCCTNTAATAAGGAGGGACCATGATGCTGTTATGCTAGGTGAAGTGGACAAAAAGGCAGAAATACCTAGAGTGGTCAAATCACGGATATAGATGGTGGGATGGAGGTGCGTTGGGGCTGAGGGAAGGAGGAATCAGGTGGAATTGCTTAGTGGATGAAGACTTTCAGTCTGGGAAGATGTAGTCTTGGCGATGGTTGCATTACAGTGTTGGTAGTAATTGCTACCACTGCTCCTAAAGAAATCCTGAAAACAGATTTTTACNTTCTGTTTTACCACAGTAAATGATGGTTAATGGTTGCATAGGGTTTTATAGTTCGCAAAGTACTTGTGGCTTGTATTGTCCTGTTCGTTCCNCACAGTAACTGAGAGGTAGTTAGGGAAGTTATTATTTCATTATACAGATGAGCGATTGATAGCTCTTCTAGTGTAAGTGGACTGCCAAGAGACACGCCCCTACAAAGGGACAGAGTCAAAATCAGAATTAGCACCCGACACTCTTCCCTCCTGCCACTCCAACAGGATCTTGCTGTGTAGTCCAGTCTGGCCTCTGGCCTCAGCCTCCTGAGAGCTGAAATTATCAGTGTGAGCGTCTTTTCTCTATACAAATTCCCTTCACAGAGGGTTACCGGGTGCCGACAATGGACACTGACTCGGACTGACCAGCAGATGCCTTGCCCTTTGCTTGGACTGCATGCATAAAGCCAGATTCCAAAGAACAATCTTGAAAGGGCTTTCTGGAGGACACGCGCAAAACAACAGGCACAGAACTCATTAACCAGGATCCCTTTCCCCATCACAATAACGTTATGAAAAGCTTAATAAAGACGAGACTGAAGCAGCAGCCGGGAAACACTCCACAGCCACACCAGTTCCTCATCGTGGCTCCGGCTCCCTCTTAAACAAGTTTGAGCGAGGCCATCTTGCCAGATTGGCATTTGGATTTCATCAAAGACTCTTCAGAATTCATTTGTAGGCTGTAAGATGACTTGAGAATGTTTATATTGCTGAGTTTTACGCTCGCCACATAATGTAGTTTGATCAATGTCCCATAGCTTGTTTGAAAAAGTTATAATTAAAAAAAATAGCAATAGCAGGAATAACAAGGCAGACTTTTTTTAAATCAGAGAACAGTGTTTGCATTGTCAATTAACTCTCATAAAATCTTTCCAGTAAGTTAATTACAGCTAAGAATGAGAAGGGGTTGTAAAGAGAGAAAGGCNCAGGAATCGCAGCCAGCTGTTCTTTGAAAATGGAACACTGTTTTGTTTTCTTTCCTATGTCTCCAATAGTCCCGAAGCACATTCGCATGGGTCTTAATCATTGTTGATGGACTGCGGACTGAGGAAGGGAAGTGTCTGCTGTGTAATATTAATGCATCCTACTGTATCCAAGTCCGTTTTATGGCAGGCTGAGAGCTGAAATTTTGTGGTGGCAAATGCTATTTATTTATTTTAGAAATTTAAAATGTAATAGTTACACAATGACAAAAGAGAACTTTAAATTTTCCTTAGACTTTAAAAGGACTTTAAAGNAAAGGTGGGCAGATCTAAGTGAATTTGAGGCCAGTCTGGTCTAATTACTGAATTCCAGGCCAGACAGTGCTACATGGTGAGACCCTCTCTAAAAACAATAAAAACAAACAAACAAAAACCAAACAGACAGACAAAACCAAACCAAACCAAACCAAACCTAAACACCCTGTTTGAAAATATCCTTGGACCTTTTTTTTAAGTCTACATTTTATTTTTTACTTATCCGTATGTGTGTGTCTGCACACATACATGAAGAGACACCCCCACACCCCTGGCAAAGGAGGGTGTTGTTCCCTTGGAGTTGGAGTTATAGGCAGTTGTGAGTTATCCTATATGGTTGCTGGGAACTGAACCTGGGTCCTCTGCAAGAACAGCAAGTGCTCTTAACCACTGAGCCATCTTTCCTTCTCCTTCTGTATTTTCTAAATAAGCATGTCTTATATCTATAACGGAATACAAGAAATTTTGTTTTAAAATAGTGATAACTGAAGAACAGGGATGTAGACCCACATTAGAGTGTGCTTGCCTGGTATGTGCAAGGATGTGTTTCTGACCCCTGGCACTGCAAAGTCAATAGATAAGTAAACAAATAAATAAATAATAAAGTAGCGACGGGGAACAATGTAGGCCAGATGTGTTAGTCAGTTTTTGCTACTGGAACAAATACCCAAGACAAATCAATTCCGTGGGNGAAAGGTTTATTTTCTTTAAATCCACGGTTGGTTGGTCCAGTTGCTCTGGGCCTCCTGAAGTACAATCATACATCATGACACAAGCATTCGGTGGAAGACGCCTCTTCCTACCCACTTGTGGTGGGGAACAGACAAAAAGAAAGAGGCCAGGGTCCCAATAGCCCTTCCAAGGGCATGCTATGACCTAGCTTCTCTCCGTAGGCCTACCTGATGAAAGTTCTGCCAGCTCCTGGTAGGCCCATGAGCCTCCATTACTNNACAGAGTAGAGGAGGCCTTGCTTGAGCTAAGCTCCTCTAGAACCAAACTGGGCTGGATTCATTTTGTTTCCTAACACAGGTCTGTGTATAAGAGACAGGAGTAGAGGAGGCCTTGCTTGAGCTAAGCTCCTCTAGAACCAAACTGGGCTGGATTCATTTTGTTTCCTAACACAGGTCCTGGTCTATGAAAAATACTCTTTAATATTTCTTCAGCAATAAGAAGTATTTTTTTACCCAGCAATGTAAAAGCAAAAAGTTACTTTTTATTTTTGTTATGAGACAGGGGGCAGGATCTCACTCAACTGCCCTGGCTGGCTTAGAGCTTGCTATAGAGACCAAGCTGGCCTAGAACTTGNAGATAACCAGCTGCCTTTGCCTCCTGAGGGCTGGGATTANATGAAGCCCAACAGATAAAAGAATATTTTTTTCAAGAAAATTTTCACAGATAGCGAATATCTGACTTTGAATTTGATCAGAAACACAGCAAAAGAATTATTCAGGACCATGCCACTGAAGAGATGGCACATCCCATGTGCCACAGAACAGAAGACCAGAAACCACCTGGCCCAGAACCATGCCTTCGCCCAGGAAACATTCTGGCTTTCTGATTGCTTATCCCATAAACTAAGACTATTGATAAGTGAAGAAAATCTCAATTTTTATTTGTTTATTTCCAGTTGGGACCTGTAAGACCAGTTAATTGGGGAAGTAAAAACGAGTAGTGATCTTTAATCACTGTTAGAATGAAAAATGCCCTGATTGTTTTCCTATTTCTAAATTACCTTGTCCCACCAGTGCCAGTCAATGGCCAACGTTAGCTAAACAAAAACCATTCNGTTGTCTTTAAAGACCAGAATTAACCCAGTGATCCTCAACTACAGACCGGTGGCTGCAGGCAGAGCCCAGGGTGGTTGTTTGGAGGAAGTAGAGAGGAGTGGCGGAGTTATTCTAAAGCCACACATTTGCAAGAAAAAGTACTGGAGAAGGGGAGCCAGCAAAGAAAGCCTCCTTTCTGGCTCTTTGGTATTCTAGTCAGGGGTCACTGGTAAAATTAGGTGGTAGGGCTAGATGGCTCAGTAGATGAAGGGGCTTGCTGATAATGCCTGGCAACCTGAGTTTGCTCACTGGGACTCACACGGTAGAAGGGAAGAACCGACTTCTCTCCATGTGTATCCGTGGCTCACACATGTGCACATNAAAGTACACATGCCCAATGAATAAATAAGGTTGGTACTAAAAAATGTATTTGACCATCNAGGCAGTGGTGGTGCACNCCTTTAATTCCAGCACTCACGGGGCAGAGGCAGGCGGATCTCTGTGAGTTTGAGGCCAGCCTGGTCTACAGAGCAAGTTNCAGGACAGCCAGGACTACACAGAGAAATCCTGTCTTGAAAAACAACAAAAAAAAGTGTTTGATCGTTTTTAAAGTGATATCATGTACATTTTCTCATTTGCGTCTCACTCAGGACATGTAAGGTAATAAAGGGCATTACCTACAGTTCAGGGATGGAGCTCACAAAACAGAAAGAAAAAAGGTCATTTGCCTAAAATCAGTGACAACTCAGATAGCTGTTTAGTGCTCCCACCACTGGACTCTTCTTGCAGCTGTCTTCTGCTCTTTGTTTTTGTATTTTTCAGGGGAGGGATTGGCCGTGGCTTTTGGTTTTAATTGTTTATGCTCAGGGATAAGCAGAACCGTTTAGATGGAAGTGATGGAGAGTGTCTGCTCTGAGCAGCACTGAGGGTGCTTCAAAGAAGCAGACAAAGGAAAAGTAATAAACTGGGCATAATGGTCCATGCCTGTAATCCTGGCACTGGGGTAGCAGAGGCCAGAGGACCAGGAGCTCAAGGACATTCTGGCCACATGAGGTCAAGACTAGCCTAGGCCTCATGAGACATTATTTCAGAATAAATAAACCAATAAATAGGTATATGAAGAAGTATAAAAAAGTCTTTGTTCTCTGAATTATAAATAAAAACATTAAACAATATCATAAATNAAGAACACGGGGCTATAGAGGTGTATGTGTGTACGAGCGGCTGAGGTGGCCTGGTAGGTGGAGGTGCTTGCCACCAAGCCTCCTAATGACTTGAGTCTGATCTCCAGGACCCACATGGAAAGAAAGAATTAACTTCCACAGGTTTTTATGA
>LZPO01007970.1:343365-372358 GCA_001675575.1 Neotoma lepida | reverse complement strand
TGGCTGGGGCTGACCACACAGGAACCAAGGACCAGTGTCTAAAAGTCGGTTGATTTTGTTCTCTGGTGACGGTGGGTGGTGGATGAGTGGGGGTCAGTTCTCCATTCTGCTTTAGGCAAATGGACTATCAAGGACCTGTGAGATATGTAAGGATGAGTGTTGAGCTCAGAGCTCAAAGGACCTGCGTTGGCACTGCCAGGAGAGTCACACCACAGGCCAAGTTCCTGGATTTCAAAAGGAGGAGGAGGAAGGAAAAGGAGAAGAGAGAGGAGGTGAAGGAGGAAGGGGAAGGAGGCGAGAGGAAGAGGAGAAGATGATGATGATGATGATGATGGGGAAGTAGAAGCAGCAGTATCTTCGTGTGGTGGCACACTCCTTTAATTCCAGCACCAGTCAGGTAGACACAGGTAAATCTCTTTAAGGTCAAAGCCAGTCTGGTAGACATAGTGAATTCCAAGTCAGCCAGCCAGGATACNTAGTGAGACCGGGTGTCCAAAATAAAAGTTCCTGGGCCTGGAGATGGCTCAGTGGTCAAGAGACTGGCTGCTCTTGCAGAGGTCCTGAGTTCAGTTCCCAGCACCCATATGGTGGCTCACAACCACCTAAACTCCAGTTTCAGTATATCTGACAACTTCTGACCTCTAAGGGCACCAGGCATACACAGGGTGAGCAGACATAATTGTAGGCAAAACACTCATGCATATAAATAAAATAAATAAATTTTTTAAAAAAAGTTCTGGATAATGAGAACCTTAGACAGCAAAGACAGCACATGGAAAGGGAAGGGATGGCCTGGAGAGCACTGTACCACCAGGCCAAAGGAATGCTGTTTGTAGAGGAANCTGTAAATGGAATTACTGTTTTAATTAGGGTAATTATAATCTACTTTCCTAAGACTCGGGAGGATTCAGTGAGCTAACACACAAATTGGTTTTTTTTTGTTTTTTTGGTATTTCATAGATGCCTGTCAATTTTGTGTGGTCTCTTCAGCAGGCCCTAAGGTAAAGCCTTGAGGGGAGAGGAGTCACGATAACCCCTCTGACGTGATGTCCCACCACCTATTGCATTCAAGTCCCTTCCAAGGTCTCTCCCCAGCATCTTATGCATCCAGGGCCAGTGACCTTGGATCCAGCATGGTGTAACTTGAAAAACCAGGGAACGCTCTGGTCAGCTTTAAAAGACAAGCGGGCTCTCCCTGCTTAACACTGCNTAAAAAAAAATCCTTCCAGAGAAGCCTTGTGAAACCATTTCAATCCATGGTAAGCACCTGATGGGCCACGNCGGTACTGCAAGGAGATGATTAGGTGAGTTGTTTTATCAGGTCCTATGTTGGTTATTTTTAGACTTCAGGAAGGCACCCAGGAAGATGCTGGAAGGAATAAAGGGAGGGCTTGACTACTGACAGGGGAAACAGAACAGGCTAGAGATACTCTTACTTTTCTGTTGCTGTGATAATGCACCACGTCCAAGGCAGCTTGTAGAAGGAAGAGGTTATTTGGGCTTGCGGTTCCAGAGGGCTAAGAGTCTATGACGGCAGAGCTGAGGCTAGTAGGAGCCGGAAGCTAAGAGCTCACATTTTGAACCACAAACAGGAGGCAGAGAGAGTGAACTTAAAACGGTGTGGGTCTTTTTACACTCTCAAAGCCCTCCTCCAGTGATACACTTCCTCCAAGCCCACAGGGCTTAACCTCTCCAAACAGCACCACCAACTGGGGAGCAAACATTCCAGAGACTGTGGGGGAATGTCTCATTCAAGCCACCACAGATAACGGAGACAAATTTCACTGACGTCTCAGTTTCACAGTTTTGCTTCAACTTTTTGTGCAAAAACAAACAAACAACTTTTCACGCAGAAGTCTGTAAGCCTTTGGTCGTGGTGTTTATCACAGCAATGGAAAGGAAGCCAGGACCCTGTCTTCCACAGACCCTCCATGCAACCAGTCACCAAGACACTGACTCAATCTTTCCATTTCTCATATTGATCCCGTCCCTCCCGTGNCACCTTTACTTTTATTCCAAATGTCTTTAGACATTATACATGTTTATATCCAGATGTGTATAAGAGACAGCCTTTACTTTTATTCCAAATGTCTTTAGACATTATACATGTTTATATCCCGGGGGCCTCCCCCGTTCACCCGAGGTGCATCTCCCACTCAGGTCTATACCTTCTCCCATCACAGTGCTGCCTTCCAGTGCTCAGTTGTACATCCGTGTGACTTCCTCTGTGAGACCGTGAGAANTAGAGGACGTTTCTGTATCGTCTATGCCCAGAATAAGTATAATCTTGATCCGCCTAGGTATTTAATAAATGAACAAGAATAAATGAGGACCTATAGGTGTTTCTTCCCACATGACATTGTTATCTTCATACTATCTATGTATGTGAATAAACACAGTGTGCACTTCATATTGACATCGCTCCACTACCGGAGATCTGGGTTACAATCCCAGAGGGTAATGGTAGAAATCTTGTACCATCAGGTAAATAATTTGCTTCCTCCTAGGCCCATTTCAGCTTGTTTTCTTTATCAAATAATTGGATATTCAGCTTTTCCAATGCACAGGTTCATNTGTGTTTATTTTCCAGGGGAAATTTGGAGAGCATATTTGCAAACGGAAAATAGTTTACCTGCTTTATCTTCTCACTGGAAATGGCTCTGACAAGCTTNGTATCTCTTGCTTTGTGGACTGCTTTGCCCAATATTTACCTTTAGCAATTTCACTGCCNTTATTTTGTTCACGCAAAGAAGTGCCTCTCTTCACATTTAAGAGGCACAAATTGTTTCTCCCACTTTCCAAAGAGATGTTTCTCGATTTAGAAAGACCCTCCCCAGCTGCCAAGCTCTGTCAGAATCTGCCTTGGCTAATGAGGAATGTTTCTGGTTTATTTTTTATTTCTTCAAAGAAAAAAAATAATGAAGCCTTCAAATTATTTAAGTGTCTTTCAGTTGGTTTAGAGGCCGAGAGAGGCAGGTATGTGAAGATATGAGGAGAGGAGTTTGGGTTAAGGGCTTGGCCTCAACTACCAGATGTTATGGATGGTACCTGCCAGCATGGGTATCCTCCAGGCCCGTTTCCTAGTTGGTACNATGAGGAGACTGGATTCTATGGTCTTGGAGCCTGTTCTGGTCCTACAGTTCTACCCTACAATTCATGAATCTCTTTTGTTGTTACTAGTTTGGTGTGTGAATATTCTCTCCAAGGTTGGCAGACCATGTTTTGTTGTCCTGAAGTGGCCATGGGCAAAGACAATGTATCTCAAAAATTGTTGACGTTTGTTAGGGAATGGGGTGGGGGTTGTTACAAATGACGGGNCAGGAAGTGAAGTCAAGTTGGAGGGAGGAGCTTCCTCTCCTCTTGGAATCTAATTGGTTACTCATGAAAAAGGTCTCATTTATGGCTACTGAAAAATCTCTACTGCCTGCCAGGTCACAGGTTCCTTGACTATCTTAGGTGGAGAGGATTTGGGAGTATAAAGATATTTCCCTAAAAATCTTTAACAGGGATATCTGAAGCAGCAAAGGAAATGCATAGCCATGGGGGTGGGGAATAGGAAGGAGGGGTGGAGCCAGGTATTTTTATCCACCTTGTACTAAAAGACCACTGCCAAACTGTCAGTGAGCCCCACTCAGTGGTGATTCTTACAGTATAGAGGCCAGCACCACCACCACCACCTCGTCATGCTTATTGTCATCGTCGTCGTCGTCGTCGTCGTCGTCGTCGTCGTCACTAGGCAACAAGCGCCTCTGTGTATGTATGTGTGTGTGTGTGTGTGCGTGTGTGTGCCTAGGATGTGATCAACACCTGTCTCTTATACACATCTAGATGTGTATAAGAGACAGGTATTGTATCACTCCACTGTGAAGAAATGGGCAACAGTGATAGGTGGAGAGAGAGCTTTTTTCAGCAGACAGGATGGACTTTCTTTAAGTGACCTGGGAAACCATGTGCAGGCTTCTCTGATATATCATGGCAGGAAATCTCAGGTCAGGAGAATGTGTTCCTTGTCCTTGGATTGGGGCATGGCCTTTTACTGATTTGATTTTGGAAACAGATACCTTATTTTGTGCTCCAAGGAGGTGAAGTAGGTGTTTCACTAATAGCATATTTCTTAGTTTCTCCTACATTGTGACATTGAATGCTTGCTAACTGAGTGAGTGAGTCATTGAAATTAGTGTCAGAAATAAACTGGAAAGAAAGGAGCTCTGGTGGCCCATTAGCTGCCTGTCTTGACTTATCTTCTAAGGTGGAGTTGGGTTGAAGANTGGGCAGCCTTTCCAAAATGTGGCTAAAGGTTTGATCATTTCTNCATTAGGAGGTTTTGATTTTATTCTTTCATTTCTGAGTAGATTCCAACCGATCTGGCCCCACCNCTTTGTCTTTCCACACTACGTTTTATTCTCTTTTCCATAATCTTATTGTTCCAGATTTTAAAACGATGATCAAGGGAAGAGGGTTGCAGCTGACTGATGGGTTTCTGTTTGAATCAGAGAGACTGTCTTGTGTGTCACCCCTGCCTACCCAACCCTGAGTCTCAGATGGTGAGCAGGCAAAATAGCCCAAGACACATAGACTGCAAGTGTAATAAAGTATCTGTGGTACTGAGTCATTTCAAATGCTTANGGCTACATGGGCCCCCAACAAAGGGGGCTCCGGGAGCAGACATTTTGCTGTTTAAAAGAATTACCAAATTTAGCATCTTGAAATAGTAGCCATTTTCCATTTCACTGTTCTGGGGTCAAGCATTCCTCTGCACCCAGTTAAATGATTCTCCTGTTCACCCTGGTGTTGGCTGAGNCTGTTCAGTGGTAGTCAACTGCAGCTGGTCTGGCTTGGAGGGTCCACCATGGATTTNNTCACATTCTCGGCTCTTTAATTGGAATGCCTGGATGGCTGACTTGGCTGGCTCNTCTTCTTCTCCATGTAGTTTCATGGTATCTCCATGTGATCTTCCTGGCAGAACAGCCTCTTAGGGTTTAGTCCCAGAACTAGCCTAGCCTCCCTTCCATGTACTCTGCTAGGTGGCTCAGAGTCAAGGGGAGGGAACGGAAGCTCATTTTTCTATGGGAGGAATGTCAAAGGATTTGCAGCCCTTCCACCCAGCAGAGAGGGCCATTAGGCACACACAACTCGGATGCCCTCTGCCGGAAAGCAGGAGGTGAAGATCAACCTCTTTATATTCCCAGGGGTGTCAGGCATGGAAACATCTGGACTCACTGAGTCAAAATCCCAACTATTCTGATGGGATGAAGCCAATAGATATTACACAAATATCTGTAGAATGTTCTGGTTCTCATGCCTGAAGTTAATCATTTTTAGTGCAATCCCCAGTATTAGAGTGTTGGGTGATTTTCATTTTGATCCCAAACAATGTTTCCTTTTTAATGGCAGAGGCAGAGAGATCAGTGTGAAATGTTCTTCAGTGGGCCCTTGGCTCGTTCATTTTACACTTTTTACAAATATGAAACTGACATAAGAACTCCCGTTCCAGCATGGCTGGCACTCTGGCCACTGTCTCTGACCCCCTTGGTAACTGTGCAGGCTCCATCTGCTAGCCTGACTTTGCAGACGATGGGAACATCAGCTCACAAAAGGTTTCGGAACCAGTTCAAGGTTACAGAAAAATTGGCATGCTTGTAATTTTGAACCAAGGCCTGCTTGGCTCCGAAACCTCTTTCCACTACCACATGTGATGGCTGGAAAACCAGAAAGCCTTCAGAAACACCCCTAGAGTACAGTTTGAGGANTCACAGAGCCAGGGAATCTGCAATGAGCAGCCTGGATCCATAGCTTAGCATTGTACTCCCGGTGGTCCAGCCAAGCTAACATAAAATCACCCATCACAACTTGCTGTGCCCAAAGCATCCTCTCAATNGCCTCCAGGGACCCNTTTCTCCAGGTCTGACATCCCTAGCAGTTCTAACGGCTCCAATTGACTGCAAAGCCAACCACATGAAGCCCATTTTGTTTTAGAGTTCCCTGGAGGACCAGGGACAGAGGTGTTATTTGGAAACAACACCAACTCGAAGTAACTGGACATCACTATGGAGAGTGGGACATTTGTGTCCCCGTCTAAGCTCCTTGAGAGTTTTGGCTTGATCTTCCAGTCTCCGTGCTGGAGAAGTGGCCCATTATGTCAGGGAGAAAACTGTCAGCGATGTGGAGCCCAAGAACAGAACTTTCCCGGTTCCGGGAAAACTGAAGCCAAGGAAGGGACTTCAGGAAACTGAAGGAAGAGTCAAGCATTTACCAGGGAATGCTTGCACCCCTGCGCACATCCTACTGTGCACAATAACCCAGTTCCATCTTATCAAGCCAAAAGGTAGAAGAAGGGAAGCCCACACAAGCATCCAGGAAGGACAGAGGCCCAGGGCTCCCCGTTCTGGAGCCTGTACTTACTTCCCACCCAGCAAGGATCAGACACAGCCCTTGTCCCACCCTCTAATCCATACGGGCACTTAGTGCTTTCACTCAGTCTTTAGGAGCCATTTATTTCACCTCAGTCTTAGCTTCCNTTTCCATGAAGTCTTTCTGATTCCATGAAGCCCAGTGCGCAGNNCGCCCATAGCTTCCATTGCACNTGTGCACTGGGCACAGGGAGCAGGGTCAAGGAAAGCCTTCTCTGATTTCCCAAGAGCCGCCATGTTGGAAGAATTTAGTCCCCTNATCAGGATCACATTCACTTTGTGGGTGTTTATTTAATGCCTACCTACCCATGATAAATACATCAAACACAGATTTCTCTGTTTTTGTTTGTCAAAGATGATGCAGTTACCCAGGGGGACTTGTTCCCCTGCTGACCATTTTATGGTGTTTTCAGTGCCAAAATTGCTTCTCCACTCTTTCTCTTCATACTGACTTGAGGACAGCTTTTTAATATATGACACTATTATTTGATATTATATCCAAAACAGCTGTTTCTAATTTTCTAATACACAAGAATGAATGGATGATTTTCAAAGACATTCTTACTAAAATTGACTCAGTTTTTTNAAAAAATGCAATTTGTGGGAGAAATTGACAGAGCTGCCATGGACCACTTAGTCTTAGATCACTCAACAAGTTACTAATTTTAAACCTTTGAGAAAGAAGTGTTCTTTTTGTGATTTAACTTATCCAGAGCATAAGGGAAAAATCCCTCTATTTAGCATATGAAGCCAACACACCCTTGGTGCCCAAACTNCACAGAGATCATACACATCACACACTGCACACAAGCACTGTCCANCCCCACATATGCATAAATTATCACACACACAACACATACCATAAATACAGATATGTCTGCAGACATACATNACCCACACAACACCACATTTTTGTGGGGTTCTTTGAGAGCTAATATGATAATTTTTTGTGTGATTGTTGCATTTTTCAAAGGTACACGAACCACCCTTTTATGCAAAGGAATTCAAGCCTTACAATCTCCCTCACTCAGAAAGACTTTTGTTTACACACAGACTCCTCTGAATTCCTAGAACTTGATGGCCTACATCAGTGGTTCTCAAGCTGTGGGTTGAGGCCTCTCTGGGGTCTGATGACCCTTTCACAGTGGTCACCTAAGACTATCAGGAAACACAGACCTTTACATTATGATTCATAACAGTAGCAAAATTACAGTTATGAAGTAGCAACAAAAATAATTTTATGGTTGGGGTCACCACAACATGAAGAACTGTGTTAAAGGGTCACTGTAGGCAGACATTTCTGTTCCACCAGCTGTTCCCCAAATAACCACATAGAGACTTACTATTAATTATAAATGCTCAGCCGATAGCTTAGACTTGTTTTTAGCTAACTCATAAAGCTTAACTTAACCCATTTCTATTCATCTATGTGCTGCCCCAGAGGCTCATGTATGTACTTCCCATCCCGCTTGCCCTGCATCTCATGGCGTCTCCTCTAACTCCTCCCTTCTTCTCCCCAGCTTTCTCTCTGCCTAGCAACCATCAAATCAGCTTCTCATTAACAATGAGAGCAACACGTCTTCATAGTGTACAGAAGGATTATTCCACAGCAGGTCATGGCATTAGGAAGGATGAGAACCACTGGCCCAGAGCAACCTACTTCATTTTCCTCTCCTTCGTTTTCTTTGCTCCTCTTCCTTTAAAACTAGCCTATCTCAAAAGACTGTGACATTGGACCCAGGCAACAAGGGGAAAGACACAGTTACTACCTGTCTTGTAAACAAAAGCAAAGCGGATTTCCTGACCTGAGTGCNTTGCTAGTTTGCCTGGGGTCATGGAGAGCCATTTTCACAAAAAGAAGTTGCNTTGTTGAGTTACTTTTGTTTTGTGTGACACTGAGAATATTTGTGTGTAGCANTATGGAGCCTTTTCCAGCTCTTAGTGGGTTTAGGTGCCAGAAAACTCAGCAGCCACCAAAGCTGCTCTGAACCAGTGGCTTGTGACCATGAACAATGATGAACAGGAACAAGAGAAGGGTGAGTAAGTAAGGTATATTGAGCAGCCCAGAAACAGCTCCCTGTAGCAAGGAGGGGACTCACCAGGGAGTTGCTAAACAGTACTAGAGCTCCAAGGCTCTCTTCTGTGTTCAGAGTGAGTCTGATTGGCTCATACTGTATATAAAGAAGGCATTGATTTGGGATGGACCCTATTAGTTTGAACCTGTGTGGGGAATACTGATTGGNTGCTGGGTGGGTTGNGTGAAAGCGNNTGGGCTCTGGGTAGCTTGCCTCCTGAGGGAGAAAAAAAAAGCCCACCAAAAAGTTCTGAAGGGAGGAAGAGCCTGGAAGTAAAANGAACAAAGGTCTGGAGCAGGAACATCCTGTTCCTGAGCNCATCAAGTGGACGGTGTATTATAAAACAGTGCTTTGGGAGATGACTCAGTGCTATGGGGTCCTACCAGGACACACAGACATTTTATTTTCCTTGGTCCTGTAACCCTGCATGCCTACAAAAGTAGCTGCCTTATTCCTCATGCTTCTCCATACTACAAATACTCACCATATATACATCAGATAAACAAACTGTGGTGGTTTGAATAAGAATGGCCCCCATAGGCTCATAGATTTGAGTGCTTAGGGAGTGTCACTATTTGAACGGATTAAGATGTGTGGCCTTGGTGGGGGAAGTATGTCACTGGGGGAGGGCTTTGAGGTTTCAAAAGCCCAAGCCAGGCCCCATGGCTCTCTCTTCCTGCTGCCTCTGAATGTGGATGTAGAGCTNGCAGTTACTTCTCCATGTCTGCCTTCATGTCACTAGGCTTCCTGCCAAGGTGATAACGTACTAAACTTCTGAAACTGTAAGCAAGCCCCATTTAAATGCTTTCCTTTATAAGAGCTGCCTTGGTCCTGGTGTCTGTGCACAGTAATAAATAAAACAGTAACTAAGACACATACTTCATACACTGCACAAATTTGAACATACTCGTGCACAGCCTACATCTCTGCAACAGAGTAATCTTGTTTATAAACAGAATGTAAAAAAATCTAGNTAAGCTATTAACAAATAGAATCCACTANTCCACTATGACAAAGTGGGACTCATTCCANGCTGATTCAATTTTAGAAAATCTATTAGTATAATTCACTATATGAGTAGTCAAGGGGGAAAAGTCATGATTTCTGTAAAAGATATATAATAAAAATGTAATAAAATTGAACATTCATCCATAGTAAAATAATAACACTGACAAGAACATTTATTTTTCACTTATTATGTANTGGGCCCTCTCTGACATGTTTGTATGCATCTTTTCACTCAGTAAATGATATCATGACCTGTCTATCACCTTCATTTCATAGATCAGTTTGCTAAAGCCTAGCAAAGATAAGAATCTTGCCTCAGGTCACACATACCTAGGACACAGATTGCATATAGCCATTAATGTTCTTGATGTCTTTGTAAAAAAAAATTAAGAATATTAGAATACTTCCATAATATAACAGATACATGTGTCTCAAGTCATGTTATGACTCAACATCACAATTAACAGAAAAGCAGTGGAAATATTTCCATTAAAATCAACAAAATGAGAATATTTACTATTACTGTCATTGCTTAACATTCTTTTCTGGAAAAAAATGAAGCTAATACAATTAGATAAAATAATCAATAAAATATTGTATGCAGTGACCTGTGCCTGTAGTACTAGCTCTTCAGGAGGGTGAGGCAAAAGCTTTTCTTGCTCCCAGGAGTTAATGACTAGCCTGGGCAGCACAGGGAGTCAGTGTTTAAAAAAATGTGGAAGAACCAGGCAGTGGTGGCATAGGCCTTTAATTCCAGCACACGGGAGGCAGAGGTAAGGGGGATCTCTGTGAGTTTGAGGCCAGCCTGGTCTACAGAGCGAGTTCTAGGACAGGCAGGGCTGTTATATAGAGAAACATTGTCTTGAAAAACAAACAACCAAAAATGTACAAGAGAGAGGAACCAATCAGTTACAAGTGTTGCAAGAGAGGTAGTGAGCTGCGTGTCATGTGACAATACACTTGAAACTCCAAGAGAAACAAGTACAAATCTTCAGAAATAGTGTGAGAATTCAGAGAGTATAGAGGCATGCACTTCATGTCCAAACTTTAACAGGGTGAAAAGTTATGTCAATTGTCAATTTGATGAGATCTAGAATGAGCATGCTTGTGGGAGGTCATCTCGAATAGGTTGGGGTGGGAAAACCTGCTCACTAAGGGTGACAACTATTCCCTGGACTGGGGTCCTGACCTCTATAAAAAGGGGAAGGTATAAGCACATGACTTTATTTATTATTATTGCTTTGTTCTTACTGACTGCAGACCAATGTGACCAGCTGCTTCGAGTTCCTCTCTTGACTTCTCAATCGTGAAGGAGGGTACCTCGAACCCGGAGCCCAGATAAACTCCTCTTTACTTCGGTGGCTTTTGCTGGGATAGTTTGTCACAATGATGGAGAAGTAGCTGAGACAGTCTGAGAGATGGTTTCCAGAGATGACAAGAGGGGAAAACCTGCTCTGAATGTAGGCGACACCATTCTGTAGGCATTTCTCANGGCGATAAGGAAAGCTAATCAATACATAAGATCTCTCTATGGAAACTCAGGCTGACTCCAAACTTACCATCCTCCTGCCTCAGCCTCCCCAAGACTGGGACTGCTGACATGTNCCACCGCACCTATCCATCATTGTTGATTTTTAATGTTGGAAAACTGGATTGTATTCAAATATCCATCAGCAGAGAACCATTTAAGTAAATCATGGAACTTCTTTAATGGAATACTAAATTGTAGCTAAAAGTAATAAAGTAACTAAAAATGGGCTGATTCATGAAGTATGTAAGATAGATTATACTGAAATCTGTAAGGCATGAGCAGATACTAATTTATGTTTTTAAAAGTATGTGAATAGCTAACACACCTGTATACTTTTCATGAGTAGTTATTTGAGATAGCAATGGAAGAGGAGACTATGAAGGGGTTTCTTTACAATATTGTATATCACTGTAAAATAGACTTATTTAAAAATTTGCACTATTACTTTCATCATCATCAGAAGAAAATTTCTTATTATAAATTAGATCTCACCTTACTCTCTTACCTTTGCTTTTTTCTTTTTTTTTTTTAATGAGGTTGCACATTGAACCCAGGGTTTCAAGAACGCTAGGCAATGGCTCTCCTGCTGAGCCCCTGTGGTGTCTTCTAAGTATCAGGCATTTGGACACTTGGTCCTCAGCGTGGTGCTGTTTGGGAGGCTGAGGAGGTGTGGCCTTGCTGGAGGAAATATGTCACTGGGTGCAAGTTTGAGGTTTAAAAGCCATGTGTCACTCCCAATTTGCTCTCTGCTTCCTGTTTGCGGTTTGAGCTGTGGGCTCCTAACTGTTTCTGCTACTGTGTCTACTGTCTGGTGCATGATTCCCTGCCATGATGAACTCTACTCTCTCTAGAACCATAAGCCCTTTTTTTTCTGTAATAATAAACTTTTTTTTTTTTTTCTGTAAGTTGCCTTTGTGGTGTTCTATCACAGCAACAGACAAGTCACGAATCTGGGCACGTCTCGTCTGGGCTTTAGAGTCTCTCTTACTGGGAAAGTTGCAATGATACCTGTTNTCTAGAATTCAGCTTTCTGACAATGTCCTATACAGAAAGCTGACAATCATTAAGGGGCTTAGCTCAGTATGACACATACACGTCCAACCTTCTGACCCTGTGTTCACTCTCAGACCCAGCTAACCTTCACACTCAGTGTGAAGAGCTTAGCTCTTCTAATTCCCACAGAGGCCACACTTGAGGAGGGGGAAATGGAATGGCTGGTGGCTATGAGAGGTTTGCAGAAAAAAATCACTGAAGGACACACACACATCTGGGTCACTTAATATAAAAATAAATCGTCTTACATGTCTCTAACCTCGGAGGTCATCTTTCCATTACAAGTCAGTGTGACAAACTATCCTTGTAAAAACTAGNTAGAAGTTTTTTGAATTATGTCCATTGTATAAGAACACTGGGAAGGGTGTGACTCATTTGACTTAATTTTCCAGCNGAAATGGCAAAAATTAAAAATTTAAAGCTCAGAATCAAAAGGAATTCTTGGTTATGTGGGAAATATCCACTGACTTCCTCACTTGTCCAAGGGTTCTGGATAATTAGGATTTTTTCTCTCTCTTTTCTTTCCTTCCTAGAGCATTTAATCAAGGCCACCCACAGCCTAGAGTTCAAGAAGTCCCCAGCTGAGTGATTTACTCACCAACAAAGTAAATAGGGAAGACACCAGCCTGGGGGGGGGAGCTAGATGTGGCTTCACTGGCAGCCCCTCCCCTGAGAACTGGGGAGTGATGAGGAGGCTGAAGTCAGGGGGCCCCCCCTGGAACCTCTACTCCCCACCCCCACAACTCTCCTCCTCCAGCTAAGCCCAGAACTGATTGGTTAGGTCATAAAATAAATAATGCTTATTAAGCCCAATTACCGTGGAGCACAAAGCAATTATGAAAACCACGAAGAGAAAGATCTACCTCTTAACTTCAGGGATGGCGCTGCAAAGTAAGGATGCTCAGACTTTGAGAACTCATTGTTTCCTAGCAGTCTAGCCTGCCATGACCATTTCCCGTTAAGGAGGGGAGAAAAGGGAAACAGAAAGAAGGGAGGAAGAAGAGACAGGGTAAGGAAGAGGGAGACAGCTGTTCATAAGAATTTGTCTATTGCAATAGACCTACTCAAGGGGGACCACAGCCCCAAGGCTGCTGTCACTGTATCAGGCCAAAATGTTCATGTTACTATCCCCATTCTCTCCTGGAGCTAGCGGTAAGATTTGGAGTTCAGAGTAAGGCTGGAATTTCATGCGCCACTTACGTTTGGCACTCCCCCACTCCCACCCTCTCCTCCTTTCAAAAGGCTGGTAACCAGCATTAAAGACATTGTGGTTGGTGTCCTTATAACTAAAATATAGCTTCATTTCTGCTCATGGAAATATGTAGTCAATTAGCTATAATGTGGTCCAGACTCCCTTTGATATTCTAAAATAAAAACATTCCAAGTTATTTACTGGAGAAGAGTCGTTTCTAAGCACGCCCAGTAGCTGCTGTTTTTAATAATGCTGCTTTTAATGGGTGTGGGGCATTCTGGGTGGACTGCTTGTGAGTAGCTCAAAGGCCTCCACTATTATCTCTGGATTTAAAACAATAACCACAAGAGTTTACCTTGAGATAATAGTACTGAAGTTCATTCACAGATATGAAACCATTTTTGTATTCCTTTCTCTTTTCCGGCCAGATGATCGAGAGGGGGCACGATAGCAAGCATGCAAGCCGCAGGCAGGGAGACCCTTCTACCTTCCCCTAGAGATCGTGTCCCAAGGACAGACGAGGGAGTCGCCCTTAATGTGGCCTTGTCTCAAAAACGGTTCCCAAATCCTTGTTTTTGGACATAGTAGGGCCGGATGCCCATGAGTCTCCTGGGGAACATTAATTACAATAGCCAGGCAAAACAGAACAGCTGGCTTCCCGCTGATTGGAGGGGTGCAGTGGGGGTCCTGCAGGGGTACTGAGTCTTCACCTAATGGTGTCTTGTTCTGTTTTATGTTGCTGTAATAGGATATCTAAGACTGAGCCATTTATTAAAACTACAGATTCTTACAGGTCTAGAGGCTGGAAAGGTTGAGGGGCCTGCATCTTCCATGGGCCTTCATGCCTTCTACCATAGTAGAAGGTAGAAGGCAAGGTTGCAGGTGGAGGTGTGCATACAAGATAGAGATGGGGGTGGAGCAAAGGGGCCATGCTCACCATTTCAACAAGAAGTTGATTCTGTGACATCAGTCCATTCTCACAATTAACTAATTCATTCATGAAGGAAGGTAGAGCCCTTGTGAGCTGGTCACCTCTTAAAGGACTCACCTCTTGGCACATGGAGTCACAGGCAAGTTCACATCCTGTAGGATACCATGGATTTGGAAGCCATGCTTCTCATTTACAGTTAGATCTTTGGGGCTCTTTGGCAGTTGCTTGCTGTGTGACCTCAAACAAAACCCATTGGCTCCTCTAAGCCATGCATTGATTATGTATAAAACAATGACTTTGCTTGTTTATTTGTTAGATTATTTATTCTTTGAAATAGAAATTTGCCGTATTTGTGTTGACCTTGAACTCTTCTGCCTCTGCTCCTTGGCTGCTGAGGTAACAGACAAAGTGGCNATACTATCACTAAGTCCCACGTCCCACGATCGTCTTCTGTATCAAATGAGATTAGACATGCAATGTGTTTGTCTGTCTGCATGTACTTCAGAAGGCAGTAGTCAGTGTCTATGCTAAACAGCAAGGAAAACAAACAAACAAAAAGAGCCAAAATCTAGATTGTTGAGTGTTCATCTAACTGGAGAGATAAGGTACAAACGAAATGGCATAAAACCTGCCTATAACCTGGACTACATGAGACATTGTCTCAAAATAAATGAAGGAATTAATAAGGCAGAGATACAGAATATATGTTCAGCCCAGCAGTCCACAGGGCCACCTGAAAGATAGACCAGATTCTAGGCCAAAAATCAAGACTTACCAAACACAAAATAATTGAAATAATTTATGCATTTGTATAAGATCCCAGTGTGATAGAACTATAAATTAACAGCATTCAGAAACTACACAAATACATAGAGATTGAAAAACATACTCAGAAGATCAGTGGGCCATTGAGGAGATTGTGGAAGAAATTTAAAACTTGCTAGAAAGACATGAAAATAAAAGCAGTTTACCAGATCGTTCAGACATAGCTGTGCAGTTATTTTTAGCTAAAAATTTATTTATTTCCAGTTCTGTGCCCAGTTCTTTTCTTTTTATAAAATTACTTATTCTTTCATATATATGTATGTATATGTATGTATATAGAGTTTTATATATATATGTATATAAAATGTTNTTTGATCAAAGTCACCCCCAGTATTCCCCACTCCTATAAAATGCCTTCTCTTTTTCCTTCTTATGTCTTTTTCTGTGTATATGAAACTCACTGCATTTAATTAGGGTGCCTGAGTGTAGGGTATATACTTGATTGAGGGTACTAGTAGTTATGTGCAAGTCATTACACCAGGGAGGACTACAGCTCTCCTCTCCCCTGCAACCTTTGAATATTTTGAATATTGAATATTGAATATCCCCTGAGAGGGGCTTTATGAGCCCTGCCCCGATCCATGATGGGATGTCGATGGGCTCAGTCTTGTTCAGGTCCTGCATAGGTAGCCACAGCTGTTGTGAGTTCCTGAAACAACAGCTACATCATGTCTGAGTCATCATTTACAGCNTTTCTTCCTGTCCTTCAGCTCGTATATTCTTTCTGCTTCTTCTTCCATGATATTCCTGCAGGCTTAGAAGAGGGTATAGATGTCACCATTTAGGACTAAACACGCAATAGTTACTTCTCTNAGTGCACTGACCAATTCTGGGTCTCTATACTAATTATCATCCAGTGCAAGCAGAAGCTTCTCAGACCAAGGCTGAGAGTCACATGACTTATGGGGATAAACATAAATATTGNGAAGGCATTTTCATAGTACTTTGTTTTGGTTGACTGCTCCCCCACATTCTTCTTCCCATTTCTCTGCTGTACCCTTTTACTCCTAGTATTCTCCATTCCACTTTCATACCCATGTGTTCTAGTGCCCTTCTTAGTGCCTGTAAGGGTCCAGAGGAAATGCTGAAGGTGACCCCAGACTCAAATAGTATGTAAAAGCAAAGAGTGTTTATTAATATTCCAGCATGCAGGGGTCGACACCTGTACAAAATGACNCCAACACTGAGAGGAGCGTGCAGGCTCCTTTTAAGCACAGCTAAGGGGAGTTTTAGGGACAGTTAGGTCATCTCATACATGATTGGTTAATCAAGCAGCAGTTACATTAGTATACTTTTAATTGGCTGAGGTTTAGTCTTATCATTTTTGGACATACTTGCACAAGCCTGGGCAAGTTCAGATGTGACTCAGAAGGGGCTGCTGGATCTGTCCTTGAGACACTGTGAGGCTGGCTCAGGCCTCCTCCCTGAATGTAAGGGCATTGTGGATAAATGGCCTTTTGTTGGGAGAGACACCTGNTTTGCCCTGCCCAGAGAACNGAAACCTAAATTCAGTTGTGAGGGTGGGAGAGTTTAACCCCTTCACGCCCTTCCCATAAAATGTTCTTTTTTTCCCTATTTCATTGGCCCCTTTTCTAGTTTTCTGGCATTTATCCTCATGACTTCCACCTTGATACACATATTTAATAATTAGAAGCTAAGAGCTCTGTATAAGGGAGAACATACAGTATTTGTCTCTCTGGGCCTGGGTTATCTTTGCTCAGCATGTTTTCAATGTCCATCCTTTTCCTTGTGTGCTAGTTAGAGGTGTCAACCTGACACAGGCTAGGATCATTGGGAAAAGGGACCATCAGTCGAGAAAATGTCTCCATCAATCACATGTAGGCAAGTCTGTAGGGCGTTCTCTTGATTAATGATGACTGTAGCAGGGTCCAGCCCACTCGGGGCAGGTGGGCCTGAGTTGTATAAGAAAGCATGGCTGAGTAAGCCTTGGGGAGCAAGCCAGTAAGCAGTGTTCTTCCATGGCCTTCAGTTTCTGCCCCAAGTTACTTTTGGTCATGCCCCCCCACTCTTTTTGAGACAGGGTTTCTCTGTGTAGCTTTGGTTGACCTAGAACTCACTCTGTAGAGCAGGTTGGCCTCAAACTCACAGAGATCCACCTGTCTCTGCCTCCCTGAGTGCTGGGATTAAAGGCATGCACTATCACCGCCCAGCATGCCCCTCTGTTTTTCTTATCACAGCAATAGAAACCCCAACTAACACACCCTGAAAATTTCATAATTTCATTTTCTTTATGACTGAATCATATTCTTTCTGTATATGTACCACGTTTTCTTTGCATTTTTGTTTAATTGTTGAGTGTGTTGTATGTGTGTGCAAGTGTGCTCCTGTACACATGCCACAGCATGTGTGACAGTCAGAGCACAACTTGTGGGAGTCAGTTTTCTCCTTGTACCATGCTGGTTCTTGGGATCANACTCAGGTCATCAGGCTTGATGGTGACTACTTTTACCCACTAAATCATCTCACTGGTCCAGCCACATTTTTGTTACCTATTTATTTTTGATATACATCTAGACTGATTAATTCTTAGCTAAACAGTTCTAAGAGGAAAGTTTATAGCTATGTGGTGGTTTGAAAGCAAATGGCCCCCAAAGGAGGTGGCACTATTAGGAGATGTGGCTGTTGGAGAATATTCCTTTACACTGTGTGAAGATGTGTCCCTGTGTTTGGTTTAATAAAGAGCTGAATGGCCAATAGCTAGGCAGGAAGAGTTTAGGTGAGACTTCTGGGGACAGAGAGAACTCTGGGAAGAAGAAAGGGAGGGTAGCCAGCCAGATGCAGAGGAAGCAGGACATGCAGGAGGAGAGGTAAAAGCCATGAGCCATGTGGCAGCACGTAGATAAATAGAAAAAATGTTAATTTAAGTTCTAAGACCTAGTTAAAAACAAACCTAAGCTAAGGCTGAACTTTCACAATTAATAAGTCTTTGTGTCATGATTTGAGACTGCTGGCTGGNAGGACAGAGAAAGACTCATTACATGTGGCCTTGTTGGGGGAAGTGTGTCACTGTGGGGGTGGGCTTTGCAATCTCTTGCTCAAGCTTCCCTCGGTGTGACTGTTAGTCTACTTTCTGTTGCCTGCAAGATGTAGCACTCTCAGCTCCAGCACCATGTCTGCCAGCATGCCACCATGCTTCCCGTCACNATGATAATGGACTGAATCTCTGAAACTGTAAGCAAGCCACCCCAATTAAATGTTTTCTTTATAAGATTTGTGTTGGTCATGGTGTCTCTTCACAGCAATAAAAGCCCTAACTAAGACAAGCTGTAAGTGCTTACATCATGGAATTAGAAAGATTTCAAATAAATAATCTAATGATGTACCTCAAAGGTTTAGAGAAATAAGAACAATCCAAACTCAAAAGTAGTAGCAAGAAATAACAAAGATAAGGGCAAAGTGCAGGGCATAGAGGTGCATTCAAGGTTGTCTTGATCTACGCAGTGAATCACAGGCCAGTCAGGGCTACAATGAGACCCTGTCTCCAATAGGGGTAGCCAGCGGGGGTGGGGTGGGGTGGTGGTGGTGGTGGCAGAAATTACTTAAATAGAAACATACAAACAAAAGCCATAGAATTAGTCAAACAAAGAGTTGTTTCTTTGAAAGCATAAACAAAATTGACAGCCTCCATTCAAATTAAATTAACCACAAGAAAGCAAAAAGAGTGTTGCTATGTCTGCCCCACTGAGAACTTAGGTCTCCCAAGAAGGGACAACCTGGGACTGTCCACCTGCTCCCAGCCTCCCTTTCCTGGGGGACAATCAGACGTGACAGGGAGTCCAGTCAAGCAAGAACTCCTTTATTGAAAAACAGTGAGGCCCTTTTAAAGCCTAAAACCACAAGGCTAGAGAGAGGGGCGGGGTAGATGCCCCGTCGGGCCAATCAGTTTAAGGGTAACTCAGACATAAACAGCTTAGGTTTCTCCCTCCTTGCTTCCTCCACAGACCCCCACAGACCTTTATCAACAACTTGGTTCCTTCCTCCCTGCCTCCTCCCAGGACCATCTTTACTTGTAAATAACTTGGCTCTGCAGGCCCCCACAAAAGAGTCAAATTAATGAAATTCAAGATGAGGGCTGCAGAGATGTCTCATGGGATAGCATGTGCAAGCATACAGACTAGAGTTTGTATCCCTAGCATCCATATAAATGCCAGGCAGGAGTGACACCCCACCTGTAATCCTAGCACTCAGAAGGTAGAGGTGGGATGCCTGGAGCCACCTGGCTCCTAAGCTAGACAAATCAGCAAGTTCAAGGCTTAGACCTTTCCTTAGTAAATAAAGTAGAGAGTAAATAAATTATTAGGGAATACTTAGAAAACTTATAGTCTAAAAACCTGGAAAAATCTAGAAGTAAGGAATAAATACCAAGACACACATGACTCACCAAAATCAAATCAAGATGAAAGTAATAGATCTATAATAACCAAAGAAATTGACACTCTACTTTTTTGTTTGTTTTTGTTTTGTTTGAGACAGGGTATCTCTGTGTAGTCCTGGCTGTTCTGGAACACTCTCTGAAGACCAGACTGGCCTTGAACTCAGAGATCCACCTGGCTCTGCCTCCCAAGTGCTGGGATTAAAGGCGTGCGCCACGATGAGCAACCAGTGAGATTGAAACATTAAAAAAAGATCGTGCAACAAAGAAAAACCAGGGTCAAACAGATTCACTAGCAAATTATACCAAATCTTAACGAAGAGCTAACACCAATGCTCTTTAAACTGCTGCATAATATAGAGAGCAAAGGCACATCACCAAACCCATTCTACAGAACCAGTGGTACCCTGGTACCCAAACTGAATAAAACCCCAACAACAGAAAAGAAAACTATAGAACAATGTTTCTGGAGAACACAGACACAAAAATTTTCAATAAAATTCTTTCAGAGCACATTAAAGCACACATTAAGAAGATCATATACCACGATCAAGTTGGTTTTATTCCAGGAATGTATAGTTTGTTTTGATGTCTATAGAGCAATATTTGTAATACAGCATATGNATAGGCTTTAGGGAAAATTCCATGATCTCACTCTACGGAGAAAAGGCCTCTGACAAAGTTCATGATAAAAGCCCTAAAGCAAGGAATCAAAGGAACAATCCTCAATATAATAAAGGTGACATATGACAAATCTATAATCAATGTTATACTGAATGAGGGAAAATTGAGAGCACTTCCTCTAAAACCTGAACCAAAAGAAGGATCTTTACTAGTCTACTTTTATCCACTCTAGTGACTCAAAGCTTTAGCCAGNGCAATGAGACAAGAGGGCAGGGGTGGAGGATTGAGGGGTGCAACCAGGAAAGGAGGGGTCAGTTTACCACTATTTACCGTTGACACGATATTATACTTAAGAGGCTCTGAAGACTCCACTAGAACACTCTAGAAACACCTTCAACAAACCAGCAGGAAAGAAATTCAACAGACAGAAATTAGTAGCTATNCGCTTGCAAAGAAGGAAGTGGAGACGATCCATCAATAATAGCTTAAAAAAATCAAACAAACCTACAACCTAGGAATAAGCTTAACCAAGGAAGTGAAAGATCTCTGCAGTGAAAACTTTAAGATGATGGAGGAAGCATTTGAGGAAGGCGCTGGAAGACGGGAAGACTTTCCACACTCACAGATTGGTAGAATTGATATTGCGAATNTGGCTATATTACTGAAAACAGTCAGATTCCATGCTAGCTCAACACACCACAGGGATGCTTGNAGATCCATGTGTGCTGATGCTGTACTCACAAAAGCCAGAAAGTGGAAAGTTGGTACCCATCGACAGCAAGTGGATGCAAGTAATGGTACAGAGGCTCAGTGGAGTCTTACTCAGCTGTGAAGAAAAATGAAATCATGATATTTGCAGGAAAATAGTTGGAAAGCAGATTGAGAAAGACAAATGCTGGATGTTCTCTCTCTCTCTCTCTCTCTCTCTCTCTCTCTCTTTCTCTCTCTCTCACTTTCTCTCTCTCTCTCTCTGTTTTTTAGAGATGGGGTTTCATTGTATAGCTTTGGCTGTCCTGGAATTTGCTCTGTAGACCAGGCTGGCCTTGAATTCAGAGATCTGCCTGCCTTTACCTCCCAAGCGCTGGGATTAAAGGTGTGTGCCACCACCACCCAGAACGTTTTCTTTCCTATGTGGAGCCTAGATGTGAAATTATGCGCATGCGTATGTGATCTGTGCAGGTGATGAAACGGGACAAAGACTCATATCACGGCAGGGGAAGAGAAGCCTTTAAAGGGGCGGGGTGGGGTTGGGAGAGGGTAATGGGATTCATATGACCCTCTTGTAACTACCAAAGCTAAACGCAGTTTTTCTAAACTCACCAGCGTTTGACATTAGTCGATTTCTTGGAAAAACCAGCGGAGACTGGGGTAATCTAGGGAGAATCAGGNAGCATGTTCGGAGGCCAGCCAGACCTCAGAATGTAAGTCATTCTGCCCCATCCCATTATGGAGTGTGACTGAGACAGTGAAAAAGCCCAAATGAAAATTATCCAAGTGTCATGGAGAGGCTGTGAGGGAGCTAGCCCAGCTGTCTCTAGAGGCTCTGCCTCCCCTGGTTCTAGTCAGCCCTGATCAATGGCAGGCTCTGGCTCTGTAAAGAACAGCCTGTCTCCTTGGGACGGAGGCCTGAAAATTTCCAAAGCTCTTTATTGCATCCTTTGGTTTGGGTAGAGCCTTCGTTGGCTCAGAGACCATAAGACTGAAGGAGTGAAGGGTGTAACTTGCCCACAGGGTCTCCAGTTGTAGGCGCTGGACTGCGAGGCGGCTGGAATGATCAGAGCGGGGAGCCAGGGAACATGGGAGGGGTGAGATCATGAGGNTGGTTTTCCTGTGTGCCTCCTCATCTGTTAGTTCTGGAAGGAGTTGGCTTCTGGAATTCAGCTGAGCGGTGAGAATCTTTTCCTTTTGCTCCTTGGGTTCCATGTGTTAATTGAGGATTCCCACACAGAGTGCCTCAGACCTTGAGCCAACTTTGCAGTTGGCAAATGGGTTTCTGCCTGGTTTGGGCCAGGAAGGGGGACCTTGGGAAGGGGAAGGCTCCTCAGCGGAGAATCTGAGGTGTCCTCAATGAAGCTGTTTCTAAGCTGACCAGCAAAGATGTGTTTACTTCAATAAATGCAACCTGGCAACTCTACAATCAATAAAATCTTAGGAATGTATTGGGGTAGTTGTGGAGACATGTGTGTGTGTATGAATTGTGCATGTGGGTGTGTATACATACAGACCAGCCAGGGTGTACATTTTCCCTGTGTGCCTCACCCTACTGGTTTTCACATTAAATTAGAAATCACCAGTTTGACATGATGACAATTTCTCAGGCTGTCTCTTGTATAACACTGAAAATACAGTGGACTCCATATTTCACACTCTGTAACTTGGTCCCTTAGCATGGTGGTGTGTGTGGGGGAGAATAGCTGCATTTCTGTAAGGTGTAGAGCCTTCCAGGGTCACCATGGACCAGGGGCTTAGTCCTCAGCTCATCAGATAGATCAGATACAAATCTCTTGAGATGATTTATTTCCAGAATTCCCCATTCTCCGATTAAGTGGTCATTTTTCAATGCCAGTCATCAGTAAGAGAAATAAGATCCATTTCTGGATGCTCTGTGACATGTACAGGTTGAAGAAAAAGGAAGTAAGACCAACATTATCTATTGATTTGTTTATTATTTATTACTATTATTTTACACTGTGTAAACCAGGCTGATCTCAGATTCTCCCTTCTCCAGTCTCAGGCTCTGGAGTGCTGGGCTTACAGGACTGCACCACCACCCCTGGCTTGTAACATTGTGTAATGACTATCTCCTTGCTCTAAATATGTTGCTGTTCTCCCAGCCAAACAACCAGGAGCATTCTCACTGGGGATCCTGGCACAGGACGCACCAAGCAGTGCTGGCTTCGAGGGTTTTTTTTAGCTCCCTAGGTTTTTAGTTAATTCCTACCCCAACAGTAGGCAATCATCCCTGAAGAGAGAGAAAAACAAACAAACAAAATGAAACCAGTCAAAACTCTGCCCCTGGAAGAGGACTGAAAACTTGGTNAAACCCAGTACCCTGCCTGGATCCAAATGGAGTCTGCTGTCATTGGCAATGAGACAAGAGGACCCCTGCCTCTTGCCCAGGGATCCACAGCTGCAAGGCTGAGTCAGGTTCTAGCGGAGCAGAGAAACAGGAACACTGAGGAAATCCCGCCTCCGAGGCTTGGACACACACCCAGCCTGAGACTGAGCCTGACTACTATCACCAAAGGCTGTCCATCAAGAGTTCAACACTGGGTAACACACAGCAGTCTACGGGTAGGAAGTACGAGCAAAAAATCCTCCTATGAGGACCAAGGATGAGGTACCAACAGCTGACATTGGAGTAATTTAAATTTTTTGATGCACTGAAGATAACTAGCAACAACAAAACCCAAACCAAACTCACTCTGGACAGNCTTGACCACACTTACACAGTAGTTTCATAGAGGTAAAATATGGTTCTTCTTCCCCGTCTTCTCCTCCTCCTCTTCCCCTCCCCGCCTTCTTCTTTCCATTTTCCCTCCTTTCTGAGGCAGTGTCTTGCAATATAGTCTAGATTGGCCTGGAACTTATAATAGTCTCACTATGTATCCAAAGCTGGCCTAAAACTCCTGAGCCTCCTGCCTCAGCCTGTCAAGTGCTGGAATTGTAGGCATGTGCCACCACACCCAAGAGGTGTGCCTATTTCTAGGAGTAAATATTGTTTACAACAGTTTCTGCTATTGTTTTACCAGAGTGTCTCATAACATGGGAGAGAGAGAACCAGAGAGAGGGGCNGGGGAGAGAAGGAGAGGGAGAGAGAGGCACACGTGCAAGAAAAAAGACAACTCATTGTTAAAAGACAAAGAACACTCAACGGAAATGAAAGCAAAGGAGTGACCCACAGGTATGCGTTATCAGACAGTTGACTTTGAAGTAACTATGAGTTCTATATTAGGAGATCTTGCATAGATTGGAGGATGAATACATGGAGAATGTAAGATGACAGATGAAGACTCTAAAGAACCAAGGAGGAATGCTAGAATTTTAAAAGCACACTGTCATGAAAAACTCCTTCAATAGACTGAACACAGCACAGAGGATGAACAAACACAATTACCTAAACTGAAATGCAATGCAAGGAGTCAGGGAAAACAATCAAACTCAGCATAGAGAGCTACAGAAAAAAAATACGTGAATCAGCGAGAATAGAAATTTGAAGAGATAATTGCTAAGCATTTCTAATTTGATTGGAGAAAAGTCACAAATCCAAGAAGCTCAGAGCTATCAAGGCTGGAAAGTGTAGGAAAGATATTAAACACATCAGAGTAGAATTGTTGAAAGCCCAGAATGAAGAATTTTGAAGGCAACCAGAAATGATAGAACCAAAATATCAAGCCAAAACAAAACATTACACACAGTAGAACAGAGAATGACAGTAGATTTCTCATGAGAAACAGTTCAAGCAAGAAAGCAATGGAACATTGTTTTCAAAACAGTGAAAAATAAAATTGTGAATTTCAAATTTTATACTTGAAAATGTTTATGAAAAAATGAAGCTAAAATGAAATCTATTTCAACACACATACCAGCCAAGCATGTTCAAGGCCCTAGGTTCAATGCCCAGCAGTGGGAAGAAAAGTCAGACACACAGGATCTGAGATGATTTATTTAGCAAGCCTACAATACAAGAGATATTAAAAGAAAATTTTCAGGGCTGGGGGAAATGACTCAGTTGGTAAAGTGCTTATGACACAGCCATGATGACCTGAATTCAGATCTCCAGCATTCATATAAAAATGCTGGGCACAGTAGTATGTGCCTGTCACCCCAGGCTGGGAAAGGGGAGACAAGAGGACCCCGGGGCTCATGAATCAGCCAGACTAGCTAAATAGGTGAACTCAAGAAATAAGGTAGAGAGCAACTGAGGAAGAGACCCAATACCAACCTCTGTCTCCTGCATGCATATGTACCTCACGCACACCTGCAAACGTGTAAACACACACACACACACACACACACACACACACACGGGGGGGGGGTGATTTAGTTTTTCAGGAGTAAGTATAATACCAGAGGTAAATTTGGATCTGTTAGAATTCCTAGCCACTCCCCCAGCTACAGGACTGCACATGCACTGTCCAGTAGCCAGGCAAGATGCTTAGTCATCCCAGGACCTTACATCCTATGTAATCCATGTACTGCGTNATCATATAATTTGCACACAGCGTGATCACACAGTCTATGTGCATGCCTGATGTAGCTACATAAGCCCATATGCACATGTGCGGGGTGGGGGGGAACCTATAAAAGCGGGTTCCACCTNTTCCTCCCCTCTCTTCCTGCACAATCATTCCATAAGCCTATGCACACCCCTTCTGTTCTCTTCCCTTAATAAACTCTTATAATGGGCTTTGTTGTGCCTCGTGGCTTCTCTCAAATGGCAAACAGTGCCACTTAATAACTAATATTATGCCGCTTAAGAACTAACAGGATCTACACAAAGAAATGAATGAAGACATCTAAAAGAATAGTGCAGATGAATAGATTACAAGCCTGCTGCTGATCCCTGGCTTCAGCGTGTTCACTTTTGTTTGTTTGGAGCCCCTGGTTCACGCCTGCACAGTACAGAAAGCCCCATTCCCGTCTCTCTCTCTCCAAACCCCACAGGCTCAGAGAGCCTTCAAACAAAGGAAAGGGGCCAAAAAACCCAGTTCCACACTCTTGGTGACTATTGTAACTTCTTGCCCTGTTGTGACAGCTGCCCAAGCGCTCAGCTTTTGACCATACTTGGGCACAAATTCAGCTTGTGGCAAACACATCATCAGCCCTCCCCTACATCTATAAAACTTTTCTACCCTGGCTTGGGCATGCAACTTCTCTGGCCTCAATCTCTGAGACTGGTAACTCACCTGGGAGTTGCTTTGCTCAATAAACCTGTTGTTATGCTTCTTTAATTTGACTTGANCTGGCTTACTGTGTTGGCAGAGAAACATTATGGGGGGCAGGCAGGAAACCTATTAACTTTCACTGTGTTAGATTGGTTTTATGAATTATGTTATTAAGGCTCTACTTTAAGTTCTCAGATATTTGGGAGACATCCTGGATCTCTGATAATATTGGGGGAATGTTCACATTATATATATATGTGTGTGTGTGTGTGTGTGTGTGTGTGTGTGTGTGAGGGCTCACATGTGCACATATGTACATATTTATAAGTGTATTTCATAATGAGGCATTTCAACAAATAGCTAATAACATTTTCTTTCAAATTAATTTAACCTAAAATTTCATATCAACTCTTTACACACTGTAGGAGTACATGAAACATCTCTTAATACTGTAATATCCCAGCAGGAGGAAAGATATTCTAAAGAGGGGCACTTGTTCTCCCTTCATCAAGACAATAGGCCTCAGGGATTTGGAATTTCTCCGGGGGGGGTGCTGGGGGAAGGGTTCGGGGAGGAGTCTTATGCTGAGGAAGAGAAAAGATGGGGTCCTCATGAAAGCCAGAGAATGCTGATATCTTGCTGGGCAGATCAGGAGTTAGAAGATAGTGATGTGTCCGTGATAGATGAGACCACATCTAGACCAGGAATGCTTAGTAATACACATCTCTATTTAAATCTAAATCTCAGTTCAGGACCATGAAGATGGGCTTTGGGATTACTGAACCTCTTTATTTGTTCTTCTTCCCAATGTGACCACATTAAATAAACATCCTTTTTCTGTTTTTCACTCTTACCTGTCTCTCTAATTGGTGTATTGAAGCCCAACCTACCTTGTTAGGGTGGCCAAAGCCCAGAATTTGACCCTAAAAATCTCCACTTTTATCATGTATACACACACACACACACACACACACACACACACACACACACGGATGGAAATGTGCATACCTGAACTTTAAAAGCCTAGAGACATGTAAATAAACAAATTTATACACAGACCTATTTATTCATGACTCATTCATTAAGTAAGTACTTACCTTTCTAGTAGGTTCTATGCTAGGGCCTAGGGATAATAAGCTGGGAACAGTACCTGACTTAAGAAGTTCATGATTGCCACACACGTTTAATCCCAGCATGCAGGAGGCAGAGGCAGGCAGATCTCTGAGTTCAAAGCCAGCCTGGTCTGCAGAGTGAGTTCCAGGACAGCCAGGACTATGCAGAGAAACCCTGTATGAAAAACAAAAGTTCATGATCTATGGGAGTTAAATACAAAATAATAATAATAATAATAATAATAATAATAATAATAATAATAATAACAATAATTCAATACATTCACAACCAATGAAGAACCAGCCTGTCTCCATCTTAGACTTAAAAGCCATCTTATAGTAAAGACAAATTAGGTTCATTCCTGTTTATGATTAAATCTGTTTCTCAAGGACTGAGCTATGCCCCACCTGTAACCTTAACTATAAATGGTTCTGTACTGCCTGTTCCAGGAAACAACCATGTCTTTGTTTCAAAAAGTTGTCTATAACCATCTTGCAACCCTACCTTTGTTTCAAAAGGTTATATGACCACCTATGACAGCTCTGTTATGACTACCTGTTGTTATGACTGCCTTGTTATGCTCTCCTTGCAATCATCATTTTGTTTCAGGAGGAACTATTTGTTATGCTTGTGTTCTGCTCCTATAACTCTGCCTGCTTTGCCCACCAAATTTCCCATTTGGAAACTCCTACTGCTGAGGATGTGTCTTCCTCACATCTAAGGCTGNCCTCTGGAACTCCACCTTGGGGGAGGCAGCATGTGCAGGCAAGTAAAAGACGCTTGCTTTAATTAATTGCTCGCTTTATTTAATTTGGCCATAAGATTTGGGTCGGTGGTCTTTCTGTTCCCATTTTTGGGATTAAGACCAGGAGATTTGTACCATAGCAGTGTACACCAGACACTGCAGCTGCCTAGAGAAAAGTTGAATCAATTCTCTCTATGGTACCCTGCTGTCACAGGGAGGGACAAACTTTCCATTGTGATAAGAAGTCACCTGTGTGCACACATCTTCATCCCAGCACTTGGGAGGCAGAGATCTATGTGAATTCCAGACCAGACGATTTCACAAAGTAAAAGTTCCAGGTCAGCCATGGATATATAGTGACTGCAAACTAACAACATAATCATGTGTGTCCCTTCACTCTCACCACCACTGGAGGTTTTTTTTTTTCAATGTTTTATTTTTCTCTTTCTTTTTTTTAAGATTTTATGTGCATTAGTGTTTCGCCTGCATGTGTGTCTGTGTAAGGTTGTTGGATCCCCTGGAACTGGAGTTACACACAGTTGTGAGCTGCTGTGTGGTTGCTAGGAATTAAACTCAGGCCCTCTGGAAGAGCAGCCACTACTCTTAATCACTGAGCGGTCTCTCTAGCCCCTTAAGATTTTACTTTTGTTGTTGTTGTTTTGTTTTTTGAGATGGGTTTCTTGCTACAGCCTTGGCTGTCTTGGAACTCACTCTGTAGATCAGGCTGGCCTCAAACTCACAGAGATCCTCCTGCCTCTGCCTCCTGAGTGCTGGGATTAAAGCCGTGCACCACCACCAGCAGCTAAGGTTTTATTTTTAATTATATGTATTTTTGTTTGTCTACGTGTGGGTGTGCAAACGTGAGTGCAGAAGGGGTGTCAGATCCCCAGAAGCTGGAGTTATAGGTTGTTGTGAGCCACCTGACAAGGGTGCTGGGAACTGAATTCAGTTCTTCTGCAAGAGNAGTAGGTGCCCCTAACCACTGAGCTGTCTCTCAAGCCTGTTTTTTGGTTTCCTTGCATTGGCTCCTCTGACTGGTGAAATGGAGTCTCCCAGTCTAAGTGGTGTTGATTTGTATTTCTCTGATAGCTGAAGGTGTTGAACACTTTCCATGCATTATTGATAATCTTAGCTTCATTTGAAATGTTTCTGTCAGTTCGTTTGCTATTTGTTTATTACAGCATTGTTATTTTGATATTCTTTTT
>LZPO01007970.1:248783-279079 GCA_001675575.1 Neotoma lepida | reverse complement strand
GAAGACACGGTGTCACAGTAGACACCCTGGGAAGACATGGTGTCACAGTAGACACCCTGAGAAGACAGGGTGTCACAGTAGACACCCTGGGAAGACATGGTGTTACAGTAGATACCCTGGTTCTCTGAGTCTTTCAAACCTTTCTGCCCCTTCGGTGACGTTCCCTCATTTTTCATGGGTCATTTCTGTTTGTTTTGTTATGGCCCACTGGGTTTAATTAGGGCTGATTATGTGAGCAGGGGGGCAGGGCATTATTTCCTGGAGCATGAACAAGCAATTTCTTCATTTGTGTTGGGGTGTGTGTCTATGTCTGTGTGTGAGTATATATGTAAATGTGTGTGCATATATGGGTGTGTATGTGTCCATATGTATGCATGTGTGTATGTACATATGTGTATGTATGTGTGTATAGGTGTATGTGTGTATATGTGTTGTGTATAGGTGTATGTGTGTATATGTGTTGTGTATAGGTGTATGTGTGTATATGTGTTGGAAGGAGTCAGAGGCCTTTCAGGAGTTGGTTCTCTCCTTCCACTTGGTGTGTCCTAGAGATCAAACTCAGGATGTCAGGCTTGGTGGCAATTGCCATTACCTGCTGAGCATCTCACCAGCCATGGACGGGCAACTTAACACTGAGGAAAATACTGCCCTCCCTCAACAACTGTAAACTGCCAATAGCTCCTTGTCCAGGAGGGGTAGGGTCTTATAAGCCTCCCCTACTATAATGGACTCCTGATGGCCCTATCTTGTGCGGGTCTTGTGGAGCTAACCATAGCTATTCAGGGTTTCTGAGTTCCCGAATGCGAAGCTGTGTCATGTCCAGAACATGGCACTTCACAGAACTTCCCCCCATCCCTTGCCTCTTGCAGCCTTTCTACATCTGTTCCTTTGGCTTTTGAGTTAGAGTCTCCCTACTTGGCCTGGAATTCACTATGTAGACCATGCTGGCCTCAAACTTTGAGGTGGTCCTTCTTGTCTCTGATTGCTGGGATATAGGCGTGACACCCAGTCTGGCTGAGCTTTAGGTTTAAGTAGAACTGAAGCANGAGCAAGAGCCTGCATCACGCAGCGGTCCTGCACTGCAGTCTCATCGATCATTGTCTTCATTTGGCTCTGCAAGATGGTCCTAAGAAATCCATATTGCTGGAGCTGTCAAGCTCATCCCTGGAGATGATAGCTTCTCAGCATGTTGCCTCATCCGCATGGATAATTGCCCCACCTGGTGGTGGAGAGTCTGTTCCTTCAGGCTCTGCTGATCTGAAAACCAAGATGACAATAGGTTTTACATAATGAGGGGCATGAAGCAGGCTAGGTTAGGTGACAGACACTCCTTGATGACTACCATTCGTGTGCAGAGGCAAGCAGGAGTCTGAGGCAAGGTAAAGCTGACAGACGCAGAATGAAGAGGGATGCCAGGCTCGGCTTTTAGTTACTGTGGGCCCAAGGGGTGAGGAGACCCCGAATTTAGTAAAAGTGGTTTCTAAGTGCATGCTATAGAAGGAAGGAAGAAAGGAAGGAAGGAAGGGAGGGAGGGAGGGAGGGAAGGAAGAGAACCACTGTCACCACCTGCCATTACCTGTAACCAAAGGCTTGCTTAGCCTGTGACTCTAGGACAAAGTGTGAAAAAGGAACTGAGTCCTGAATGGATGTCTCTCCTCAGGGAGACGGAGGAGCTGACAGCCACCCCTGGACTGGAAGGGCGGCCTCTTCTGTGTACCAAGCTGTGACCATGAAGACTAGGTCTGGAATCCCTCCGTTGGTGAGAGGATTCGTTGCTGGGTGTTCATGTAATGGGAGCATTTCTATCCAGTAAAGGGGCCAAACCTGAGGTTCCCAGAAGCCNAAGTCCAGACGCCATAGATCTGGGTTTTAAAGTTTTAATTTCTTCACTATGTGGAGATAAGATACCTGTTTATTTTCACTATGAATTTGGGAAGAAAATATGAAGTGTGCCTCAGACACCATGTCCTCAGATTTTTAGAATCATCATCAGGGCACAGACAGTATTTGAACCTCAGCTTATGACTGTACTGTTGGATAATCTGGCTTGTGGGAATCTTGAATTCTCTGGACTAACATCCATCACGGCAGCATGTCTTTCCTGGCCCACTAGGCTAGAGTATATTAGAATGAGTGCGTGTGCATCTTTAGGTCAGATCCTACAGCCTGAGTCAGGCCATGCCTCCATGCCCCTCTCTCTGGACAGAGAGTTAAAAAGCAGTTTGTGTTGTGACCTGACAGCTTTGAATTTTTGACGCCCATCTCCTCCATGCTCTCTGTAACATAGGCTATGCAGAACTGAATCACGTGATGTGAAACTTCCTGCCATCCCTCTAAGCTACTCCTGTGTTGAAGATTCTACAAGCTGAGCTGGTCAGAACCCCCTTGACTGTGGAGAATTAGGATGCTGTAGATCCAGAGATGAATTATCTTTGGCTATCTTTTAGCTCATTTTATAGGCATTCTCTGTCCACTTCTGTATTCTAATATTCTTTTGGAATTTACAGACCTCAAGCTTCTGCCTGCCCAAAGGTACAGAATGTCATAAGAAGGCATGTGAGACCTGTAGCAGACACAAGGCCGACAGCACTTGCTATAGCCCAGCTACCGGATATGATCATGTCTGTATTAGAAAAAGGCTATGGGGGCTGGAGAGATGGTTCAGTGGTTAAGAGCACTGGCTGCTCTTCTAGAGGACCTAGGTTCAATTCCCAGAACCCACATGGCAGCTCACAACTGTGTGTAACTCGAGTTCCAGGGAANCCGACACCCTCACACAGAGTATATACAGGCAAAACACCAGTGCACAATAAATAAATAAATAAATCTTTAAAAAATGCCATTCATTTAGAAAAAAATAACTAAGATTTGTGGCCTTCTTTTGTTTTATAACTATCAACACTTCACGAAACTGTTACCATATTGGAANCTGGTATTTGGGGCAAACTGAGTCCCTGTTNCTGAGCCGTGGTCATTCATATTTGCCTCCACAATAAGCCACATCATTCTGTCTTTGTGGTTAGAGCCTTGTTTTGGCATTGACAAGGTTCTCGGCGATTTGGTTCTTCAGAGTCAGNAGAGGGCAGGCCCTGTCATTGCTGAGCAGAGCAATGCTGAGGCCCAGCCCTGGTTCCACNGTGTGAAGCGTCCGCTTACAGAGAACCAACTGCTTACCATTGGTGCCTCTGAAGGCAGTTTTTTGAACACTGAGAACATTAGAATCTCATTTTNAAAAATTAATATTCAAGTTGTTAAAGTAACAAAAAAACTAGTCATTAAACTTTTAAATTCAGTTTACAGATTATAATAGCGTGTGCAGTACTCTANCGAATTGTTAACAATCTCTGTGAAGTGGCCTTTNATTATGTTTTATAGTATTTACAGGCTTTGTAAATTAAATCCATTTAAATATTTCAAATGCATTTATACTTTTAATGGATTTTATCTCAAGAGACGATATTCTCTAATAAATAGTACCAAAGATCTTAAGTCTTGTAAATCCAATAAAAATTAAGCTCCTAAAAATAGAGAATTTTATCTTCCTTTGACTGTTCCAATGTTGTGAACAAACAGTAAAATGTCGATTTGAAGTCACANATGTAAACATTCTCCACTANNTATTTTTATTAGGTCTATATGATTAACATGTGAAATACTCCAAAGACTCAAATTCTTGAACACAACTGACAAATGTAAGGTTTTTTTCTAATATTTCTGACTTTTTTATCCATGCGCAATTATCAGTAGCTATTCCTCACTCACTAACGAAACAAATACTTGATCCTAAACAACATTGGTCTCCTTTCCCTGTGTATTTTGTCAGAATTGTTTATGAANTACAGGTATTTTTAGGGATTTGAGGGCTGTAGCTCTTGGACCCCGGGGAAGGCTTTTACCTTGTTCCATCTGCTATTAGGAACTCTACTAGAACCTTCTAGAACAGTGGTTCTCAGCCTGTGGGTTGTGAACCCTTTGGGGAATCGAACAATCCTTTCACAGGAGTCGCATATCAGATATCCTGCATATAAGATACTTACATCATGATTCATAACAGTAGCAAAATCACAGTTATGAAGTAGCAATGAAATAATTTTATGGCTGGAGGTCACCATACCATGAGGAACTGTATTAAAGGGTCACAGCATTGGGAGGGTTAAGAACACTGGTCTAGAGGGTCTAGAAGGCAAACTGCTTGTTAGTTGATTTTAATATACCTGGGGAAGTCTGTTGGTGTTTTACATTCTCTGTTTCTGTAGCTATCCAAATGTCTTCGTGGTAATGCTAAAGACCTTTGGACTTTGAGGAATTCTTTTCCTGGGTTCCGTATCTGATGGAGCCACATCTTATTTGGATATCAAAATACTATCTGGTTGAATTTTAGCTTTTTCTTAAAGCGTGGTTCATGATTACAGCTTCTGAGGTCATTCTGATCACCTTCAGAGGACATTACGGGGACACCAGTGGGGAAGAGAGGAGGATCAAATGCATTACAGGATTCTACACAGACTGGATTCTTTGTTTTGCTTTTTCTAAACCCTGAGACAGGGTTTCTCTGTTTAGCCCTGGCTGTCCTGGAACTCGATCTGTAGACCAGGCTGGCCTTGAACTCACAGAGATCCTCTTGCCTCTGCCTCCTAAGTGTTGGCTAAAGGCATGCACCACCACCGCCCAAAAGACTGAATTTTTTTTTCCTTAAAATTTTGCCACACATGACAACTAAATGTAATGTGTTACTGGGTTAGATTTTTGGTGGAAGGGGTGGTGGGTGTTAAGTGATGGGGGGGTGGCTGTGAAGAACATTTTCAAAGCTGGACATGGTGGTACCTCAACCCCTGCCCCCTGCGTCGAGCTACATATACTTCTATCTCTGAAGAATGATGTAACTTTCCCCACCCACGGTAACAATCAAATCTGGACCGTTTCTGTTCAAGTATATTCCCAGTGTATCTGGTTATGAAGAACAGAAGGGCTAATATGACCTGAACTAGTTTGGGTCATGTCCAGTAAGGCAAAACCATGTCCTCTAGTAATCGTTTAGGGAGAACCCCCTGTCTGCCGTTCTAGGCCTGTGCACAACTGGGTGTGCATATGAATAAAAACAAATGCATTATGGGAAGGGGCAGGTACAAAAAAGAAATGATTATGTAATCCGATCTATCAAACAATAACAGTAATCAGCTTCCCTTCCCTATGACTCTGTGGAAAGTCCTGGCCTGTAGTCTGGGGCCTTTGTATGGCCTGTCAGTCTTGACAACATCCCTTGTTAATCTCCTCGGGTGAGGATAAGACCACTACCACAATTATGAGCCAAATTTGATCCAAGCTTTAATTAAATACTGACCAGGATGATGGACTCTGGCCAGATCCATTCCTGGGTTCCCAGAGAATGGCAACGAGTCACATTTTGCAGAGGTTTATAAAGGCAAACCCGTAAGGCTACACATTTCCCACCATGTCCAATGGGGACAAACATACATCCTGACATCCTCCCTGTGCACCTCCTGCCCACGTGATCAAGGGTATCTGGTGCAGTTAGGTCAAACAAACTTGTTTCAGGGAGGGAAAACATGAGGCTTGTTCTCTTACATGAACAACAGCCTCCAGCATCCCAGAAAGTATCTGTCCTTGGGCAAGGGGCTGGCAGATCACAGGCATTTCTGTTTCATGGATCTCCTAGGCACAGGAACTAGAAGTTAAAACGTAACTTTGTCTCTCACACCCTTTCTCTAGTCTGCACTGTCCCTTTGTTCCAAATCAAGTTACCCTGCTCTGTTGCGAATCAGTGTGAGGCTTTATTTTCAACTCTTTGGCTAAGAGGACAAGAACCTGGAAACACCCAGCCAAGATTCTGAGCACTGGTAACACTTAGAAGGGAGACAAGAGAATTAGGTGTTCAAGGCCAGCCAGATCTTATACAAAAAACAAACAAACAAACAAACAAACAAACCAAGCAGAACGAAATCCAAACTAAAAGCCCAGGATACTGATATGTTCTTATTGTATATTATGTATTGTATATATTATATATTGTATATTATATATTGTATTATAGTAATGTTGAATTTCTTTAATAAAATGGTGCTGGGAAAAACAGATACTCACACATAGAAGAATGAAACTACATCCGTTTCTCTCATTCTATTATAGGGTTTCTGCCTTGAGATAATAGGTTTCTTTAATGATGCACTAAGCCAGATAAGGCCACATTAATATATATATATCAGCAAGTTTATTGAGAGCAACTCCCAGGCAGGTTCACTGGTCTCAGAGAATAAGGCCAGAGAAGTCACAGGCCTGGGTTAAAGCAGTGAAACTTTATAGGTTGTGGTTGAGGGGTGATGATGTGTCCACCACAAGCTGGGTTTGCGCCCAAGTATGACCAAAACCTGAGCGCTTAGGCGGGAACATGGATGGCTGGCAGCTTCAAGGAGGAAGCTACAATAGCCACCAAGCACGTGGAACTGGGCTTTTGGCACAGTTTCTTTGGAACTGCCGGGTTTTGGGGAGAGAGACAGGAATGGGGCTTCCTGGACCGTGTGAGGGCGAGCTGGAAGCTCCAAAGCAACATTCTGTATAAAACCCAGTTCTAAATGGGTCAGAGGATTCAGACCAGAAACTGAAACTGTTGGAGAAAAGGTTGGGAAAGAACAGCAGAATGTAGGTGAAGTCACCAAGGATAAAGCAACAATCGGCAGATTGGAACTCCTGGGATTAAAAACCTTCCTTACAGGGCTCTGAGAGAGGTTCAGTCCCGAGCACACCCTTGCAACCGTTTGTCACTCTAGCTCCAGGGGATCCACCGCCCTCTCCTGGCCTCTGTGGGTACTGCACCCATGAGGTGCACAGACAGGTGCAGATAAAACACTCATTAAATAAAAAATTTTAAAAGCTTCTGTACAGCAAAGAAAACAGTTTATCAAGTGAAGAAACAGTTGACAGATGGAAGAAGCCCTGTCTCTTATACACATCTAGATGTGTATAAGAGACAGCATGTAGCCCAGGCTGACCTCAAATTTGGTATGTAAATAATAATGACCTTGAATTCCTGATTCACCTGTCTCTACCTCCCAAGTGCTGAGATTTCAGGTGTAATCCTGTGTCTACTCTTAACTCTTTTTATAAAATTTTATTTTTTCCCTTTTAAAAATTTTATAAGTATGGATGTTCTGTCTGCTTGCATGTTGCATCATGTGTGTACAGTGTCCGTGGCGGCCAGAAGAGAGCATTGGTTCCCTTGGGATTGGAGTTCCAGACAGTTGTGAACCTCCTTGTGGGTGCTAGGAATGGAACCCGCGTCCTCTGGAAGAGCAGCCAGCGCTTTTAACCCCCGAGCCATCTCTCCAGCCCTACTTTTTTTTAAATAACTATAATCCATAGTTGGGCTACATGAAATTTTTGCTTTTTATGAATCAGTGATATAGTTCCTATTCTAAATTCTTATATTTTAGAAATGCCTAATTGGGCTCTCTCTCTCTCTCTCTCTCTCATATGTATATATATATATATAGCATATATATGTATGTATATATATGTATATATATAGCATATATATGTATGTGTGTGTGATGAGATAGCACAGCTATGATGGAGATCAATCACAAAGTAAAATGTCAGTACTACATGTACTGACAGCTACAGCACAAAGCTTCATGGCATGGAAGAAAGTGAAAATGACTTACTTGAGCCTCAGGCAAAGACATGGCGGGAGAGGTAACAACTGATAAAACCCACAGTTGTAACAGAATGAGTTTTTCACAACATGAAAAACCCTTGGCACACTACTGCGGAGTTAAAAGAAAAGAAATAGCCACATGACATGCAGCCACAAAATAGATCTTGAATTCATTACGCTCAGTGAAGCAAAGCCATACGTTCGTATACTGGATGAATCAATTTGTTTGAAATTCCAGAATAGGAGAAGCTGACACCATTGATAGAAGTCAGAGCAAACATTGCTCTGGGAGGAGTTCTGGCTAGGAAGGTATTTTCTAGGAGGATGTTCTGCCTGATTATGAATTTCTGGAAACAGACTGAATGGTACACTTAAGATCTGGACATTTCACTGTATATAAGTTATATCTCAATTAAAAGTATACTTACTTGGGCTGGAGGGATGGTTCAGCGGTTAAGAGCACTGGATGCTCTTTCAGAGGATCTGGGTTCAATTCCCAGCACCCACACAGCTGCTCATAATCATCTGTAACTTCAGTTCTGGGGATTCTGATGCCTTCATTTGGCCTCTGCATATACCAGACAAGCAAGTAATACGCAGACATACATACAAGCAAAACACTCATACACATAAAATAAAAATAGATGAAAGTTTAAATAATAATATTTTTGGAGGCAGATGGATCTCTGTGAGCTCGAGACCAGCTTGGTATACGTAGCAAGTTCCAGGCCAGCCAGAGCTACACAATCAAGAGACCCTGTCTCAAACAAACAAACAAAAAACAACAAGAAGTATACTCTTATGGCAGAAAGAAAATACTTGAGAAAATTGATTCCTCTTTAACTATTTTTCTTTTTGCAATGATAACCACTTTTAAAAAGGTTTGATTTTAATTATGTGTATATGTGTCTGTGTGTGAGTGTGTGCCCCTGAGTGTGGTGCCTGTGGAGACCAGAAGAAGGTGCCAGATCCACTGGAGCTGGGGTCACAGCTGGCTGTGAGCTGCCTTATGTGGGTGCTGACAGCAAAACTCAGGCCCTCTGTCTGAGTAGTATATGCTTAGCTAATTCAAGCCAGCAGGAGGCCTGCGAGTTGGAACAGAGAGACAAGCAAGCAAGTGGTGAACAGAGCAGGGTAGAGGTCTGCGGAGTGCAGGCCAGGCCACGTGATGTGCGCTGCAGAATGCAGGCCAGGTCATGTGATGTGCACTTTCCTCACACCTCCAAATAGCTGGGGTGGAGACCGCACCTGGGTGTGTGACTTTCTTGCAGGCCTGTATCTGCTCCAAGCTCCTCAGCCGCCTCACAGCAGGATGTGCAGAACAGGGCTCTGTCGTCCAGAGCTCTTCATCTTCCTGTGTTTTCTGTGTTCTAAGACCATAACATTTCTACACAGCCAATCACTCCAGAAACTTCCTTCTCCTTCCCGCCCAGATGTCTTACCGGTTCTACCCCCACCAAGCTCTAGAAATCACTCATTCTTCACTTACGTCATCATCACCTCTGCCACAATCTTCTTCTAGGTTCCCTTATCCAGCTGCAAAGCTGGTCCCTCTCAAACCTAAGTCTGATTTCATAATTTCCCCGCTGTAACCCCTCTTAAACTCTAGCCACAGGAGAAAGCACTTACTCACGAAGATGGCTCCTGCATGCCATTCTGCCAGAATTCCCCTTCGGCTCCATCTCCATTCCCTTGGGCTCCAGTCAATCTCTGACACATTGGACTTTCATGCCTTGGAGGGTGGGTACAAGCTCTAAATATCTTGGAGTGTACATGATGCCGAGGATTAAACCTAGAGCCTCATGCATACTTAGAAAGCACATTACCACTTGGCTACATCCAAGCCCCCACTATTCTTGTCCCTATTGTCATTCATGCATCCTTCAAGATCAGACTCTAGGGAACTCCTCCATGCTTCTCTGCTCATCCTTCCGCCTTCCCGGGCATCCAGGATCTTCTCCATTCCCTCAGTGTCCTCATAATATCCCCTGGCTTTGCCGTTGCTATTCTGTCCTTATTGTGCCCACCACCCAATGTCTTCCTCTGTTACCTGGCCTTTTGCTATGCCTGGGTGTCCCTACCACACCACATCTGTATTCCCTGTCCTACAAGGGAGATTTAACAAAGCTCACATCCAAACCAAGCTAATGCCCTTGAGGGCCTGAGCCAGGCCACCACTCTTGCCACAGTGAACACAATCTTCTCATGGTTAATGTGTGTGTTATGTGGAGAACTGGGACTTGAACCAGCTCCCAAGTCCTGAGTTTACACGCTACTTACCCCTCCTTACACAGATGGAGCTCAATATTTGTGTATATATTTAGCATAAAGTTTTAAAAGCCTACTATATATGCACATGTTGCACAATTAAGTATAATTATATACTTATGACTCCAAGGCCTTCTATATGAACACACCCATGTATTTAAAATCAAGGTCCCAGGGCTAGGGGTGTAGCTTAGTGGTCAAACATTTGTTTAGCATGTGCAAGGCTTTGGGTCAATCCTCAGTACCACAAAAGAATTGATCAAACAAACAAAATGAAGGTTCTGTCTTTTGAATTTTGTTTATATATGACAATTTCTTCCAGTAGATATTTATAGATCTTGGTAGTACACAAATACTTAACTGTGTATTTATCGTGATATCTCTATACTAGAAAGCAGTTGTAAGATGTGAATATTTCCTACTAATCAGTTATTTTTGATGTTAATATATTGAGATATGTAAGAGCAATCTTAGGATCTTGGTAATAACCGATGGGGGACAAATGTCAACTATGCTATTCTAGTTACTTAGTCCCCAAAGGCAAAGGCATTTCTCAAACAAACAGTGNTTTAGTCTTCACCGAGAGACCAAAGGCGCTCTCACAGTCTGCAGACTCTGGTTGATGTGTGTGTGGGACTTTTGCTTATTCTCAGGGAATGCCGAGACCTGGGAGACATGCTCAGGGCTGTGACAGACAGACTCTGAGGCTTAGAGGTTTCGCTGTACCATGAGGGACTAGGGAGAAAGGGGAGGGCACCCCTCAATTTCTGCTATTGACACGGAGCTTCCTGTCTTCCTTTTGTGAGCAGCCTGGAAAGACTGAAGCAGATGGCTAATTACCATAATGCACAGAGCTTTCGAGGGTCCTGGGTGCAAACTCAGGCGTGACCAAGCCAAGAGCAGCTGCACCTAATGGGGAGTGTGGATCCCACATTAGGCTTTTCCCACACACCCACTCCGACCTTTCTCGAGAGAGGCAGATGGCCAAGAGAAAGCCCGGGAAAGGCCCTCCCAACCAGCTTCAGAGTCCCTTTTCCAGCCANACTAACAGGCATTGGCGCTGACATGAAGCTCATGGCCTCCATTGTGCCTTTCCTGCAGGGTTTGCCTTGAAAATTCATTCTTAGCACTCCTTGCTGTAGAGAAACTGAGTCCTTAGACCAAAGGCAGCCTGCTCCAGGCCAGCCTGGCAGAGGGCCAAGCATCTTCCACACAGCTAATCTTCAGGGGGCCAGTGAGATGCCAGGCCCTTCCAGGTTGACACTAGAATTGAGGCTGAGGTTTGAAGGGTACAAGAGACTCTTGTTCATCCTAGGATTTAACATCAGATCACCCCAGTCACTCATTTGATGTTGACCCCGAGTGCTGAAAAATAAATGTAACAGAGTGAACATTAAAAGCAACAGTAAGAGTCTTTTTTTAATGATGGACTAAGATTTCTTTTTCCTTTAGAAAATTCTCTCAGGGGCTAGTGAGATCCAGCAGGCAAAGGCGCTTGCTGCCATGCTGCCAAGCCTAACTGCGTGAGTTCAATCCCCAGGATCACATGGTGGATGGAGAGGACCAACCTCCACAGGGACTATGGCATGCACCCTCTCCCCTAAAAGATGCTAAAAGGAAAGAAAGCTGCTTGAGAGCTGGGGTGTCTGTGGGTGGTAGAGTATACAGTGTATACTAGCAAAGCCCTGGCTTTGAGCCCCAGCAGAGAGAGGAAGCAGAGAAGGGGAGAAAGAGACGCAGAGGAGAGAATATGAATAATCCCTTGACGTTCATGAGGGAGGGAGGAGAGGACTGGCTAAAATTACAAAGGAGGCTGTTGTGGTCTATGAATGAAATGCCCTCCNCCAAGGCTCATATGTTAAAGGCCTTGTTGCCAGCTGACAGGCTTTGAGGAAGTGATTGGGTCATGAGCACTCTGACCTAATTAACGGGCCAATCCATTGATGGATTAATAATTTAATAGCATTCTTGGGAGTTGGTAGAAAGCAGAAGGCAAAGCCTGGCTGAAAGAACTGGATCGCTGGGGGCTGCCTGTGGAAGGCATGTCTCATTCCACCTGCCTCTCCTCTGGCTTGGCTCTCGGCTTTGTGACCGCCCTGTGGTGAGCAGCCTACCCAGCCGAACACTCTCTTGCCCTGACGTATTGCCTCACTGCAGGCCAACAGCAGTTGAGCCCGACAGCCTCATACTGAAACCTCTGAAACTGTGAGCTGGGTATGCCCTTCCTTCCCTACGCTCATCTCAGACACTTTGTCAGAGTGCAAAAACCTGACAAACAGAGAAGTCTACATGTTCTATGACCAAACAGGAAATACAAAGATAAAGCCAACAGACATGAACACATAAATCAAATGTTACATTCTCCTTCATGACCTAGAAGGCCAAGTTTGGTTTCTGTTTTTATTTGTTTGTTACAAGGTATCATGTAGCCCAAGATGGCCTTAAACTCCTGATCCTCAGCCCCCATCTTCCAAGAACTAAGATTACGTGCATTCACTACCATAACTGGCTCTAAGTTAGAATCTGAACTCCATAGAATCCTCAGCGTTCTCCAGGGTCTGTGGAGGCCTCCTGCCAATAAGCCCTACTTCCATTTTTTTCCCTCACTAACTCTAGCAGGCACAGAGGAAGTCTATGCATGCTGGTGACACAGTAAAAGATGTCTACAAACAGGAATAATCAATTTTTAAAAATCATAACTGACAGTCATTGGTGCAATATTACCCTCTTGACACACCAATCTTCAATAAAGCCTATTGTATGCACAGGGGCTTCGACTGTCTCAGTGGGACTGAGTAGGACTCATAGGTGAGTCATAGTAGGACTCCAGGGGAGCTGACTCCAAGCAGGTCACCTAGAGTCAGAAGATGCGTGGGCAGAGTGGCAATGTGATCCCCAAACAGTTCTGCAAAAGCAGGAAATAAGAACTAAAGCCTACTATGAATCTACCCTCAGGCTTCACCAGAAACACTGAGGGAAACACTGAACGTCAAGCAATCTGAGTGAGTCAATCATGTGCAGCTGGAAGGGACGGCAGGGTGACCTCAGCTCCTTATGGCATATGTTTTTGTAGCTAGTTCTTTAAAAGTCCACCTTTCTAAAATATGCATGTATTTGATATGTCTAAAAGGGCAAAGCCTTTAGAAAATATATAATCTGATCTTCAAAAATGGGCCACTAGATCAGTCCCCCAACTTCGACCCTTAAATCAACATTCGGAGGGTCCCCAGCCAAAGACTTTCCTTCCTCTTTCCAAACTAGGGTCCTGCTACAAGGTGACAGTTTCAGAGGTACCACGTCAAACTGCATCCAGGCTAGTGGATGCCAGGTGTCCTGAGAACCCCCAGCCTGTGATAGCTCATGGGTTCCAATTGCTTCAGACTCTGCACTTCAGTGCTGGCTTGCTGGGCCACAGGGACCCACTTGCTGTCCCTTGCCTCTCGGTTACACAGAGCTTCCTTCTGTGTTGGGCTCTTCACCTACAGCCTGCCCGGCCCTACCCACTCTAATCCTTATCTAGCATTGGTTTCAGGCCTGTCCCAGGCTGGGGATCCTACTCCTTGTGGAGCCTAATAAATTCCATTTTCTCCTGGGCTGTCCTCATTGACGAGGATTAAAATGTCCCACAGAGTAAATGCCTTTCCTTTAGGATCTCTCTTAAATTTCATTTGTTTTCTTCTTCTTTCCCAGCCCCATAGTTATTTTGATATAAAATAAAATAATGGGAGTCGCTTTATGTTTCTAATGGGAGTGACTTTCTTGTTATACACTTTTAAAAAAATTATTTTATTTTATGTGCACGTGACTGGGTGTATGTATGTATATCATGTGTGTGCCTATGGATGTCAGAAGAGGGTGTTAGATCCTCTGGAACTGGAGCAATAATTGGTTGTGAGCTGCCACGTGGGTGCTGGGAGTAGAACCTGGGTCCTCTGGGAGAGCAGCCAGCACTCTAACTGCTGAGCCACCTGTCCAGCCCCAACTATATTTTATTTTCTGTGCAATAGACACAACCTTCCTGCTGACTGAGGTTCTTCCCAATCAAATTCCTGTTTCTAGAAAAGCCAACATCCATTCTCTTTCATGAATCTAAAACAAAAACAAACAAACAAACAAACAACCCTGGTTTCATTATTGCAGAAAATGAATTTTATCTGGTCTTTTCTGTCTAGGTCTTTCAGTTTCTTGGGAAAGCCCTGTAGAATGTCACTAGTGTGCTTGTATTTGCAGGACTGAATTGAACACTGAGCAAACTGCTAACCTAAACATTCTGTGTGCAGAGAAACAATGGTGTTAAATTAAATAAGAGGTCAAATGGTTTCCTTAGACTGAGGAACTCCAGTATATAGGCATGACCATTACTTAACCTTGGCTACACGTCCAAATATTTGTGGAGGATTTGTGTGTGTGCATGTACTCTTGAGTGTGTGTGTGTGGGGGGGCAGACAGACAGACAGACAGACAGACAGACACACACACACACACACACACACACACACACAAGAGTATGTTTTTCTTTATAGCCTAGAACTCCCTATGCAACCCAATTCCAACTTCCTGCCTAGTTTCCCTGCCAGCTTGGTACCCATCTCTTGTGCTGTGAACCTTGCATGTAGTCACAAGTCTACATTGTAGGAATCAAGCTGGTTAGTATTTTGGGGTACCTCTTGTGGAAAGGCTCCTCAAACTTCCTGTCGACTTTATGTCCACAGAGGCCTACTTCCATGCTAATTGAGCAATAGGATTTCAATTCTTGGACTTTCAACTAACTCAGAACACACTCACGCCGTGGTTAACATAACTCAGTACTGGTCCACACTCATGCCGTGGTTAACATAACTCAGAACTGGTCCAAGTCCTTGTGAGTGTATTCTCATTATTCCCTCCTTACAGACAAACCATTTTTGCAATGATGGGAGATCAAACCCACAGCTTTGCTCATTTGAGGCAAATACTCTGCCATAGAGATACATTCCACCCCCCTTAAGCATTTCTAAAAAAGAAAAAGTCTCTCTTCAAAGCAAAATATATGATCCATAAAAACCATGCTTTGTTCATCTCCCATTTTAACCATATATAATAGGAAAGCTGAGTTAATTTCTCCCCCTCAGNCCTGTTGCTGTTACCTGTCTTTTATCCAGACTTACTGGCCAGTCTACAGTCAGGCTTCCCAACAAGCTCTTAGAGTGCTCTTAGCCTGGCTTTGTTTATATAACAAACCGACTATGTTTCCTGGCTATTAACCTTTTCTTCCCTAAAGGTGTGTCTCAACACTCTTTTCTTTTTTTTTCTTCTATTAGGCATTTTGTTTGTGAGGTGTGTGTGCATGCATGTGTGCATGCATGTGAATGTGTGTGTGTGTTATATGCACATTCATATGTATAAATATGTGTGTGCAGGAGTGTATGCCTTTGAAGTACAGAGGTCAATTGTGGTGATATATTGTGTCCCCCAATATATTGTGTACCCTAATAAAGCTTATCTGAGGATCATAGGAAAAATCCAGCCACTATATTAAACATAGAAGTCAGCACACACCTTTAATCCTAGCATTCGGGAGGCAGAGATCCATCCAGATCTCTGTGAGTTCAATGCCACACTGGGAACAGAGCCAGGCATGGTGACACATGCATTTAATTCCAGCACTAACCATAGAGGTCTGAGGTCTGTACAGACAGACAGGAAGTGATGTAGCTGGGCAGAGAGAGGAAATGAGATGCAGAACAGAAAGGCATATAGGCGGGGATATACAGGAAGTAGCAGTCTTTGGCTGAGGATTTCCAAGTGGTAAGAACGTGGCTGGCTTCTTTCTGCTTTTTTTACCCCAATATCTGGCTCCGGGTTTTTGTTAGTAAGGCTGTTTAGCAATTCGTCCTACAGTCAATGTTGGAACATCTGCCTCAGTCCCTTTCCATTTACTTTTTGAGACATGGTCTCCTGATTAACCTAGAGCTCATCGTCTGAGCGCCTCATTGCTGGCTGCCAGCAAGCCCCAGGAATTTGCCTTTCTTGGTCTCCTGTGCTGNGGTTACAGATGCTTGAGGATACATCTGGCTTTTCATGTGGGTGCTGGGGATTTGAACTCAGATCCTCATGTTTGTACAGCAAGTACTTTACCCACTAGTCTATCTCCTCAGCCCTTCACCACTGTTTTCTCTAGTTTCTACATCCTCCCTTGATCCATATTTTACCCCCAACGTATCCTGCAGTTAATAGCCCCAGTCCCTTGACTCACATTTTGTTATAATGTAGAAAGGGAGGGAAAGTCCTGACATTGTAGTGCTTCATAACTAAGTCCATAACTGTGAAATAATAGACTGCAGGGGGGTTAATAGGAGAAAAAGCATTCTGTGTGCCTTGGGCATTGTTCGAATGAATATCAATAATAACCAACTTTCTTTTACTGTAACACATACCTAAGATAGCTAGATTTGACCACTCATACCTGTAATTCCAGCATTTGGAAAGCTGGGGAAGGAGAATTTACGAGTTCAAGACCACTCTGGGCTACAAAATGAGATTGTCTCAAAAAAAAAAAAAAATTGGGGAGATAGTTCAGTTGGTATAAAGTGCTTGGCATTCAAGAAAAACATTGCTTCAAAAACCAAGTGTGAAGCTAGACAGGTGACTTAGTTGGTAAAACTCATAAGCACAGAGTTCTTTACTTTGAGTCCCCAACAGCCGCGTAAAAAGCTGGCTATGCTGGTGTGTGCCTGTGACCCTAGCTCTAGGGAGGAGAAACGGGAGAATTCTTGGTGCTCCATGATCAACTAGTCAGCAAGGGACCTATCTCCAAACATAAGTAGCCTAGGGGTAGGAGAAGACACCAATGATCAACCTGTGTTCTACACACACACACACACACACACACACACACACACACACACACACCATGCAGCATACACATACACAAACCAAGGTGGACGGTTCCTGAGGAACAACACTCAAGGTTGACCTTTTGGTCTCCACAAGCACACACACAAACACGCACACGCACCCATGTCTGTGTGTGTGTGCTTCTCTGTGTGTGGTGTCTCCCCAGGAAGTATCCCACAACAAGACATTTATGACAATTGCGTTCCATTTGGAGGACTTGTTTGCAGAGTTGTGACAGGGTAAGACAGTGCAGAGGTTCCTCCAGCTTGTATTCTTGCTGAGGCCATTTGAGGTGTAACTAGAATCTGACCTCAATGGAGAATCCCATGGAAAATTACCCAGCTCTGTTCTAGGAACCAAAGGTTAGGATGTCCTGGCTAACTTAGCTTCTGCCTGTGTGTGCAGAACCTCCTCCAACTAACTGCTTATCTACTGCTTACTTCTGCAAAGCTCCTGTGGCTGCCCGGTGAGATGCCAGGATGTGGTCTCTGCCCTTAAAAACCTGATGTTCTGGACTCTAAGGGTCACACTTAGGTCACTGAACACTTGGGTGTGGTTCCAGTCTGCTGAAATAAAGACTTTCAATTGGCTATACACTGTGTCTGAGTGGGCATCTCTGGTGGGCTTCCCATAACATGGTAGCACAGGAAAGCCCCTCCCCACATTTGATAATTATTCATTGTATACCTGAATTAAAACATTTCACTATGCTACATAAATATGCACAATTATGCTAAGTGAAAAATTCTAAAAACCCCAAGTATATCAGTCATTGCAAGTGAAAGGAATGTTCTAATTTAGTCTGTTTTAGTGAATTAGAAAGGCCAAAAATGATTAGACAAAAAGAAAGAAAATAAATTTTGACAAGAGACACAAAGACACCAAAAGGACATTGTATTAGGTAAGTTTATGTTGCTGTGATAAAATACCATGACCAAGTCACCTTCTAGCAGGTCGGGGGAGGGATATTTGGATTACGGTTTCTGAGAGATAAGAGTCTTTCACGGTAGAGGGTCACAGCAGCAGAGAGCAGGCATGGTGGCAGGAGCTGAGAGCTCGCTCACACCTGCAGCTGCAAACAGGAAGCAGAGAAACGGGACTGAATGTAGAGTGAAATTATGAACACCAGTGACTCACATCCTCCAGCAAGGCCACACCCCCTCAGCCTCCCCAAACAGCTCCACCAACTGGGGACCAAGGGTTTAAATAGCCGAGTCTATGGGGGTCATTCTCATTCAAACCACTAGAGATGGAAAAAGCAAAACCAGGCAAATGTTAATCATGGGAACTTGACATAACTGTACTATGCTACTCTCAGTGTTTCTGATCTATGAAAGTGCTGTTTCGTGGGGAAAGGAGAACATCCTCTTTGATGGTGTAGACATGGATAAGGTGCACATACAGCTATAAACACCCCAGTGAAACCCAATGTGTTACACAAACAAAAAAACATGAAAGTGAAGGGCTGTGGGGAGGGAACAAGAGAAGTAATGGGTGAAAATGATCAAAATACATCATTATATCTATCTGTGTGTGTGTGTGTGTGTGCAAAAGGTCATAATGAATCTCACTATTATGTATAATTAATATCTATTAATAATAATGGGTGAAAATGATCAAAATACATCATTATATATCTATGTGTGTGTGTGTGCAAAAGGTCATAATGAATCTCACTACTATGTATAATTAATATCTGTTAATAAGCATTAAAATTTTTAAAAGTGCTANTGTACCTAAGACAGGCAGAGTGCCCGAAGGAGCTTCCACAGCTAGGGNATACACTGGGGCATGGCGCCCACTCTTCNCTNCTCCCCCTTTCCTTCTTTTGAGACTGGGTCTTGCTGTACAACCCAAGCTCTCCCAAATGCATGGATCTTCCTGCCTCAGGAATCCTGGGATCACACACTTCNANGGCCAACTTAAATTCTTCTAAAATAACTGGTTTTTAAAAGCGACTTGCTCAGTTCATTCAAATCACTAAAAAAACAAACATAAGGAGCTGCACTAAGTCAAAAACATTCCCCTTGCTCTCAGATTTACCGTCTTGTAGGACACACAGATGAATGGCTAACAAGAGTTAAAGCNCNCTGTGGAAGAGCNCTGTGGCAGAACTTCAAGAGTGTGCTGAGGTGGAGAGAGGCATTTATGTGGAATTTTGAAGGGTGCNTCACTCAATCTCCCGCTGAATGGGTTTCCCTGACACCCATGTTGGCTNCCTCTCTGATTCTCGACAGAGCCCTTGTCCNGCCCACTTGAGACACTGAGGCCACGGAAAGGTTGACTACAGGGAGTAGTGCAGACCTGGACCTGGGACCATCACTCCCATTAGATGGGTGGATGGGTAGAAAGTTATAGACCAGGCTCATCAGCCTCATGGTGGTCTGGAAGGGGAAAAGCTAGAGGCAGAAGCAGGAGGGGACAGGGAGTAACTGGAAATTCAGGAAGACACATAGGCAGAGCGTGGTCCNTGTCACTGGGGAGAAAGGGAGGGCGGGGATTGGCGAAAGTGTCAGCATTAGCTATGGGTCCATTCTTAGAAGGCTGGGCCTGCCAGGAATCATAATACAAGGCAGATGGGACGGTCCTGAGCTCAGTATCAGTCACTAAGGAGACAGGGGTAAAGCAGAACAAGTAACAGGCAGGCTTGAGGTTCAAGGAGGTTCATTGGTGTTTTTTGACCTCTTCAACAGAGGCGGGAAGAAGCCACTGGGCCCAATCATGGGAAACAGAAGGTCTGAGCTGAGGACACCATGAGAACGTCATCCCTTTAGGCCCCACCGTGCCTGCTCCAAGTTTCTCTGTATACCGCAGCTGCTCCAAGAAAGAGCTGTCCTCAGCATGCGCTGTGGGATGGAGTTCCCTGGATGTCTTCCTCCCTGTCAGAAAGAACTCACTAACTGGAAAGTACTGGATGCTTCCCTAGGAAAGAAGAATACAAAGGATAGAAGAGGGGGCCACCGAAAGGGAGCACAGAGGGACCAGAGAGAGATTCATGGACTTCTACTTGCTGATGGCCAGCTCNGCCTGTGACTCCCCAGGAGTTCAAAGACCGGCTCCACCCAGCTGAGAGCCGCTGGGCACAGCTGTAATCTCCATCAAACACCATGTAATAACTGGCTGGGGTTAATCAAATATAATGCCCACCCCAGACCTATGAAATTTTACCACAAAGGGGCCTTTAATCAACCTTTTATCGGCACAGAGCTCTGTCCTAAGAAGACTGCTTTTGTTTGCCCAGATAAGAGACAATGGGGGAGCCAGGCTCTGCCTGCTCTCCCGAGCACAACAAGGGGATTGTCTGCAAACAGCAGATCATTCAAGGCCATGGGAGAGAGAAGGCAGAAGAGGCTGCATGAATCTACAAAAGTGCTCACTGTTAATGGCCTTGCCTCCCCCTGTTTAAATTCAGGCCACACTCCCGTTGGAGCTTCCAAAATATAGGGAGGAGAGAGACAAAAAGACTCCAGTGTGCCCTGCGTAAGTGGGTCTGGCTTTGGCCGCTGCAGGACATTCTTGTTTGCCGATTGCTGAAAGAAGGAAGAGAAACTGACCTTTGCTTCTGTCACCAGGCTCGGCTCATATCTCCCATGGCTGGATGGGCTGCACAGACAGGTGGATTAAAGCTGTGAGCCTCGGGTCCACACCAGACTGCACCTGTCCTGCTGCCCAACCTCTTAGACTATGCNGTGGGAGGAGACAGGGCACAAAAAGGTCAGAAGAAGAGAAAGGAATAGAGGGAGTGACATTTAAGGCACCCGATTCAATTCTGTTTGACAAATATTTGAACAGTTTGGGGGAGGCCAGCTGAGACACACCCACACACAGAACCACACAGCTACACATCTACCTGTTTATGTTTAGGATCAGAGAAGGTTCAAGCCAAAAAGCGCCCANGTTTTCTTTCTTCGTGCTGTTCTGGTCTTCAGATGNGGCTGTGGGCTTTAAAAGAGGAAAAGGGAGCTGCAAGTCCCAGCTTTGCCCCCTAAGATTACCTCAAATTCTGGCATGATCATGAGACAGCCAGGGGATTGTGTCAGATGTCACTGGAGGAAGATTGAGATTACTGATTGAGATTACTGATCTATTATCATTTGGGATCTTAGGAAGAAATAATAGAAGGTCCAAGGAAGAAAATGGTTTATCCAAGGCCTCTCAGCTATTTCATAGCAGACAAGAGATGAGAGCCTGTCTTGCCAGCTCAGGACTCAGGCAATTGCACCACGATGCCTTCTTGTTCAGTTTTCTCTGGAAATGCACATTCCGAAACACACTGCACATGCATGTAACTGATGACAGTTCAGGAGCTAGCCATCCTCCATGCTGTCTTCCACCAGTGACCAGCTCCTTGAACTCNCAACTTAGGATCTTCGGAGTTTAGATTTTTGCTTTCTCTAAATTTTGCTTGGGGGGATTGTAAGTCTTGAATGGAAGTGNAGGAAGAGGAATGGATGGGGTTGGACTGATTGGAGAACAAGGACCCACTTCCTCATGCGATCAGCTCTGTGGTCCCTCAGCCCCAGCTCCGTGTGAAGGCAGGACCTGCCTCACTCTGCCTTGGTTGGTACTACATTCACATATGTTTGGGGGCTGACAGTGACAGGAGGANATTTTTGTGACCGGGTGGGAGACACACCTGGGGTGATGCTGTGGATGGGATGTTGGCTGAATGTTTGTGTCTGAAGACAAAATGAACAGTTCCCTGGAGGGTCAGTAGGGTGGCAAAGAGGAAGTTAAGTGACCAGGGACATCGAAAGCTCTGTGCAGGGAGTGGCAGCAGAGGTCATCAGTCCTTCACCTTTCTCGTTTGTAATGCAATGTCGCTGACTGCTGCTTGGACATGGTTCAGTTTCCCTGAAGATATTCTGAGCTGTAATTGTAGATTTCCACTTCAGATTCATGCTCTCTCTTGTCACGCTCTAGATCAGTAGTTCTCAACCTGTGGGTCATGACCCATTTGGGGGTTGAACATTCTTCCACAAGGGTCTCCTAAGACCATTGGAAAACACTGGTATTTACATTACGATTCATAACTAGCAAATTACAGTAATGAAGTAGCAATGAAAATAATTTTTTGGTTGGGGGTCTCCACAACACGAGGAACTGTATTAAGGGCCCCAGCGTTAGGAAGGTTGAGAACCACTGCTCTAGATGATCAGTTCAAAGCCTTTTCTCAGCCAATATCCAGCATGCCTTCGGTGGTGGATGTGTGGCGTGGCCCTTGTGAATCGGAGTGGTTACAGCAAAGTGACTAATAGCTAAATTAGATCAGCGAATTGGGTTGGTGGGGCTTAGTGACATCCCCCTTTGATAATAACTTCTTTGTAAATTATATTAATTACGCCTTTGCCTTGCGCTGCACTAATAGGGTTACAGGCTTTCTCTTTTCTTNCCTGNTTCAGTAGCAATCCTGCCTCAGGTCTTTTCACTCTTTTTCCTGGCAATTAAGCACTATTCCAAAACATAAAAAAACAATTTTCTCTTTTTCAAATCATTGTGGGAGGAGTTTCACATAAAAGCTGCTGTTACCTAAAATACGATCTTGTAAAATAAATGAAGGGTAATCTCCTATTCATGAGATCAATAAGGGTCTGTTATTAAAATTCTTAATAGNAAACTGTTTGTCAGTTCTGCCCACCTTCCCTCCCTCCCTCCCTTTCTTCCCACCTATCTCTAAAGAATACCGAGGCCCAGGCATAGTGGCACACTCCTGAACTCTCAGCACTTGAGATGCAGAGGCCACGAGTTCAAGGGCAACCTGGTCTACACAGCAAGCTACAGTCCAGCCCGGTCAAATGAAACTCCATGTCAAAACACCAAAGAAAAATAAAAGCAAATCAAGTCCTCCCCTTTGCATTAGTTTTAACTGAAAGAGACAAAAATAAATGTGTGGGGGTTGTATCTGTAATTGTTAAATTAAAGCCTACAGGAAAGACNTAGACATAAAGTACCGTGTCCTTCTCTCCACACAATGAGCAGTGAGCATTGGGGTTTATCTGCTGGCAGCCTGGTTCTGAGCGCGTCAGTCTCAGCCTCCTGCCCACGTGCCTTTCTGTGAAGCTGTGCTCACCGCCTGGACTTCTCTCTCCCCAGGCTCTTGCCTTTTGTTCCCATCAGCTATTCCAATCCTGCTGCTCCTGCCTGCAGGAAACCACACTGACCTGTAGGTCAGATTGACCTGGTTCAAATCTATGAGATAAAACCACGTGAAATTGCTCTTTTTATATACCAAAGATGGTCAAATATTGGCACTTTCATGTAGTTATCCTAACATCAACATGACTTATCTCTAAGGAAACGAATTGTCAACGCTTTGTTACAGAGCACTCACTAGTGACCGTTTACAGGAACAGAGCTCCAGTTCTGAAGTGAAAGCATCTCAGTTTGACAAGGCTTCTCAGGCTCACCTCTTCCTCCAGACACTACCTGTATGTTGGAATTACCTGGAAAAGGCAGGTCCCAGGGCAGTGGAGCAAACATGTGGAGAGACAGCTGCCTGGTAGAGAGATATAGGGAAAGATTGGCAGGGGCAGGTCATCTTCAGAGCCCATGAATTTGGAGAGGGAGGGGAGGGCACATGGTAAGGTGATGGCGGCCTTTCCCAGAAATGACGCTTCTTTCTGGTGCCAGAGAACAGACATTTTGGTGGAGACCTTCTAAACTGTGTCTTCAGAGAAGTCATGACTGGAGAGAGAAAGATGGAGTATGTGTGTGTGGTGGGGGGGGATAAGATGAGAAGATGGTGTGTGTGTGTGTGTGTGTGTGTGTGTGTGTATATAAAATGAGAGGATAGTGTGTGTGGGGATAAGATGAGAAGACGGTGTATGGAGGATAAGATGAGATGGTGTGTACGGGGATGAGAAGATGGTGTGTGTGTTGGAGGGATAGCCAGGGCTTATAAGGTGGAGTCTGGGTTCTGTGACTCTTGGAGCTTTGATAGCCTAGGTATCTTNGGGTTTCTATTGCTGTGAGACATGGCAGCTCTTATAAAGGAAAGCATTTAAGTGGGCTGGCTTACAGCTCAGAGATTAGTTCTTTGTCAGCATGGCAGGAAGCATGCAGGCACACAGGCAGACATGGTGCTGGAGAGGTAGCTGAGACTTCTACATCTGGATTGGCAGGCAGCAGGAAGAGAGAATCACACTGGGCCTGGCTTGCACGGTGACACACTTCCTCTAACAAGGCCACACTTCCCAATAGTTGCTCCCTTTGAGCCTATGGGGGCCATTTTAAACCACCACACTAGGGGATATTTTTTACGGAAGTGAATATAAAGAAAGAGCCACGTAAACACATTTCTAAGACTTCCCAGGACACGAAGGTAAGGATCCCCAGCATTCCAGCTTCACTTATCCCGAAACAATCGCCCCTGGTATGTTGTGGGTGTGGTGGCGCAGGAAGCTGTTGAAAAGCAGGGCATTCTGGCAGACAGCAGGAGGCTACTGTTGAATTTTAGGCAAGTCAGTGACATCATCAGATGTGCCTCTGAGCAAAAGCACCCAACAGCTGTCTGGAAGACAGGTCAAAGAAGCTTGGGTTATATGGCAGAGGCCCAGCTAGGGAGCTATTTTAGTCAGACTGAAGAAGCCAAGTTTGAAAGGGCAGAATTCCTGAGCCCAGATCTGAGCAAGTCTCACTAGGCAGAAGTCTCCAGGGATTGTACCCCAGGAGATCTAGTCCTCCCATCCCAAAGCTCACCCTCAAGTTGGCCTGAAAAATACTTTCAAAATCAGGTTCTCCATCTGGGAAGTTCTTGAATTAGCTGCATGCATAGAGGCCTGTCCCTGCACACACTAGTGATAAACTGAGCCCAATTATTCCTCAGTCCTGTTCTTCCCTGTGGTAAGTCTCAGTTTCCCCTTTGATAAGTCAGTACTTTGAGGACCTTGAGCTCTGGTCCTCAGTTCTGCTCTGCTTGGCCAGGGCTCACCTTCTTCTTTTCTTAAAAGATAAATTATTTTTATGGGGGAGTAAGATTTATTTATTCTTATTTTATGTGTATGAGTGATTTGCCAGCATGTATGTCTGTCATGTGCATGCAGTACTGCAGAGACCAGAAGAGACCGGGATCCTTTGAACTGGAGTTACAGATGTTATGAGCCACCATGCGGGTGCTAGGAACCAAGCCCAGGTCCTTTGCAAGAGTGACAACTGCTTTTAACCACTGAGCCATCTCGCCAGCCCTCTGTCACCTCAGTTCCTGACATAGCTGTCCTGTTCCTCCAAACTGTGAGCCGATTCATGTCCTCCATCCTCCTGGGAAAACACTCATTACATTTCTTCTCCTCAGCTACCTCCCTGCTGCCTTCCCATGCTCCCTGAGACTCAGCAACCCTCATCTCCTCTATGTCCTGCACATGCGTTAGCTATTGTGCATATCAGTCTCTATAATATCTACTTGTAGATGTGTCCCCCCATTTACTGCCTTCCTTTAGCTCCTTGACCATGTTTTCTACCATCATTTTCCCAGTAGCTGACACAGTCTCAGAGAGAGCAAGCATGCAGGTGCTGGGTCAGCTGACTTGAACTGAAATCTTTCCTTCCCAAGTACAAGACCATATTAACCTAGTCTGGGCCTGGTTGTGCTTGCCTTCTTAGAACTGAGGTGCCCGAGTCTACTTCTTTTTGTATATCTCCTGTGTCAATGCAAAGTACATCTCTCACCTCAAAGGGAATAAGAGAACTTGTTCTTGAGCCAACTATGAATGATATACCTGGGAACATGGATTCAGGTTGCCTCAAATAACATGTTCTAACATTGAACCAATTATATGAGCTTTCTGTGGTTACTGTATGTCTTAGTTAGGGTTTCTACTGCTGTGATGAAACACCATGACCAAAGCAACTTGGGGAGGAAAGAGTTTATTTGGCTTATATTTCCACATCACTGTTCATCATTGTAGGAAATCAGGACAGGAACACAAACAGGACAGGAACCTGGAAGCAGGAGCTGATGCAGAGGCCATGGAGGGGTAAAGTTTACTGACTTGCTCCGCTGGCTTGTTCAGTCTGCTTTCTTACAGAACTCAGGACCACCAGCCCAGGGATGGCCCCACCCACAATGGGCTGGGCCCTCCCCCATTGATCACTAAATGAGAAAATGCCTTACAACCAGATCTTATGAAGGCATTTCCTCCATGGAGGCTCCCTCCTCTTTGATGACTTTAGCTTGTGTCAAGGTGACATAAAACTAGCCAGTACACAGTACAAAAAAAGTTTCAATAAATCAAAGCATTTTCCAAATACAGTGATGGGAACTTGGGGTAGGCTGAATACAACAAGATGGAGGAATGTNCTGTTTGGTGGCACTCTAAACCCAAATGATCTCTAGCAGGCCTATAAACATGCCTGCCTTCCTCTCTAGAGGGGGAACTTCTCTTTATTATCCTGGATGGGATACATGGCTTACTCGTTCTCCAGATGGAAGCACGACCTCTGTCTTTGTACTGTGTGTTATACAAGCATCCTTGGAAACATAGTCTTAAATGAAAGGCAGTCAGTACCTCACTTCCAAGATGCGCAGAAACACAAGCTACCTGTCTTCCAACGTCAGCTTGCAGCACCATGCATCATGTTTAATCCCATTCCCAAACCATAATCTCAAATTTCCTGTTGCAGTTGAAATTCCATCCAGATATCTCCAGCAGTTAAATTTAAAAGTTTTTAAGATAGGCATGGTGGCAGTTGCCTATAATCCCAGCACCTGGGAGATGGAGGCAGGAGAACCAGGAATTCAGGGCAATTCTCAGCTACATGTGGAGTTAGAGGCCAGCCTGGGCTGGCTATCTAAAAATAAAATAACTGATGTTCTAGATCTCTTCCTACTTTCAGTTCCAGTCTCGTTATCACTGTTTTCCTCACCTCCCCAGGCATCATCCTTCAGGCCCATTTTCTCCCTCATCACTTATGACCAATCACAAAGTTCTTTCATCTTTTCCCTTGGAACCCCTCATCCTCATCTTCATTCCTCTCTGGTTGATTGTGTTGTCGTTAGCTTTGTTCAGCATCTCAGCCCACTCCTAAGCTGCTCAGGGAATCTTCTTATCAGTTTCCTAGATTTCTTCTCCTTCACAAACTTCCTCTTCTTAAAAAATATTTATTTTGTTTTGTGTGTATGTGTGCGTGCCGAATGCATGTACATGTACCTCCTGTGTGCTGGTGACCGGGGAAGCCAGAAGATGGCATCAGGTNTCCTGGAACTGGAACTACAGATAGTTGTGAGCCATCATGTGGATGCAAGGAAGTGGACCCGGGTCCTTTGGAAGAGCATCCAGTGCTCTTAACTGCTGAGCCATCTCTCCAGCCCCCTAGCCTTCCCTCTCTGGAGGAACAGTTCTGAGCATGTCATCACACTCATTAGAAAATGTGCAGCAGTTTCCCATCNGATGTTGGGATAGTTTGAACTTGGCTCTCAAGTATCTAATGTCCATCCCACTACCAGGTCTGACCTGGGCTCAGAATCCACCACTGTGTTCTGCCACTCCCTCTATTTGCNAAGCCCACAAATGGCTGGTCCACCGTCTATCTTTCCTCTCACACAGAGTTCTGACCACAGGTCTATAAACCCATTTCATCCTATAAGCTTTTCTGTAACTGGTTCAGCCCACACNGAGTTCTTTTACTATTTAGCTTCATGTTATACCATGTGGCTTTTCAATTGTTTTGTATTTTACGCATCTGTATANGTCTTGAGTCCCCAGAAGACAAAAACTATCATCTGTATGCTTTTTATGTCACTTGGTGGTGCCTGTTTAGCACATATTTGGCAAAACTAGATTCAGTTCTGCATATCCCCTCTCCCTCACCTCCTCACCTGACAAGTGAGACAGAGAGCACTTGCATTACAGGGTTGTTAGAATAAATAAATGAGATACTATGGAGAAATGTTAATAAACTACATGCTATAATGGAAGGACTCAGTCAAGGTTCTTACAGTGATAAATGAGTGGACAACTGTACAGGTGGATAAAACATGGCTGCCTTGCTTGTGAGGACTGGGAGAATAACCTTGAAAACACCATCAGAGTATGTGGTGACCCATGGGAGAGGCCAGGTGGAAGATGGGGAAATACGCCTGTCCAAGGCCTGAGTTAACCCTGGAAACGGTGGCTCTTTAGTGGTAGACAGAACCCAATGAGAGGAAAACCATCAAAGGAACAGCCTAGAGGGAGTTTTCTCAACTCCTTCCTGTTTCTGAGTCTGTCTGCCTGTTGAACATACCTGAAGCTCTCGACACACAAATGGGGCATGCACCAGGGAAACACCTGGAAGGCAGTTGGTCAGAGGGATAAGCCTGCTTTCTGGAGAGGCTTGACACTGTCTCCAGAGATAGGACAGACTGCCATGCTTGGGGTACCTCTGCCTCTCCAGACCAGCTAATCTAGGGACTGGCAGCTGTCATTGCTTTCAGGACTATAACACTGTTTCATGTTTGCTATTAAAACAAACAAAAAACACTAGCTGGTTGGGCAAAAAGGGAAAGGCATTCTCTCTGAAGGCTACAGTATCCTCAAGGCTCTTCTACTAGCAAATGACTGTGGCTGTCATTTTCGTGTGTTACCATATCCAGGGACTGCGATATGGTGTGTGTATATGTAAATAAGAATATATGTAAATGTTCTTAAAATAACCTGATAACCTTTCCAATAGCCACCTTAAAGAAATGGAAACTTGGAAGCACCAGGATTAAGTAAGTATTGTGTCCCTGGTTACAGAAATAATAAGTGATAAAGCCAAGATTCAAACCCAGGCCCACACTCCTCCAAAGGCCTGGGAACATTTCCCTCTACGTGAGGTCTCAGGAGAACCCACACAAACATGGCCTCCACTCTTGTTTTTGAAGCTTGGGTCACATCACCACAGAAGCTCTAGTAACTACATGTAGGGGCTGCAAAAATTTGGTGACAGGTTCTTGAGTGTGCAATGAGCAGAAATGGATTCGAATGCACTCGGAGTCAGAGGTGTCTCTGGCAGTGCTCAACCATGCTCTTCGTGACAGCTTTGGTCTCACAATATGCACACTTTGAACTGCACATGCTGTGTGCCATACCAACAACAATCAGGCTGCCTGAAACACCTCTCTCAGAGTCAAAACTACCGTATGCCATGAATTGCAGTGTTTTTTAAAAGATTTATCATACTTTTATGTATGTGTGCACCTGTTTATGTACATGTGTATGGACACAAGCCCTCAGAGTGGATGCCCTCAGAGGCCAGAAGTGGGTGTTGGATATCCTGGTATTGGGGCTGTTACAGGCAGNTGTGAACCACTTGATATGGGTACTGGAAACCAAACTCCAGTTCTCTGTGAGAGCAGCCAGTGATCTTACCCACCAATCTACCTCGGCAGGCCCAACGGCCATGTTTTTACTGTTCACACAAACTCTGATGCTCTTACGCAAACATGATGATTTCATTATGGAAAATAAAATCTTTGTTCAGCTGAGATCTGACTCTTTTCTAAAATTATTATATTTTTATTTGTTTTATACTCATGTCTGTGGTGTGTGTGTGTGTGTGTGTGTGTGTGTGTGTGTGTGTGTGTGGTGTCCATGTGTGTGCAAGTGAGTGTGATGGGCAGAAGACAACTTGAAGAGTCAGTTCTCTCCTTCGACCACATGGATCCCTGGATCAATCTCAGGTCATCCAGATTGGCAAAAAGTGCCTTTACCCACTGACCGATCTGGCTGGGCCTCAAGATTCAGTTCTTGATATAAAAATAAACACATTCATGTCACCNTTAATAAATAGTAAAATCATGTATACCAAATAATTGTTTGAAAGTAAATCCATTTGATCTTATACCTATTTTTATGTACTTGTATACACAAGTGTAGTTTGATACACACGTATACACAAATGTACTGTACACTTCTACACATATTCCAGATGCAAAGGGCTCATGAGTGGAAAGAGTTTAAGAAGCCCTCCTCTAGGCTTCCAGACACCCCCCCACAAACTTCTCGTTCACAAGCTGCATATATAGCTGCACAAGGGAGACTAGCAAATGCTTTCCTGAGTCTGGATAACATCCTGGGTGACAGATAAGGCAGGACACTGAGCCCACAGGAGGCGTGAGGGAAGAAGCAACTTCATGCAGCTGAGCTTGACAAATTGACCAGGCTGCTTAGCTGAGGACTGGCTAGCCCTTAAGCAGCAACTCCACAAATTTAAATCTACTGCCAGTTAGAACTTCGGTTACAGCTCTTCACGTCAGGTGGAGGAAAGCATGCATTCCCCAGAGTTCCTGATTCTGAATCNGTTAATACATTTAAAAAATAATGTCAATAGATATAATCAAACAGAATCCTAAGCAGTCATTTTGCCGTCTGTGGAAAAACATTGGCTCTGGAAAAGATACTGCCTGGTAGGAAACCGAAGGCATAGAAATATGTTTTGAGAATCATGTTCCTGGCTTGAATTGGATCCCACGTTAAGGGAGGTTGGCTGAGGACAGGGTTTCTGAGGACAGAGAAGGGAC
>LZPO01007970.1:225127-237730 GCA_001675575.1 Neotoma lepida | reverse complement strand
GCTTTGGCTCAAGGTGAACCAATGGAAGAAGGCATCTCTCTGATCACCTTCACACAAAACAGACAGGCTTTCCTAGTCACCAGGGGAAGTCAAACGAGAAACAAATACAAGGAAAAAATTAAGACAGACTCCTCCTTATAAATTCTGATTCTAATGGGAGCTCAGACCCAAGTTTTCCAAGCCATCCTATTCCACAAGATGCCTGCAATGTCTAACATCTGCTCCTAAATAAAGGCAGCGCAGGATGTAGGCTAAATGCTCAGGCTTCCTTCTCTATTCCCCAACTTNTCTAAAGCCGGGGAGCAGCATTTTACAGCCTGCTACTTACTTACTGGCCATATGTCCTACATTTAGGCTTTCCCCAAAGTGCTCATCTGTAAAATGAAGATAATTATAAAGCTGATGTGAGGATTGAAGGAGGAGACCCAGGTAAAGCTGCAAGCAGATGGAAAGTCTCCAGTGGACACTAGCCATGGTATTTCACAAGCTGAGGTGGGGGCAGGCATGGAGGNTGGGTCTCAGTTTCAACTTCAGCCACACCATTCATACAAGTACCAGGGTCTATGTCCTCTTCATGGCTTCTTCTTTCACTCAAAGACACATTTTCCCAAGTGTGATGGCTCCTTTAGGAGCTCAGTCTGAAAAACAACAAACAAACTAAAACTCTGTTTTAATACAGTGGAAAAACAAAACCAAACCAAAACCAAANGCATAACAAATGATATCTTAGTGCATTTGTTACCCTCGGCATAGCAACAGAGGAGCCCATTCCCTGGGCTTCCTACAGTCCCATGATCCCAATGCCCTCAGTGTGACTGCTCATACTGCCCCTTCTTATAGCTGCCCTATGCGTCTATTCTTAAATCCAGATGGAAGACCAGGACCTCTCCTTGCCTTCCTCCTGATGTTGNTGGTACCCACAGCATTGTCCAAACNGACCTTCTCACAACTCTGATAAAACTTTTTTCCTCTTTGGGACTCAGTTTCCTCGTCTGCAGGGTAGGTGGATTCCCAGGTATTTGCTAAGATTCTTCCCTTCTGATAGTTCTGATACTCATGTGGAGAGACATTAGGACTGAATGCAGAACTCTGTGTAGTGCATTGTGGGGCTCTCTCAGCCTGTTGGTTAAGAGGGAGCCACAAATGAAGGGAAACAAGGGAATCATGGGATTCAGATTTACGAATGATGCTGGGTAGGGTAGCAGGGAGTGCTGAGGGGAGAAGAAGCATGAACAGCAGAGATGAGACAATTCTCTCATTGAATCCACAGATACAATTAAATCTCCCTGGGATTAAGTTTTTTTTAAACATAACCTTGATTTCTAGTATTTCATAATATTTTCTGAAAATAAGAAATTAGTAACTTCCACAGGAAAGAAATATTTATCTAAAATTAGTAATTCTTACAATTCCATTTCAATGTCATTTACCCTTGTTAAATANCTGTGCGGTTATTTTGTTGTGAATTGAGAAGAGGAGATAGTCCCTTGTAGTGGGTAGCTGTTCTCACCATGCCCTGAAGCACCTGCCCCTAGTGAGGTATTAGGTAACTGTTACACCTGCCTATCACCTTGAAGTACATGCCCCNGGGCGTGGCCCCTTGGGGACCCTTAAGACTTAGGGTGCATGCTCTCTCTTCTTTACCTCATGGTTTTGGATGCTGGGACAGACTAGGGCAGATCTCACCAAAGAACAGCATTGGATTGTGCCTCACTCTTCCAGGATCTTGCGACAAANTCCTCTATTTTGTCTTGTGAGTTTTTCTTTGACAAATAAATTCCTTTACCCATTAAGCAGACTCCGTGGATTGCTAGCAANATAAACGCATTAGTCCCTACTATGTGGTACACCTGGTATGGCTGAAAGTGAAATTGAGACACACTGTCCTGCCCATCTCAGACTTGGTCTCCGTNCCCCTCAGCCCCTAAGATTAGTATGTCTTGTGAAGTACCATGATGTGGTGGTTTAAATAGGTATGGCCCCCATAGACTCAGGTGTTTGAATGCTTTGCCCACAAGGAGTGGCACTATTAGGAGGTGTGACCTTGTTGGAGGAAGTGTGTCACTGTGGGGGGCGGGCTGTGATGCTCAAGCGATGTCCAGTGTGGACACGGTCTCCTTCTGCTATCTGCAGATCCAGATGTAGAATTCTCAGCTCCTTCTCCAGCACTATGTCTGCCTGCATCCTACCATGCTTCCTGATGTGATGATAATGGACTGAACCTCTGAAACTGTAAGCCAGCCCCAATTAAATGTTTTCCTTTATAAGAGTTGCTGTGGTCATGGTGTCTCTTCACAGCAATAGAAACCTTAACTAAGATACATGGCTAGTGTCCTCTGAAAGCTTCCCCATAGGCTGTGGCCTTGCCTCAGTCACCTTGCAGGCTGAGTCTCATATTTGCCTGCTGGTCCACCTCTTTCCCACTCTCCCTGTACTCACCACCCNCCTACCTGTTCATNTCTCTGTCTGAGTCTTAGACATACAGACTGTTTTGTCAGATCACCAACAATTGTCATTGGTCACAGGCCTGAGTGGTAGAAGTTCNTTTGTTTGTTTGTTTGTGGCAATAAGGATCATATAGAATNTTGATGAAAAACAAAAANCAAAAGCCGACCAGTATCAGCTCTGCAAAAACAAAACAAAAAACAGAATAAAACAAAACCCACATTTTTTGTTTATCTTTAAAAAAGAATGCTCCCCACTTTCTCCTGGAAAAGAATTGCAGCAGTGCACAGATGAAAATGGACGCTTGTTCCATCTCCAGGCACTCATGGGGCTTATGTACCACACTTCAGATTTCACCACCAGTTTGAACAGAGGTAGCAGCCACTTCAGAGTGAAAAATTAATCTCCACACTTCTTANCACACATNTTCCTGAAGGCAATACTTTAAGATCATATACTAGTTTTATTTTTATCGAAGGGAATTTAAAACCTTNCTAACAAATATGTTTAAAAATAAAGCAGGCAGGGAATGCTTTATGTGCGTTTCAGAGATGGGCAAACAGCATCTCAGGTAATAGACTTAAACAGTTGCAGAGCAGGGACCAGAGCTGAACCGTTCTCATTTCCAGAGCAGATGTTCCCAGAGAAAGGCAGTTGCTGCTATTTCCCCCTTGTTGGAGATGACTGGCTTCCACAGCAGTGAGATAACCACGGTAGACCCAACAGAGCCATTGGTTCCAAGAACTTTAGACTCGTGGGGACCTGAGGAACCATCTTACTCATGAATTCTGTAGAGGGCTCTACACAGCCCCCTCTCAGACAGGCTGGAGTGGAGCTGACTGCCTCCTGCCTCCCGCCGGCCCCAGCCTTTTATCTCTTATCTGGTTTACATATTAATGATCCACAAAAGATTCCTTTGAAAAAGACAAACCACCAACAGCTCAGCCTACAGAGATGGAGAGGTGCTTTGATATAATTGTTTCAAAGTAAGAACGTTTTAGGAAGTATCAACCAATACATGGGATAATAGGCAATCCTGGACCAAACTTGTTTGGGGACCTGTACTATCCCACTTACAAGCTACTGCTTCTATAAGTTCATGNGTCTCCTTTTTTCTTTCAGCCACCAGCAAAGGGGTGCAGAAAATATCTTAGGTGGTCAAGGAGCTGTAGATTTGATGCATGAAGAAAATATTCTCTTTTAAAATAATAATAGTATGCACATGCATGTGCCATAGTACACACATGGAGGTCAGAGAATAACTCGTGGGACTCCGGTCTCTCAGGTTTGGCTGCAGGCACCATTACCCACTATGCCATCTTGCCAGCCCTGGTGGAAAATTCCAAACGTCTTGCTTTATAGTGGTTCGTGTTCTAACTTCAAACAGGGTCCATCCAAGAGCAGTTAGCTGCAAGGAAAATGTTGGGGGCCCATTCTGATCTGAGAGGCCTGTGCTGCCACCGAGGACCCTGGTGACAGCTGGGCCCAAGCCGCTGCTGCTAGCCATGTCTGGGTCCATGGTCCTGATGCAGCTGGGGTCTATGTTGATTTCTGTTACCTGTGTTACCACAGGGGCCCACATGAATTGTGGGTTGAACCATGTGTGGCCCTACCCCTCACTGGCCCAAGGAGAGCTGGCTGCTCCCTCACAAGTGAACCAACCACACCCCACTGCACCCCCCCTGGCCCCACCCCTCATAGGAGAACAGCTTGCACTTGGGAAAGCTGGCCACACCCCTCACTACAAGTGTGGAAGGGTTGGCTCCACCCCTCACCTGAGGTTGGTGGTCCCAGCAGCCCAGACTGGCTAACTCAGCTACTGCCCAGGCATACATCCAGGGCTTTGAGTTGGCACTCCCCAACATCTATACCATCTATGACCTGCTGGAGCGTGTGAAGGGACTGGTCTTGTGGAACCGTAGTTGCAGGATCTCCTTGACTCTGGACAACAGCAGGATATCGTAGAGGAGGTTCAGTGAGGGTCGAGTGTTGAAGGTGTACCAGAAACCAGAGGCCTTGAACCTGACCAGTGACCATTACACCATGAACATTTGTAAGTAAAGCTGTGTGGACAAAAGGGTGTACTGCATGACACACAGCAGCTCCCAAGGCCACTGAGACGGAAGAGGAGGGAGCATAGAGCAGCAAAGAGTTTCTTTTTTCCCTNGCTTGTTTGTTTGCTTTTTTGTTTATTTGTTTTTGTTTGTCTTAATTAATACTCTTATTTGTATTTTTTAATTTTAATTTTATTTTTATTATTTTTTTAAAGTTTTCCTTCTGGGGGGAGGCTACAAGGGTGGAGGATGGATATGGAGGGACAGGGAAATGAATGGGATTGGGGTGCATGCTGTGAAATTACCAAAGAATCAATAAAAATTATGCTTAAAATTTTTAAAAAATTATGGACCAGTTTTAAAGGCAGCAAGGACATTCTTCATTTGACAAAAAATATCAATATGTTTCTAAGATGGATGATATCAGTTAAATGCAAGTTTTAGGCAATATAATAATTTGTATTTATCAACAGATTGATTGCAAATAATGAGTAGACTATGTAGAAGGATACAGGCTTTAGAATTAACTACAAATAATCTCAGAGCCTGGTAGCTGGGAAACCTCAGATAAGCNCATCTATCTCACTGGTGCTCAGTTTTAGCGTTTGNGGAATGGAATTATTGTGAAGACTGGGTATAATCACATATCCTGTGTCTAGGGTAACATATCCTTATCACACTTTAATTTCTGTCCATTCTGTTTTCTGAAATGTTGAATATAAGTGACTCCCACACCATTGGTTCTTTTGACCAAAGTCTTGCTGTGCAGCCAGCCTCAAGCTCATGATTCTCCAGCCTCAACCACCCAGGTGCTGGGATTATAGGTATGTGACACTCCACCAGTTTGATCTGGTTTGTTGTTGCTTTGTTTAGATATTAACATTTTAAAAATTTTCTATGCATGAATATTTTGTCTGCGTGTATATATGTGCACCACTTGTGTGCCCGATGCTCAAGGAGACCAGAAGAGAGTGCCAGATCTCCTGGAACTGGAGTTACAGACCGTCGTGATGCTGGAAGCTAAANTCCCTTTCTCTACAAGAGCGGCAAGTGTTCTTAACTGCTGAGCCATTTTTTTCAGGCCCCCAGTTTGACATTTTTATTCACTGAGTTTTATTTTTACCACTGAGGAGTACATGCTATGCCATTTGTACCTCTGGTTTGAATGTGAACTACACTCATAGACACAAGCTCATGTGCCTGAGCACATCCTCCCCAGCTGGAGACGCCATTCGGGAAGCTTGTGAAACCTACAGCAAGCGGCCAGACTGAAGAAGTGGGTCACTGGAGGTGGGCCTTGAGGTTTGATAGGCCCACCCACCTCACTGTTTACTCTGCTTCCTGACTGCAGGTGCAGCCACACCAGTTGCCTCCGGCTCCTGCAGACACACCCTCCCTCCATGATAGACTGCGTCCCTTCCAACTGTAAGCCAATGAAAACCATCTCTCCAGTTGCTTCCTGACAGGTGTATTGTCAAAGCAATGAGAAACGTAACTAATATGCTTGTGGTGACCATTTCATTCGCAATTGACTCATAAGCAACTGCCCAGGCATTACAGTCAAAAGAAAAAACAAAAGCCTCAGGACAGTCATCCAAAGACTCTCATCACCATTCTTCCGCATTTGAATAGAAACTTGTTAAAAAGAAAAAGAAAATTCCAACAGGTCATAAATTAATGGAGCAGTGGTGCTGGATAAACTATCGTCTAAGATTTGGTCTCCTCACCCATCAGGTGTATTCAGGGAGCTACATTCATTCACCGATTGAACATCCAGCATACCTTGTTATGTGGCAGGCATTGGTTTAGTTGATGACTTATNACAGTGAGAAGACAGCAATGTCCCTTGCTTTATGGAATGCTGATAAGGGACACACACGCTAAGCAAATAAGCTTATAGATGACATATTTTTAGGTAGTGATAAAAACATTCGATGAGTCCATCAGCAACATTTGCTTCAGCTGGACAACCTTAAACTACAGGTCATGTGTCTAATAAAGTGTAAGTTGTTTTTCTTACTGAATTAGTTTAATACAAGGCACACAGGTAGATGTCATCTTCTCTGTTTTTGTTTTGTGTATTGTGTGGGTGTGTGGGCATGTGAGTGCCGTGGTCACATGTGGACATCAGAGAACGGCTTGCAGGAGTCAGTTCTCTCCTCCCACCATGTGGGTTACAAGACCCAAAGTCAGGTCATCAGGCTTGCTGGTAAGTGCTTTTACCAGCCCAGCTATCTCCTCCCCCTTAACTTCTTTTGTGTGTGAGAGTATGGTATATGTGTGCCTGTGGGTGTGCAACTGTGTATACCCACGGAAGCCAGAAGACATCATTGTCCTGCTTTGTCACTCTTTGCCTATCCCATTGAGACAGAGTCTCTCATTGAACCTGGACCAGCAAGCCCCAGCCATCCTGATGTCTCTACTCCCCATAGTGCTGAGATTACAGGCCTGCATGGCTATGCCTTGATTTTTTTTTTTAATGTATTGTAAGATCCAAAGTCAGACCCTCATGCTCACATAGCAAGTGCTNTCATCCACTGAGCCATCTCAGCCAGATGTGTACTCCTAAAAGAAAATAGACCCACCGGGCAGTGGTGGCGCANGCCTTTAATCCCAGCACTCGGGAGGCAGAGGCAGGCAGATCTCTGTGAGTTCGAGGCCAGCCTGGGCTACCGAGTGAGTTCCAGGAAAGGCGCCGCCAAAACTACGCAGAGAAATCCTGTCTCAAAAAAACAAAAACAAAAACAAAAACAAACAAAAAACAAACAAACAAACAAAAAAATAGACCCACCATATGGTAGGGAATCTAAAAGAAAATCCTTGTAAAACCTTAATAGGATTGAGGGAATTGTATTGGGAAATATGTTTGCTTCATATGTGGAAGTTGTCAGAATCAAAATGGATGAGGGTGGAGAACTAGCTCAGTGAATACAATGCTGCTACAAGTGTGAGGACCTGAGTTCAAGTCTCCAGGACCCACATAAAGCCAGGCCAGTAGCCAGCATCTGGAATCACAATGCTCCCACCTTGAGATTCCAGGCAAAGATGGGAGAAATTAGAAGCTCACAGGCCAGCCAGCCTGGTGTAGGCTTACAGCACAGTGACAAACATCAAAAAGACTGCTTCACACAAGTGGGAGCTGAGGACTGACACGAGAAACTGTCCTGTGACCTCTATATGTATGCTGTGGTACATGCGTGCTCACATACACATACACACACATGTGTGCACACACATATACATACATCTCTCTCTCTCTCTCTCTCTCTCTCTCTCTCACACACACACACACACACACACACACAGAGCTGACTGTGTCAAGCCCCAATGAAAAACACACAGAGCTGAGAGGTTATGAAGGGGGAATTTCATGCGCACGCTGACAATGAGAACTATTACAAAAGGTCGCCAGAACTATGACTTTGCACAAAGAATGCTTCTGCAAGGTCATCTGTCCAATAAGCCTTTGTTCAGCCCAGACTGGCACCATCTTGCTTATTAGTTCTTGCGTCTAACGATGATCATTTCAAAATAGCTTACACAATACTCCTCACTTTGCCTTCAGTATCCTTTGACCCCGTCCCCTTTGACTGTTTCCATGGTTTCTGTCCATGGTTTCTGTGTTGCAATGCTCCTCGATTGCTCTCAACCCAACATCATGACATTATTCTTTAGAGAGCCTTTCCGTCCTATTTTTCTGTCAGTTTTTGTGATTTAAGTTGATGCATGTAAACTAGAAATATTCAGTAACAGTAGAGTTAAGAAGAAGGGTTTTGTTTCTGTCACATTGGAAAGCCAGAGCCCAGTTACTTCATGGCTGGGCTGGCACCACTGTGCCTTCAGGGCAGGCTGCCATAGACTTTCCTCTTCTTGTTGGCCACTTCATGGCCACAAGATGTCAAGTAGATGTGTACAACTTTGCACCAGTGTTTCAGAAAGAAAGGAGGTAAAGGGTAAGATGTAGCTGCCAATTGAGCTTGACTCCTTTTATAGACTTTTCCTGAGCCCTCGTCTAGAATTTTCCACTTACAGTTAACTCTAGCTGGAACTAGACCACCCTGGCATTTTTCATCTGGGCATATGCCTACACTAAACAAATTCAAGATTGCTTTCATGCGTTGGAGATGGGTGAGGATGAACCTGGGCTAGTGAGCTAGCAACATATACCGCAGGATAGACTAAATATCATTGGAAGACAAGTATTTATCATGGAAAATCATTACTACACAGTACTGACACATATTCCCCTATCAAGCAAATACCGCTGGGCATACACACGGTCTCCACTCTTTTCCCCAAGCTTTATCTCCCCGGGTCTATTGGCTTATGCTCTACCAGTTGCTGCTTGCAGCAAAGTCCACCTGCCACATCAACTCCAAGACATATTTTGAATAAATGGGAAGCATCATACTCATCTTAAATGACTTTCTATTTTATTTCTTCCACATAGATCTAAGAATTCTTATCAGCAAACAAACCAATGGAAAGAATAAGTAGCTAATGGGTCCTGTTGGAAGAGAAGAATAAGAAGATGAACTCCAGATGGGGTGAGAAACACACGCACAGAGGGCTGAGGTCTACGGGAGGGCAGCACGGGTGTGGGCATGTTCAACCTTCTGATTTCCAGCGATCTAGATATCTGTACAAAGTCTGGTTGAAAGGTTTACTGAAATTCACCATCTAGATANAATTTAGCTGGAATGAGTATGCAGGTGTGTGCCAAGTTAGGCTTGATGTCTGCATGAATGCCAAGGACTCCTGCAGGTACAATCTCTTATGTTCTGAGATGCTCTGGGGCAGAGCACAGTGTAGGAGTGTTGGCCATTCAGCTCTTTATTAAACCAATCACAGTGACACATCTTCACAGAGTGTAAAGGAATATTCCACAATAGCTTCTTGGTCACAGTCTAGCCACATCGTAATTCCCTTGGGAGGTTGTTTGTTTTGAAATAAGGAATGGACAGTGATGAATTAAAGAAACGTGTTTTGCACAGTGTGTTTGACATAGACAGAAGCTTGAATAGGAGCAAGGTAGACATGACTTACAAAGGACTGTGGCAAAGGTGTGGGGTATCATTCCAAGATTAGTATACAAAACACCTGCTTCTGGCTTNCTTGCTCTCTGCTGATTCCTCCCAGGGAAGTCTGCAAACAAGAGTCTCATGTGGCAAGAAGCTGCAGAAAGCCTCTGGCCAATATCTGGTAAGAAACCAAAGCCCAGCGTATGAATAACCCGTAAGGCGCTGGATCCACAAACAACCCGCACATAAACGGGGAAGCAGTCGACAACTCCCACCATACCCAGACAGAGGCTTTGTAAAGGAATTTATGCCAGAGATTCTGAGCTAAGCTGAACTCTGGACCTGCAGAAACTGTGCAGCACAAAGTTTTGATAGTATAAGATTCAGGCTAGCCAGAGAACACAGGCTAATTCCCCAGCACATAGTAGGTGGTAATTAAGCAAAATTGAATTGAATTGTTCAATCAAGGATAAAAAAGAGTCCTAAGGGATAAAAAGTGAGAGTCTATAAGAAACTGGTGTTTTCTCCTCCTCCCCTTCCTCCTCTTCTCCTCTCTCTTTTTTTTCTTCTTGTTAGAGACAGGGTCACATTTAATCTTGTCATAGTAACTGCCCTATTGCCGTAAAGACACCATAACCAAGGCAACTCTTACAAAGGAAAGCATTTAATTGGGGCTGGCTTACATTTTCAGAGGTTTAGTCCATTATCANCATGGCAGGGAGCATGGCAGCATGGTTGGCACTGGAGAAGTAGTGGAAAGCTACATTCTGATCCACAGGAGCAAGCAGAGAGACTTGGCCTGGCATGGCTTTTGAAACCCCAGTGACACACACACTTCCTCTAACAACCTACAAATNCTTCTAATCCTCTCAAACAGTGCCGCTCCCTGGTTACTAAGCAGTCAAATATATGGGTCTATGAGGTGGGGTCCTTCTCATTCCAACCACCACAAACCTAGACTGACCTTGAGCTCACTGTGTGGGGAGGATGACCGTGAACCCTTGATCCTCCCGCCTCCATCTTCCCAAGACTGGAGCTGCACGCATGTGCTGCCATGCCCGATTTACCACAAAGTAGCATCATTTGGGAGTTTTCTTAAACACGCTGGGGCTCACCATCATGGAGGTGAAGCAAGTGATTTTCATGCTAAGAATCTTCCAAGCGATGTTGACACTGCTGGTTCAAAGACCACGTGTGGAAAACACTGCACTTGGCACTGGTTTCTGTAGTTTCCTAGGATAGAGGGAGAACAGCACTTCTGGTCCGCTCAGTGTATCAGGAGAGCCAAATTGAAGGACGGCAGACTTGAGTGAGTTTCAAGGCTCCTGACATTAGGTAGTGATTGGCGTTCAGGGGCAAGAAGGTTCATATACAAGGGAAATTAAACAGGAGCTATTGATCTGACTTCACAGGCTTTCCTCTAAATGTTGTAGCTTAAACAATCAATCACCCTAGCTACCGAGCAAGAAAATAAGGCTGGGGTTGTAATGAAATTATCATAATGGAATATCCACACAGGCAAGTTCGCCAGGTATCAGTGAGAGAGATCAAACACGACCTGAAATCACATCTGTAAGTCTGGGGCCCTGAGCTCCGTTTACCCCTATTTAATTCTACACACTTCTGTTTACCTGATAGAATAGTTTGGGTGCTTCCAGGGGAGCCTGACTTCCTCTGGGATCTTAGCTAGAGATCCTGGAAGCCATTCAGACCTTTCTCACTTATGCCTGGCCTGACTTTTGCCAGTTTAGAACATGGCATGGTTTTCCCTGTTGACATCCATCAAGTCTATTTTCCAAGTTGAAAATTATTCAAACAGAAGAAGAAATGGTTGTACTTATTCTCGGTCTGTTTTTAAAGTATATTTGTTTCCTTGATGTTCCAGAGTTCCAGATATTAATAGAGTGCTTTCCAAAAACACAAGTTCCCAGAGCAACCACTTTCTGGTCTGTAGCATCTATTAGCAGTGGTCAGTAATAGCGGTACCTGTGGTAAGAATAAATCTTTTTATCTGTATCGTGGCATGCTTGTGGGAGGACTGGTTACTTGTGCNTTTTCCTTCTAATCCCTTTCAAATAGTTGCAGACTTGTAATATAGCTAGGACAATGTCCAAGTGACAGTTTCAGGTGCCAGCTTGTTTTTGTTATTTGGGCCCTGGCTGCCTTCCAGCGATTTCTGATATCAATACTGGCCCATTCACCATACTCTAAAGCCAGTTTCCCCGGCCCATCATGCCACTGGGCTAATGTTAAGGTGTTTTCCTTAATGCAGGTTTCAGTGTCAGCCAGCTCCAGACAGCTGTCTCCAGTGTCTCTGGAACCAACCTTCCTTGNCAGATTCAAAGCTTGCAGATAACCCAAAGTTTTCAAAAGTGGGGATTTCCTTGGGTCTTTAAATTCCTACACTGTTCATTTTCTCACACCTATCAGTCCTGGCAGCTCCTGGCAGCCCAGAGCCACACACACTCNCTCCAATCAGGTTGTTTACATCCACTTCGAAGGTCTTTTCAGTTAACCTTTTTCCTGATCCACCCCACAATTTCCTCTGGCTTGTTATTTAACAGACTATCCAAATAATTGACCTAAGTCATTTGCTTCCTTCCTACNGAGAGCATTTCACTGCTGGTGCCGGTGTTTATCTCTTAGAACAAGGACACTGAACCCTGGCATGGGGTCTCCAGTGAGAACTCGCACTCAAACCCTGTGTTTTGAGCTNGCTGGAAGGAATTTCAAACTCAGCCACAGTGGTGCAATAGCATTGCTGTTGAGTCACTGCAGTGCTGAGGTCTAAAGCTTATAAATCATTCCCAAGGAAAGGCCTTTGAGACCTGATATAATCAGCAGAACACTCTATTTCAGTCAGCGTGTCACTTACTTCTGTGAAAAGACTGCTCTAAAAAATGGTTGTCGCTTCCCTCTGAAAGCATGCCTTTCCCACTTTTTAACTTATCTTCCTGACACGCAAAGTCAAAAGATCACAAAGTGAACTCTGAATGTCCCTCTCTCTCCCTCCCTCCCTCCCTCCCTCCCTCTCTCTTTACCTCCCTCTCCCTTCCTTCCCTCCTTCCTTCCCTTCTCCTACC
>LZPO01007970.1:212451-222725 GCA_001675575.1 Neotoma lepida | reverse complement strand
CTTCCTACCATTACTTCCTCGGATTAAAGGCCTGTGTCTTTCTCAAGCAAAGACATAAGATCTCAAGTGCTGGGATTAAAGGTGTGTGCCACCATGCCTGGCTGTTTCCAGTGTGGCCTTGAACTCACAGAGATCTAGATGGCTCTCTGCCTCCCTTGTGATAGTATTAAAGGTCTGTCTGACATNATTTTCTGGCCTCTATGTCTANCTAGTGGCTGTTCTGTTCTCTGACCCCAGATAAGTTTTATTAGGGTACACAATATTATGGGGGACATAATATAATCACCACAGNGCAGTTTTCAAACTGACTTTACTTCCTCCTAATGCCCTACACAAGGTGCAGGAGAAAGATTTACTTGTTTNTTTGTGAAATGGGGTCTTGTGCTGTATACTAGATGGCCTGGAACTCATAGAGATTCATCTGTTNCAAGTGCTGGGATTAAAGATATAGGCCACCATGCATAGCAGATTCACTTTTTCAAGAAGACACAAGAGCCCTTGAGGTGGTGACTCTAAGTCTTGGTGACCTGAGTTTGATTCCTGGAATCCACATGGTAGAAGGAGAGAACAAATTCCTTCCCTCTTACAAGTTATCATCTGACCTCCACACACAGGGACACACACACACACACACACTAAACAAACAGACAAACAAATAAATAAATGAGGTAGGCTGGTAGTCTCAATCATTTGAACAAGTTAAGTCAGCGTGTCCTGATTGCAAATTATAACTCTATTTCTGGAGCTTTGAGGCTCTGTCAGTCTGTGCAGGGCTTTCTATGACCAAGGCTATGAGGGAGTGTGGAAGGCCTGCCTGCTAGTGTTTAGGTTTGTTCAGTTAGGATACCTTGACACATTCTGGCATAAACTTCCTGCAGTCTGTGTAGTGCCTTTCTGCTGNTGGTGGTGGTGTGTGTATCTCACCTCAGAAGCCCTTGCCATGCTTCTGCTGTTACCTCCACAGTCTGTGCTGCTTGGGATCTGTGGCTCCCATAAGAACACTACCACATTTCACCGTGTTCTTCCCACAGTCCACCCCTGGGCAGTGGCCAAGGTGGGGGAGATGGTGACATTGCAATCTCTCAACCTCAGATCTCTGTGCCTTTCTTTTGGTGCTATGTCCACACTCTTTGTGTCTCACTCTCCTGTCCAGGCAGATTGTCTCTAATCTGGGTTCCCAATAGCAAAAATTGGCTCTTCAGGTCCCAAAGAAACCCAGGACAAATGGCTAACTGAGGTGCCTATTAGCATACCAAAGCGTGCGCTGTCCACTAGGTTCACTCAGTACCTGTGACTCCTTTCTGCTCTTCTNATCCTGCCCCCTACCCTAAACTTCTCCAGGCCAGGGGTTTCCCTTCCTTTNCCCCAGCTTCTCATTCCTATATAACCCTGACATTTCAGCCATGTGCCCTTTTGGTTCTCTCTCTCTTGGCCCCACTATGGAATATTCCATTACACTNTGTGAATATATGTCACTGTGATTGGTTTACTAAAGAAGCTGACTGGCCAATAGCCAGACAGGATAAGGATAGGTAGGAAAACCAAACTAAAAACACTGGGAACAAGAAGAGAAGAGTCAGAAGAGAGGCCAGGAGATGCAGAAGGAGCAAGACATGCTGGAGGACAGGTAAAGCCACGAACCATGTGACAATAAGTAGATTAATAGAAATGGGTTAATTTAAGTTGTAAGAGGAGTTGAGAGCCAGATGGAGAGGAAGCAGGACATGCAGGAGAGGTAAAAGCCACAAGCCTCAGGGCAGCACAGAGATTAATAGAAATGGGTTAATTTAAGTTGTAAGAGTTAGTAACAAGTCTAAGTTATCAACCAAGCATTTATAACTAATATGAAGTCTCTGAGTGCTTATTTGGGAGCAAAGAAAACTCTGCCTACAAATGGCACCCAGACATCTGGCACCTACATCCACCTAAGACCTGAAAAAGCTTAAAAAAGGTTCTAAACACACAAAAATGAGCNAAATGAAGCCTCATGCTGGCTGTGGTACAGAGACATGTCTCCTGGCAGTTGCCAGCATGCCNTGAGATAAGCTATATGGCAGATTCCTGCAGTCTCTCACACAGGTNGCAGTACAGAGAGGCNTCTCCCAGCCACTGCCTGCAGGCTTGAGCCACCAGTGTGAGNTCTGCCAGTGTGCTACATGGAAGGTGTGAGGATTTGCTCANNCAGACAGAAAAGGTTACAGAAACTCAGAAAAGACAGGTCCAGGTGGAAAAAAACTCTAAACAGGTTACAGTGTGTTTAAAAATGTACAAAAGCTTAGGAGAGAAAAAAAGTATAGATAGTCATAAAAAATACAGTTTTAAAATAATAAAATCCTTAAAAAGGAAATAAAGTAATATAAAAGAAAAAAGCCACATAAAGATGGAAAATATAGAGAGTCTGTATCCTGTAANTTGCTGTGTTGTCTTTAATTTTTGGGGCTGCTAAGACACACTGGATTATGAAAGTTGCTAGATTAAATCCACCTACATAATTTAAAATATCTTGTCTTCAAAATGGAAATCAAAGGATATATTGCTCTAGGGGAGAGGTTACAGTTTTATTTCCACAGGAAATAACAGTCTATGGATTCATTCCAGATTAATATAGATCAGATTTGATCAGGGAAGACCCCCTGAAATCCTGGCNNCAGACAAAAAAAGGTAAATAAACCTAGAAAAACTATAAAACACATAATGTATATTTTACCTGATCAAATATAAAACAAAAAAATCATCTTTAACTGACTTGTGCACACCATATATTCCACACTTTATGTTACCTTTGAAAGTTTATGTATTTTCAGAACAAGGGGACCAAACATCAATGAAAACAGATGACCCAGATGATCCAACATCTCAGAATGCCTCTGTTGCAGTTTGTGAGTTCTGCATCCAGAACAGCTTCAAGGCTGCTGGCTGAGATGGTCCAGCCTCACAAACTATTCCAGCCAAGACCTAACAATTATCTTGATTTTCTCAAGGTTCCCCCAAAGATATCAGTGCCCAGAGACAACAGGAAGTAGTCTAAAGAACAACACCCACATTCCCAAAAGATGGTTGTGGATGTTTGTTATCATTTAAGGGGGGTTGCTTACAANTTGTTATTGGTCATTGTCAGGAAAAAAGATATATCAAAGACGATAATGAGCATCGAAGAACCTCTGTATGGAGTTTGCTTTCTTTATGGCAAAAGCTAGCCATTTATGCAAAGAAACTGCCCTTGCCTCGATTGCTGACAGTATANTACCCAAACTGGACCAGCAGGACGCAAAAGAAAGTGGTTGCCAAACTTTGCCAAGACAAGATAGGACAGTCATTCAAAATTCCCTGCTTCNCAAAAATATCTGTCAGATATTCTAGACCTNTAGCCAAANATGGATGCCCCAACATTACAGAAGAACTTTGGNTGACTATTCAGGCAGTGAGATGTCCCTGTCATTAGGTAACATTTCACCCTTCTGGGGTCTTTGATGGAGTTGAAGACTAAATAACTAGACTTAAAGTTTTCCTTAGTTATGATAAAAAGGTAAATTAGGCATACAACTTTAAACTTACAAAGATAAGATAAATAGTATTTTCTCTAATTTGCCAAATAAAAATGGATTGGATATTGTAACTATAATTCTTACTTAATAACTGGTTTTGTTGTATATAACCTTTCTTTTTAACTAGACAAAAAGCNGGAAATGTGNANTATTCCTTTACACTGTGTGAATATGTGTCACTGTGATTGGTTTAATAAAGAAGCTGACTGGCCAATAGCCAGACAGGATAAGGTTAGGCAGGAGATCCAGACTAAGGACACTCAGAAGAAGAACAGCAGAGTCAGAGGAGAGGCCAGGAGATGCAGAAGGAGCAAGACATGCTGGAGGATAGATAAAGCCATGAGCCACATGACAATATGTAGATGAATAGAAATGGGTTAATTTAAGATGTAAGAGTTAGTTAGTAACAGGTCTAAGCTATTGGCAGAGCTTTTATAATTAATATTAAGTCTCTGAGTGGTTATTTGGGAGCTGCTGCTAGAACAGAAAAACTCTGCCTACACCCCACTCTCTTGGTTCTCTCTCTCTTGGCTCCATGCTCTTGGTTCTCTCTCTTTGCCCTCCTCTTCCCTTCCCTCTTGCTCTCCCCCATCTCTCTCCTCCCATAGCCCAGTTCAGTCTGAATTCTTCCAGATGCCCCTGGATGTACTACCCCTTATATCTACCATAAACTCTTCTCATCAATCATACCTTGGAATGGTCATGTCCTTATTTTCATTCAGGGCTCTCTTCTCAGCTTTTTAGATGTGATGGTTAATACTTATTGTCAACTTGACATGACTNAGAACTGCCTAGGAGACAAATCTCTTGGTGTGNCTGTGATGAGAGTTCTAGATGAAGTTAACTNAGGGAAGATGCACCTCATGGGTGGCAGCATTCCATGGGCTGAAGAGGAACACGTACTCATTTCCAGCATGTACCTCTCTCTCTGCTGTGCATGCTGTGACCACCATGACTCCTCCACCACGATGAGTTGTAGCCCCAAACTGTGAGTGAAAAAAAAATCCTTTCTTTCATTGCCTTGTCAGGAAATCTGTCACAGCACAAGACAGATGATACATTTGGTGTCCATTGCTCAGTGACCTTGAACACACTTCCTTGGTGGTACCTAGCCCAGTGTAGGAGCTTGGTATGGCTAGGGGCTCTGGCTGGGTACTTAATGGAGAAAACCTCACTGTGACTGATTTCTGGTTTCTGTAGCTTGGGGTAGAATATTATTTTAAGGTATGTTACTTTTGCTTATNTTGCATTTGTTTAANTCTGTGAAGCTGTGTTACTGTGCCTGTCTAAAACAGCTGATGGTCTAATAAAGAACTGAANAGCCAATAGCAAGGCAGGAGAAAGGATAGGTGGGGATGGCAAGCAGAAAGAATTAATAGAAGGAGAAATCTGGGAAGGAGGAGGAAGTAGCCAGAGAAGGAGGAGGAGGACATCAGGGGCCAGCCACCCAGCTACATAGCCAGCCACAGAGTAAGAGTGAAAGTATGATTACAGAGCTAAGAGAAAGATAAAGCCTAAAGTTAAAAGGTAAACAGGATAATTTAAGAAAAGTTGGTTAGCAACAAGTCAAGCTAAGGTCAGGCATTTATGATTAAGAATAACCCTCTGTGTGTGATTTNTTTGGGAACTGGGTGGTGGGCCCCCAAAGAGCCAAAAGAGCAAAAACTACCCCCAACAGTAGCTCATTTTCTTATTTCTCTATTAGTGGCCTTTATCTTTACTATTTCCCATTCTGTCTCACAATTAACATTCCTCCAATCTCAGAAACAAACCATAAACTAACATACATTCCTGGGAAAAATATTAGAAAGTATTATAAAGAACAGTCACCGACCATTCAGGTTGTACAAGAACAAGACATAACAGCTGATGATCTCTCAAAGGCACCAACAGCCCTACCTTTAAAGTGGTTAACAGATAAGCCTGTATGGGTTCAGCAATGGCCTTTAACAACAGAGAAACTGCAGGCCTTAGAACAGCTGGTACAGGAGCAGTTAAATACTCATCATGTTGAAGAATCAATCAGCCCTTGGAATTCTCTTGTATTTGCTATTAAAAAGAAATCTGGAAAACACAGAATGGTAATGGTTAAGAGCTGTTAACAAGGTGATAAAACCAATGGGCTCTCTACAGTCTGGAACTCCTTTGTCTTCTCTGTTACTTTAAGGATGGCCTCTTATAGTTATCTATTTAAAAGACTGTTTCTTCTCAATGCCCTTAGAAGAAAAAGACAGAGAAAAACTTGCCTTCACAGTTCCTACTTACAATAATTCTTGGTCTGTTAAGAGATATCAATGGAAGGTTCTCCCAGAGGGACTGTTATATAGCCCAATCCTGTGTCAATATTTTGTATGACAGCCACTGGAAGTAATATGTAAGTAATTTCCTCAATCTATAGTTTACCATTACATGGACAACATATTACTAGCTGATTCAAATGTAGATACTTTAGAAAGAATGTTTGAAGAAGTAAAGAAAATTTTGCCTTGCTGGGGATTACAAATTGCTCCTTAAAAAATATTAAGAGGAGATTCTATTAATTATTTAGGATATAATATAGGTCTACAAAAAATTAGATCCCAAAAAGTNCAAATTAGGAGAGATTGATTGCAGATTCTTAATAACTTTCAAAGATTACTAGGAGACATTTCCTATCTACAGCCCACTATTGGGGTAAAAAATGATGAACTGAGTAATTTGTTCAAAACCTTAGATGGTGATAAACACTTAAATAGTTCAAGAGAATTATCAGCTGAAGCTGAGAGAGAATTGCCTTTGGTGGAAAAGAAATTACAGGATGCACATGTGGATCATTTGGATCCAAAGCTTAGCTGCATTTTGGTTATTTTATCCTCTAAGCATTCTCCTATGGGAATATTAATTCAGAGGGAAGATATTATCTTAGAATGAATCTTTTTATCACATAAACAGAGTAAAAAATTAAAAACTTATGTGCAAAAGATCTGTAAGTTGATTCCAAAAGGAAAATTGAGATTTTGTCAATTAGCAGGAATAGANCTAGCAGAAATTATAGTATCTTTTACTAAAGTTAAAATTGACAAATTATGGACTGAAAGTGAACCTTGGCAAAGAGCTTGCAGTAATTTTTTTGGAGAAATTAACAACAAATATCCCAAAAGCAAGAGAATTCAATTTATAAAGGGAACTAACTGGATCCTGCCTTGCATTGTACGGGGAACACCAATATCTGGAGCCCTTACATTTTATACTGATGCAAACAAATCAGGAAAGGCAGGTTACAAATCATAAAATTTAAGTAAAGTGGCTCAAAGTCCTTATAAATCTGTCCAAAAGTCAGAATTATATGCTTTTCTGATGGTATTAGTGGATTNGGAAGGTAGTGGGTGATGCTGACCGAGTAAGATTTATCACTTCACTGTATGTTTAACATGGGTAAGACAGTAAAATTTGGGGCTGCAGAGATGGCTCAGTGGTCAAGAGCGCTGGCTGCTCTCTCAGAGGACCCAGGTGTGATTCCTAGCACCTGCATAGCTGCCCGTAACTGTCTCTAACTCCAGTTCCTNGGAATCTGATATCCTATTCTGGCCTCCTCAGGTACCAGGCACAGACAAAATATTCATACATACATTCATTCATACATAAAACAAAATAAATAAACCTAAAATCAATTTTTTTCAAAAGACAATATGATTTCACGTTCATTTAAACAGGGTAAAATTTAAAAATAATAGCAGAAGAGAGAGCACTGGCCCAGATTTGAGCAGCCTGTTACTATATGTTATCATTACATATTGTGCTCTTTTCTGTGACAGGACACACTGACTATTTATATTTTTAATTTATTTATTTTGTGTTTTTGAGACTGTTTCTCACTATTTAGCCCTGGCTGTCCTGGAACTCACTCTGTAGCCCAGGCTGACCTTGAAATCACAGAGATCCACCTGCCTCTGCCTCCTAAGCGCTGGGATTAAACACGTGTGCCACCATGCCCGGCTTTCTTTTTTAAATCTTGTTTTTGAAAATTGTTAAAATTTCTCACACTGCCTCCCANTTGATTCTAGATGTGAAATCAGTTGCACTCATTTAATGCCTTTTGCAAGATTTGGAAAGCAGAGGAGGCAGAGGGCACACATTCTCCACTGTGGCTGCTTGCTGACCGACAGGGCCATGGTTGCTTGGCTTTCTGCAGCAGCATCCTGGGGGACTCAGTTCCTCACCTTCCTCAAGCAGCACTCTCTTGGCAAGATGGTTCAGTCTTTGGTGCTGTTACAAAGCCCAGCCTCCCCTTCCCCTGCCAGCCTCAATAGTCTTTGAGCACCTAGGTGTCTGCACTAAAGNCTCTTCCTNAAAGAAGCAGAGGCAGTTCCCTGCAACCAAATTTCAATTGATACAATCANTCANAAGTTTTCAATAGAGAAACCNCAAAACTGTGTTTCTAAATCACTAACATTACTCTGTCTCCATCTATTCTGTGTCCTGCGTGCTGACAGAATGAGTGTCAGGGGGCTTCAGAATTCATGAGTTGCTGGGAAGATGGTTGAGCAGCTAGGAATGCATGCTGCTCTGAGCACTCGTGCTGGGTGGCCCACAACCACCTCAAACTCTAGTTCCACAGGGTCGATGCCTCCACTCTCTACGCACCTGCACTTGTGTACACAAATCCTTATGAAGATATACCTAAGTACACATGATTACAAATAAATCTCTGAAGAAACTGAGAATTTGCTCTGAGATTCTCTTCTATGTGTGTGCTAAGCAGTGGCCCATCAAAAAGTACAGACTACAGGTGCGCTCCTGCAGTCACAGCATTTTTGAGGTGGAGGCAACATGATCGGGAGTTCAAGGCCAGCCTCTGCTACACAGTGAGTTTGAGGCTAGCCTGGGCTACATGAGACCCTATGTAAAAAATCGGGGAGGGAGGAAAGACACATCAATANGCATTTGGGAGATGGAAGCAGGATAGTGGACTCAGGGTTAACCTGGGTTGTGTGGTGATTTCAGTCAGAGTCAGTGTGGTTCATGCCTGGAATCCCAATACTTGGGGAGGCCGAAGCAGAAAGATCATTGTGAGTTCAAGGCCAACATGCTTTCAAATAAAGAGATTTTTTAAAATACACCTTAAGCCAGGAGCTGCATTTTTATCTTTGTTTATTTTTTTACATTTATTTGTTTAGTGTTTGTGTGTATATGTGTGTGTGTGTGTGTTGTGTGTGTGTATGTATGTGCATGTGTTGCACGCTTGCCACAGCCTGCATGTGGAAGTCAGAGAACAGCTTTGAGGGAGTCAATCTTCTCTTTCCACTATGTGGGTTCTAGAGATCTAACTCAAGCTGTCCAGCTTGGCCACAAGCCTCTTTTCCCACTGAGCCNTCTTGGAGGCCCTTTCACTTTGCTTTGAAAGCCCATTCAGAACACAGAATGAGTGAATGAGTATGTGTTAAACTTATTCTCAGGACACATGTCTGTGCCATACTCACACGCATACAAAAACACAATAAGAAAGAATGAAATGAAAGAAAGAAATAAGAAAGACAAAGATTCTCAACAATGCTTGGCCTATGACAAGAAGGCTTACAGCCAGGTGGGAAATCCAAGCAGAGAAAGAGAGAGAAGGGCAGAGTGGAGAGAGATGCCAGCGGCCACCAAAGGAGCAACAAGATGCCAGTAGACTGGTAATGCCACAGCCACCTGGCAACATACAGATTAATAGGAATGGGTTAATTTAAGATGAAAGAGCTAGCTAACAAGAGGCTGAAGCCATAGGCAATACAGTTTGTAATTAATATAAGCCTCTGAGTGATTATTTTATAAATGGCTATGGGGCTGCGGGGCCAGGCAGGACCAAGAAACTTCTGGTTACACAACAAAGCAACAAAAATAGTTTCTGTTGGTAAAAATGAAGNTGGACGTGGGGGCACAGACCTGCTATCCAGCAGGAGGCAAGTCAAGTACAGCCTGATCTACATTGCAAGTTCCACACTAATCGGGGCTACACGTGAGAACCTGTCTCAAAAACCAAGCAAACAACAAACTGAAAATAAAAATATGGTCAGAGGAGAGTGGCTCACTCTATTTTCTCAATACTGCCAGGTGACATAAATGGAAGGATGTGTCAAAGACAACTGGGTCCCCTCACCTAGACACAGCCCCTGAAATGATTCTCAACAAGTGGGGAGACAGCTCCTGCCCTGTGAAGTCACAGGCTCTGTGCTTTCCAGTCACAGCTATACAGTGGGAGACAAGGAGTTTTGCCTGTGCACATCATCCACAATGGGATTGCCAGAGTGAATCATGGGACATTACAGCCTCTGAGGATATGCTTGGCATGTTTGTTGGGGTAGGGCAGTTTTTTGTGTTATGTTGAATCAAGTGATTTTTCTTTTTCCAAAGAGCAACATGGATGGATAAGTGGCAGTTGCCTGAGCAGGAAATGCAGACATGCTCATTTCTCAGCAGCAGACAAACAACCGCAAACATCTGGGCTCCCAGAGGTTTACTCTCTATTAATGAGGTTGCCATTAAGGGCGGAGGAAGACAGAATTCTTCGACTCTCAGGCCTATTAAGACTGATTGGAAGCTTCCAATACTTGACCACATGTGAATTATCCACTTGATGGATTGCTGTTTCCTTGAAAATCAGCCAGCACAACCCCGAGTGACTTGNTCTCAGTTATATTAGGAAACACTAATTTATTTAAACACTGGTCTATACAAAACCTCATGGGGTGAACGGAGATGGGAAAGACA
>LZPO01007970.1:169382-180268 GCA_001675575.1 Neotoma lepida | reverse complement strand
GGCGTTGAGAGATTCCCATCACCTTTCACCTCAAAAAAAGCAGCTCAGAGCTTTATGGCCCTTTTCGAATTTACTGGCTTCTGCCTTTCTGCATTCCTGTTGTATGCGCCTTAAAATTCAGGGAGATGGGTCTGCTAAGATGGCTCAACAGGTAAGGAAGGTGCTGGCCACCAAGTCTGATGAACTGAGTTCGACCCCAGGGACCCATATGGTGCAGGGAAAGAACCAGCTTCCACTTCCACAGATGTCCTCTGACCTCCAGTGTGGTCCTCTGAGCTCCACTGTGATCCTCTGAGCTCCACTCTGGTCCTCTAAACTCCACTGTGGTCCTCTGAGCTCCACTGTGGTCCTCTGAGCTCCACTGTGACACACACATGCACACACATCATATATACACACTTATACATTTCAATTAAGAAGAAATCTGATTATTTTGCAGCACTCAGCTCAGCTCCTTGCTTGCAGGTCTGGTTTAAGGTACCCAGGTGTGGTGGCACCATTGTCTTTAATCCCAGCACTCAGACAGTTATACAAACAGCATTACAATGATGGAGATATTGTTCTGTATGCTGTGAATATGTGTTGTTCTGATTGATTGATAAATAAAATGCTGATTGGCCAGTAGCCAGACAAAAAGTATAGGAGGGATAAACAAACAAGGAAAATTCTGGGAAGAAAAAGGCTGAGTGAGGAGACGCCAGCCACCGTGGAAGGAGCAACATGCCTGCAGACAGGTAAAGCCACAAAATACGTAACAAAACATAGATTAATAAAAATGGGCTAAATTTAAGTATAAAATCTGGTCAGTAATATGCCTGAGCTAATGGCCAAACAGTTGTAATTAATATAAGCTTTTGAGTTATTAATTTATAAGTGGCTACGGGACCACTGAGTGGGCTATACCACGTGGGGCCTGGCGGGACCCAGACAAAACATTCACCTGCATTACAGTCCAGCCTCAGACCATGTCCACATGGGGACTGGAGAGATGGTCCAGTGTTTAAGAACACTTGCTACTTTTCCAGAGGAGCCAAGTTCAGTTTTCTGAACTTCGATGAGTGGCTCACAACCACTTCTCTCTCCAGCTCCAGGGGATCTGACTCCCCCTTCTGGGCTCTGCACACACCTTCACTCATGTGACCACACACACACTTAAAAATTAAAATAAAACTTTTAACCTCCCAACATACCCTTTTCCTCCACTCCCACCTCCAACCCTAAGCAATAGCTATCCACTTTCTATCTCCATAGTTTGCCTTTCTTCAAGATGCCAAATAAATGGAGTCACACAATATATTGTCCTTTATGTCTTGCTTCTTCACTTAACCTAATATTTTGAAGTTCATTCATTTGTAGCATATCTTTATAGTCCATTTGTTGTTGTTTAATAACNTTTCCTCGATGAACGTAACACATTGTAGGCAAACTTCGATGTTCCCTGCTTCCTAGTATTTGCACTCTTGTGGAAATTCTTCCTGTTGTACATGGGCTGAACTAGCCTTGCTCCCAATGAATAGATTGTGGCAGAAGTCAGGTATTTTGGTGCATGTATGTCAACCCAGTACTTGGAAGGACAAGGGGATCACAAGTTTGAGACCAGCAACCAGCCTGGACCACATAGTGACACCCTCTGTGAAAAGGTATGTGTNTCTCAGTCAGTAAAACACTTGCACAGCGAGCATGAGGAGTGAGATGGGATCCATGTTACCCACATAAAAGCAGAGTGTGGCAGTATGAACCTATAGTCCCAGTGATGGAGAGGGAGAGACAGGAGGATCAATGTCCAGTCAGTCTAGCCTAATTGATGGGCCAGTAAGAGACACTGTAAGATAGAGGTCCAGCAGGATGGTTGTGGGGTGGGGAGAGCAGAGGAGGGGGAAGGTGCTTGCTGCCAAAGCTGCGTTACCTCAGCTCCATCCCCAGCATCCAGGTGGTGAAAGGAGGGAATGGGCTACCAAAAGCTGTCCTCTGACCTCCACAAGTGTGTGTGCAACACAAAAACAACACAACGTTGCTCTTGAGATCAGGTTGTAAAAAGCCTATGACTTCTAGCCAGCATGGTGGCACACACCTTAATCCTAACACTCAGGAGACAGAGGCAAGAGGATTGTCACAAATTCAAGACCAGCCTGGTCTACATAACAGGTTCCAGGACATCCAGAGCTAGATAGCAAGAGCCAAACAAAACAAAACAAAACAAAGCCATGCTGGCTTCCATCTGTGGAGCTCTTCTCTCTCACTTGGGATCCCTGGGGCACGGTATGAGTCATTCTATGGAAAGTTTCCTCACAATAGTCAAAGAGAGCCTGGCTTGCAATTCCATGTGCTGGAGCAGAGAAACAGATAGGCTCCTTGGAGTCTTTGGATGAAGCTGGAGCCTTGGCCAACACCCTGGCTGCCACTCAAGAGAGACTCTGCCACTGGCAGAGCAGGACAGTTCCTGTTGCTATCAGCAGAGCAGTGATTTGCTCAGAGCAAAAGGTAAAGGGTATTCTGTAGAGCGAATCTTAAAAGGTCTTATTAATTGAAAACACCAGGCCAGGTATTGAGGTAAATTCTGAATGATCAGAGAGACAGAACAAGCCACAGCCAACCTCCTCACCTTGCCAACTCCTCAGCTGATCTTGTTTCCTCAGACTGCAGGCTTCTGAGTCTTCACCCGAATGAATCTCAGCTCAACTGCTGCTCAAAGCCTGAAAGCTTAAGAGGCCTTCTAGCTTCTGGTTTCCACACCTTATATACCTTTCTGCTTCCTGCCACTACTTTCTGGGATTAAAGGCATGTGTCTTTCTCAAGCAAAGACATGAGATCTCAGGTGCTGGAATTAAAGGTGTGTGCCACCATGCCTGGCTGTTTCCAGTGTGGCTTTGAACTCACAGAGATCTGGATGGATCTCTGCCTCGGGAATGCTAGGATTAAAGGCATGTGCTACCACTGCCTAACCTCTATGTTTAATCTAGTGGCTGTTCTGTTCTCTGACCCCAGATAAGTTTTATTAGGGTACACAATATTTTGGGGGACATAATATAATCACCACAGTATTCTCTATTTTCCCCAGGTCCAGGAAGATGGCTTGGATTGTTTCTGGGTTTGGGTCACATGGACATTGTTAGAACTTTTGCATACATGTCACAGAGAGACAATATTGGACTCCAGTCCAACTTCTAAGGGATGGTGAAACCCTCACGTAGTTGATCACAAGGTTAGTAAAACTGGGGCTGGAGAGATGGTTCAGTGGTTAAGAGTGCTTGCTGGTCTTCCAGAGGATGTGAGTTCAGTTCCCAGCATCCACAAGTGGCTCAAAACCTCTTATAACTCCAGCTCTAGGGAATCCATCACTCTCTTCTGGCCTCCATGGGCACCTGCACATATAAATAAAAATAAATATTTTTAAAGGTTAGTAAAGCTGGCCGGCCAGGTGGTAGTAGAGCACGCCTTTAATCCCAGCACTCAGGAGGCAGAGACAGGTGGATCGCTGTGAGTTCAAGGCCAACCTCGTCTATAGGGTAAGTTCTAGGACAGCCAGGGCTACACAGAGAAACCTTGTCTTAAAAAATGAAAAAAAGAAGAAAAAAAAATAACAGGTTAGTAAAGCCAATTTATTGATTAACTCTAAAGGAAGGATACTCCCGAGCCACATTGCTGGTACGGTCTCCAAATCAATCATCCTCTTCAGATGATATTGTTTGTCCTTTTCTTTTTTAAACATTTTGACTACATTTTTAAATTATCAATTGTGTATAGGTATGTATATGCTTGTGCAGGAGCCATGACAGAAGTCTGGAGCCGGAGGACATCTTGCAGGAGTCAGTTCTCTCCTTCCATCACATAGGTTCTAGGGGGTCAAACTCAGGTCATCAGACTTGGTGGCAGTGCCTTTTCCTGCTGAGCCATTTCTCCAGCCCAGTTTTTTCTTCTCAGTGGCCTTTCGACTGCCTCCCTCCATGAAGTTCTATTATCTACCTTGACCACCTTCTCTGTTGCAAAAGTCTCCCTTCCTCCCTCCATCTGTCCCCCCACAGCACGTGTGTGTGTGTGTGTGTGTGTGTGAGACAGCACACATACAGAAGTCAGAGGACACTTGTGTAGAAAAATTGGTAAACAGTCTTATTAATAAAAAACCTGGAGCCAGATTTTGGGGTAAATTCTGAAAGATCAGAGGAATGGGACAAGCCAAAGCCAACCTCACATTACAGACCCTCAGCTTCCAAAGAGACCTGTCTACCCACGCCTATATTCTTTTCTGTTCTACTAACTCATTTCCTCTCTCTGCTCAGCTAGATCACTTCCTCTTCCTGCCCAGCTCTGTCACTTCCTGTCTGTCTGTACAAACCTCCAGACCTTTATGGTTAACTAGTGTTGGAATTTAAGGCATGTGCCACCATGCCTGGCTCTGTTCCCAGTGTGGCCTTGAACTCACAGAGATCCAGACAGATCCCTGCCTCCCAAGTGATAGGGATTAAAGGCATGTGCTACCATTGCCTGACTTCTATGTCTAATACAGTGGCTGTCTTCTTTCTCTGATCCTCAGATAAACTTTATTGGGGAACACAGATAAAATATCACCACACACTTGTGGGAATCAGTCCTCTCTTTTCACTGTGTGGGTCTGTAGTAGTTTGAATGAGATGCCTCATAAGTCTCTAGCATTCCTCTGCTTTGCCCCAGTTGGTGACTTTCTGGGGGGCGGGGATTAGCAGGTGTGGCCTTTCTGGAGGAAGTAAGTCATGGGGCTTAGGGGAGCTCTGAGATTTCAAAAGATGACCTATACCATTTCCAGTGTGCTCTCTCTGTATCCTGTTCACGGTTAGCGATGTGAGCTCTCCGCTGTTGCTCCAGCCACCTGCTGTGTGCTACTTCTACTCCACCACCATGGACTCTAACCCTCTGGAGTAGAAAGCCCCAAATGAACTCTTTCTCTTGTACGTTGTCTTGATCACAATGTTTTATCAGAGCAAAAGACAGGTAAGTAAAACGGGGTCCTAGGGATTAAATTCTGGCTGCCAGCTTTGGAAGTGTGGTGGTTGGAAGAGAAAGGCCTTCTTCCATAGGCTCATATATTTGAATGTTTGGTCCACAGTTGGCACAACTATTTTGGACATATTAGGAGGTGTGACCTTGTTGGAGGAGCTATGTCACTAGGGATGGGGTTTGATGTTTCAAAAGCCCACATCAGGTCCATTCTGTTGCTCTACGTCCTGCTTGTAGGTCAGATGTAAGTTCTCAGCTACTTCTCCAGAGCCACGCCTGCCTGTCTGTTGCCATGCTCTCTGCCATGACGGTCATGGACTCTCCTCCTGAAACTGTAAACAAGCCCTCAGTTAGATGATTTCTTTTATAAGTTGCCTTGGTCATGGTGTCTTTTCACAGCAACAGAAAAGTAGCTATGACAGGTGACAAGTGCCTTTACCCACTGAGCCATTTTGCTGGCTCTGTTTTTCCTTTTCAGTGGGCCTGGGATTGTTGTCCCACATGAATTGCTACTATCCCCCTTCTTTCCTTTCCTTTCCTTTCCTTTTCTTTCCTTTCCTTTCCTTTCCTTTCCTTTCCTTTCCTTTCCTTTCCTTTCCTTTCCTTTCCTTTCCTTTCCTTTCCTTTTTTTCTTTTCTTTCTTCCTCTCCTTCCTTCCTTCTTTCCATCTTTCTGTGTGTAAAGGTAAATCTAAACTTTCTTCAAACATAACGTTAAGATGGATTTGAAATCACTGATTCATGTGTGATTTCAGTGAGCATTCCCCACAGTTGATCTTATTTCCTGATGTCACAAGAGGTAGGANGGTGAATGAACTCAAAGAAGAGAGCAAGGTTCTGCTTACAGAACAGCCAGTTACTAGATACGGCCCCTAACGCCTGGGTTCCAGCTATCTACACAAGGTGTTCTTCCGGTTTTGACCTGGAGCCAGTGTTTAGATTGTCTACAGACAATCAGAACCACAGGCCCACAAAGCCACACAGGGAGCTGCTCAGCACAGCACAGGCCTTCAGACTGTAATTCATTCCTGGTTTGCACTGGACATCACTTTTTTTTCTTGCTCTAATTTAGATCTTTGAATAGGATTGCATTATATAACCCAAACTGGCCACAAACTGGCAGTGAACCTCCTGCCTCTTCCTCTCAAATGCTGAGATTATAGGTATGTGCCACTACACCTAGCTATTGTAGGTTAGACTTGCCTCAAACTCTCAATCCTCCTGCCTCAGCTTTTCAAGTATTCAAATTATGGGAGTGTACCACCATGCCTAGTACTTTAGCTCAAAAATATAGTTATCTTGATATGTTGTTGTAGTAGAACATGAGACTGGGTTGATTAACTACCTATTTATTCTATCTATCTATCTATCTATCTATCTATCTATCTATCTTCCTATCTATCATCTATCATCTATCTATCTCTATCATCTATCTATCTTTCTATCATCTATCTTTCTATCATCTATCTACCACCTATCTATCATCTATTCATCTATCTATCATCCATCAATCTATTGTCTATCTATCTACTATCTATCTCTATCTATCTCTATCTATCTATCTATCTATCTATCTATCTATCTATCTATCTATCTATCTCTATCTATCTCTATCTATCTATCTATCTATCTATCTATCTATCTATCTATCTATCTATCTCTGTCTATCTATCTCTATCTATCTATCTATCTATCTATCTATCTATCTATCTATCTATCTATCTATCTACTTGCTTATCTATCTGTACTAGGATTAAACTCAGGACCTATGTATGTTAGGCAAGCACTCTATTTCTTCCAGTTGGAGAGGCTGGGAGTCCATGCTCCATCTGTGGGCATCTGATCCAGTCAGAGCCTTCTCAAAAGTCTTCACGTGGTAGACTGTGGAAGGGCAAGATAACAGACTCATGCCGGAATACCCTCAATCCCACTAATGTAGGAGGAGTCCTCACAATTTAATCACCTCTCAGAGACCCAGTCTTTTAAGAGCATCACATTGGCAAGGCCTTAATTTTAGAGAGTCCACATCCAACCCTGAGCAACATTCATGGAGGATTTTCTGGCATGAATCAAAACATGATCTACTTTATAATAACACCGAATGAGTCCTTCTTGCATGACAGGCACTATTCCAAACCCTCATATGTATTTCAGACTTTAATTTAATCATCACAAAACCTGTGAGATAGGTATTCGATCACAGGGTGACCACTATATGCAATTCTAGGGGTACCACTCACATAGTGATTTTTTTATGTTTGATTTTGATGTTTTGTACAGTGTCTTGATGGGAATGTCTTTCTAAATATGTGTTTCTCTGATTGGTCAATAAATAAAGCTGTTTGGCCAATGGTGAGGCAGAATAAGGTTAGGCGGGACATTCTAACTAGGGGAGAGGAGAAGAAAGTAGAGCTGGGCAGATGCCATTCTGCCGGCTAGAGAACAGCATGTAACGGCACACAGATAAAGCCACGGAACACATGGCAACATAGATTTATAAAAATGGGTTAATTTAAGATGTGAGAGCTAGCTAGTGAGAAGCCTGCCACAGCCATAGTTTAAAAACAATATAAGCCTCTGAGTGTTTACTTGGGTCTAAGCAGCCGCGGGAGCCAGGCAGGACCAGACAAACTTTCTCCTACAGTGTCTCATTATGTAGCCCAGTCTGGCCTCAAACTTTCAATCCTTATGCTTCAACCTCACAAATATTGGGATTATAGGTGTGCACCAAGATGCCAGCATCAATCATGGCCTTTTGAATGAGCTCTCCCTGTGCCCCACTGCCTGCTGGTGTTGTCTATCATACTCCCTACTTTACAGGGAGAGATAGCCCCATTATGCTGGCTGGTTTTTATGTCAACTTAACACAAGCTAAAGTCATCTGTGAGGAGGGAACCTCAATTGAGAAAATGTCTACATAAGTTTGGGCCATAGGCAAGCCTGAAGGGCATTTTCTTAATAAGTGACTGGTGGGAGAGGGCCCAGTCCACTGTGGGCGGTGCCATTCCTGAGCTGGTGGTATTGATTCTTTACAAAAGCAGGCTGAATAAACCATGGGAAACAAACCAGTAAGCAGCACCCTTCCATGGTCTCTGCCTCCAGGTTCCTGTCCTGACTTCCTTCAGTGATGGACTACAATGTGGATGTGTAAGCCAAATAAACCCTTTTATTCCCAAGTTGCCTTTAGTCACAACAGCAATAATAAACCTAACTAGGACAAGCACCCACATAAAAGCCAGGTGTGGTTTTGCGCACCTGTAACCCAGCCTAGCCAAAAACAAAAACTGAACTCCAGGTTAGGTTAAGTGATCCTGTCTCAAGGGGATAAGATAGAGCAGGTCATCGGCCATCTTTCTCCTGACCTGCACACACACATACATATTTCCACCGTCACACATAGGTACACATGCATATACCTCATGCACATACATATATGCAAACAGAGCTACATACAACACATGCACACCACACACACACACACACACACACACACAGGGGGGAGAGAAATTAAGTATCACTGGACATAGTGGTAAATGCCTACAATTTCAGCTCTCTAAGGGAATTGTGAGTTTGATGAGGTCAGCCTAGACTACATAGCAAGATCTCAGTCTCAAAAAACCAAAGAAAGGAAGAGAAATAGATTCGGTACCTTGTTCACATTTTATAAATTTTATTTTATTAGTAATTAAAATATTATTATATCATTTCACCCTTCCCTCTCCTCCCTCCAACTCCTCCTACCAATGTGGTATCCCTTCATTCTCTCTCAATTCATGGTCTCCTTTTTTTATAATTATTATTGTTAGACATGCACNAGTGCGCACACACACACAGACACACACACACACAAATAAATACATAACTACAACCTGCTGAGTCTATTTAATGGTGTGTGTGTCTGTGTGTGTGTCTATCTGTCTGTCTGTCTGTGTGTATGTGTCTGTGTGTGTGTCTCTGTGTGTGTGTGTCTGTGTGTGTATGTGTGTATGTGTCTGTGTGTGTGTCTCTCTGTGTATGTGTGTATGTGTCTGTGTGGGTGTCTGTGTGTGTGTCTGTGTGTCTGTCTGTGTTTCTGTGTATGTGTCTCTGTGTGTATGTGTGTGTGTGTGTGTTTAGGGATGACCATGGTTATTGGATAATCAATTAGGGAGCTCTCCCAGGGAATGCTAATTCTCCCATCCGCAGCAATCATTAATTGCCTATAGTTCTTCATCTAGGGGTGATTGAGATTTCCCTCATTGTGCTGGCTAGGTTTTTTTCTTTTAATCAGCTTGACACAAACTAGAGTCATTTTGGAAGAGGGANCCTAAGTTTAGAAAATACGCTCACCAGACCAGCCTATAGGCAAACCTGTGATGTGTTTTCTTGATTGATGATTGATCTGGGAGGGTGCAGATCGGTGTGGGCAATGCCATCCCTGGGCTGGTGGTTCTGGGTGCTGTAGAAATAAGAAGGCTGAGCAAACCACGAGGAGCAAGCCAGTTAGCAGCATTCCTCCATGGCCTCTGCATGAGTTTCTGCTTCTGGATTCCTGCTTCTTTGAGTTCCTGCCCTGACTTCTTTCAATGATGGACTATGATGTGGAAATGTAGGCACAATAACCCCTTTCCTGGTAAGTTGCTTTTGGTCTTGGCGTTTTATCACAACAACAGAAACCCTAACTAAGACATTTATCCATGTTGGCATGTCAACAGGTATTGTCATCGTTCAGGTCTTATTTAAGCAGCCGTATTTTAAAATTTTATAGATTCATGGTCATAGCTTCCCTGCCACATCTAGAATACACAATTGTAGCAGACTTCCTGGTCCTCTGGGTCTTCCAGTCTGTCCTTCTCCCCATTTTCCTTGATGCTCCCTGAGCCTTAGGATTGTATGTGTAACAAGTGAGGCTGGGAACTCCATGGTCAGTTCTCTGTATCTTGACCAGTTGTGACTTTCTGTAGTGCTCTCTGCTGCAAAAATAAACTTCTGTGATGAAGGGTAAGAGATACACTTACCTGTGGGTATAAGGATGAGTATTTAGAATGCAGTTAGGNACTGTACTGGTTTAGGAAAATGCAGTAGTAGGTTCTCCTATAAGATCCATGACCTCACCAGCTAAAGGTGGTTGGCTGGGCTTCNACTAGCAGGCATGATTTCCCTCGGATTGGGCAAGCNTTAAGTCCAGTTAGAAAGCTGTCAGTTACCACCAAGAAAGGTGCCACTATTGTATCTTTAGGGATACCTTGCCTGCTGGTCATTGTGGGGTTCATAAGTAATACAGCTGGGTAGGACTATTGATTGTTTTTCTCTCTGGTCAGCTTGAATAGCACTTTCTAGTACTATGAACGTCAGTCCTTAGGGTGGAGGCTTTGGGTCAGAACCAGTTCAATTCCTCTGAGTCCTATGTCTGAGTGGCATGATGTCCTCAGCAATGGGGACTTACCTTCCACTTCTGGGAGGTGACCAAGGGCAACAGCAATAGCCTATACTATTTTGAGAGTCTCTGGAACTTCCCTGACCAACAATTCAAAAGGAGGTGTTCATACCGAGTACTGGAGTTTTTGTTAGATAGTCTATGTCTCTTAGGGGTAGTATTAGCACTCCAAGNAGCATAACTTTATTTAACTAATGCGTAATTTTAGGTAAATATAAAATAATGTGATTCCCTATGTTTCTTTTCAAACATCCTTAGTGTCTATGGCCATACTACCCCGAATGTCCACAATTTTGAGTAGCAGGGCCTTAGGTTCAATACTTGGTGTGGGGGTGATGGGAGCACAAAAAATCACTCCTGGGGAACTGGGAGAGGACATTTTCAGAAAGAGGCAAACCTGGGGCTTCTGAGGTATAGTAGTGCTAGTGGTGTTATAGTCTTAGCCTGGTAGTGGTTACCTTATAGTTATGTTTAGTATTAATTCATATGTGGTTTTTTTT
>LZPO01007970.1:117461-130952 GCA_001675575.1 Neotoma lepida | reverse complement strand
TGTCCCCACCGCACCTCACGCTACTTGGGGTGCTATTTCACTGGGAAACCGCACTCTCGAGGTCTTCTTGCACTTCGTTTCTGCTTTAAAGCCTTCCTTTTCACCTTATAGGTGGTGGGGGGCGGGGGAGTCCTAAGTGCAGAGAAATGACAAGACTTTTTTTCTCCTCGCAACTCCGATGTGAGCGGTTAATTATTTCCAGGTTAGTTAGTGCTCTTTCTCCTGTCTTCTGATTGTGACAGCCACGTGGCCGGCTGAGTGCACTAGAGTGCTCTAGCGGCCAGAGAGAGGGCTTGAGGCTTCTCCGGTAGCNGGGGCTTTGTAATGGTTGAGTCTTGGGTTCTGCTACAGACTTCTCCTGGTGCGCTCTGCCAAGGGGTAGTGGAAAAAGCCGAACCGATCATGCCTAGGTGTTTCGTCTTAATCGTCTGGTGGCTTTGCTTTGCACTTCTGGTAAGGTGCATATTAACGTTTCTGCCGTTCTTTGCAGCTTTGATGATTCATCTTAAAATTTCAGCATTGTTAGGTATCACTTTATAGACTTGCCTGACTCTCAAGTCGTTTGACTTTCAAAACCATTAACGAAAGATTCTAATGAATGTGAAATGATCACAATTTGGTGTTTGGAGTTCATGAAGAAACTCATTTTCTTTTCTTTTTACATAGATTATCGATGAAAATACCTTTTTAGGGATAAATACTAGTCTGATTGTATACAGTCAAATTTGGGGTGTTAATATGAAAAGAATGCATCTTAAGTGGGAAATTTTTAGGATATATAAAGGTGAAAGGGAAAATAAAGTTAAAAAAGTAAACTTTTGGAGAGTAAACTTTTAGAATGTCTGCACATTCCTAGATACCAATTCGTCATTTTTTTTATTGCTTTGGCAATTTGATTTGTTTCTGTAACATGTTTCTATTATACTTAATTTTACTTGATTGCTGAGCATGGGAAGGAAACACCTTAGATTGGTAAAGAATTGTGGCGAGAAATTATTCCAACTCCGTATACTGGATTTTGGATTATTCTGTAATGATTGTTAGGAGTGAAGTTAATGAAGGTATTGAAGAGGTGCTGGAGGGCTTGCTAATGTAGAAAAAAATGGAATTGAAAAATGAGTGTATGCTGACCACTGAGAGCAGTGCTTAGTTAAGAAAGAAAAGTAAATGAACTGAAGAGATATTTATGTAAAGCCGGAAGACTGAAAACATATGCTGCAAGATAGAACTTATGTCATTTGTGATGAGATCTAATAGCAAAATGAAACTTAAAAGTATTACTCAAACTGGAAGTGCTCGATTGTGCGCTCTGTGTGTGTGTGTGTGTGTGTGTGTGTGTGTGTGTTATGTGTGTGTGTACATGTGTGCACACGTGTGTGTTTTGAAAAGACTCACTATATGGTCCTGGCTGGCTTTGAAATTGGAGTGAACCTCCTGCCTCTGCATCTTCTGTTGTTTTGAGACAAGGTCTNAGTATGTAGCTCTGGCTGGCCTGAGACTTGATATATAGAACAGTCTGGCCTGCCACTCCCAGAGATCCATCTGCATCTGCATCTTGAATGCTGGGGTTAATAGTCTTGGCTGTCTCCCAAGAGCTGGTATTACAGGTGTATACCACCACACTTGGCTTGTATGTGTTTTCTTGCTGTTTGTTTCAGCAATTCAAAAGAATGGTTATTTTTAAAATAAAATTTTTATTCTTTAAGAATTTCATACCATGAAACTCCAGATCAACCCCACATTTAAACCCACCCAAATTCATATACTCTTTTTTTTTTTTTTTAAACCCAAGAATGGTTTTTGGGTGTTTTGTTTGTTTGTTTTGGTTTTTTTGAGTCAGGGTTTCTCTATGTCTAACTTACAGAGTTCTGCCTGCCTCTGCCTCCAGAGTAGTGGGGTTAAAGGCGTGCGCCACCATGTATGGCAAGAAGGGTATTTTTTTTAATGTCCATTTTGTTGTTGCTGCTTTTAGACTGTGTGTGTAATTTAATAACTGGGTTTTATGTAAATACACTCTTCCATGAGCGATCAGGGCTTTTCTGATTTGGAGAAGAAAAAGATACCTAGATCTGATCTTTTTCTTGGGTTGAAGAAGAAATTAAGCACAGTTGAGGAAACTTTACAACTGAGACAGTGTAGGAGTTAAACTGTATATAAAGGTAGAGCTATGAGAGGTAAATGGAGAGGGAAACTGTAGAAGGCTTGGGTAGGTAGGAGAGGCTTCTTGGAGAAGGAAGGCTATCGCTTTCTAAAGGGGAACCTCCATGCTACCTCCAGAATCTTCCTGTAGATAATGTCACCCAGGTGGCCACACCCCTTTTTAAAATCAATCATGATGTGAGTTTTTCTTCGCTTTCATACTTTGGTTCCAGCCTTCTTCCACTGTCTTGTAGAAACTGTTAAGGATTTACACCCCATCGTGGTATACAATTTCCTTATATCTCTGTTGACAATACTTGTTTATTGTTTGGAAATATACGTGGACATTTAAGCTTTAGGCCTGGCTGAAATGCTGATTGCTCTGTGAGCTTTGGCCTCATAGCCTTTTAGACCCATCTTTACTTTCCACTGTAATTTGTTTTCCTTCTGTAAGAGCATATAATTCTTTAGGCCATAGCATTCTCTACTGCCTCTTGACTTAACAAAATAAATAAATATTGAGTACTTAACCATGTGCCAGCCTGTATTATAGGAGCAGTGAATAGTATTGAACAAAAGGTACCTTCATGTTTTATTATCTTTTAGGTTCTATCACCCTAATTAGATTATATGCTTTGACCACTTATTAGAGCCTTGTTTTAGATATATACTCTCTGCCTACTCTGCAGAAAGAAAAAGTAGGATTTGTGGGTGAGGTGTGAAGATAAATAGATCTGTTTTGATAAGTAAAGGTGGAAAAGGAACCACTTCTGAGTTTAAATATGGTCTCATTTCCTCCAGAATGAGTTGGAGGATGATGAAATCCTCTTTTGAGGAAGTTTCATTTGACTACAGTGTGTGCAGTGCTCAGAGGAAATGGGAGGAACTGGAAAGAGTGTTATTGAAGGAAAAAGTAATAACAGAGCAAAGTTAGGAAGGGTGTTTAATGACAGAAAGCTGGTGGATTTAGTCAGCTGAATGTAGATGGAGTGAGAGATGGCAGGGTGAACATGACCTGTAGGAGTGGCCCATAGAGGTTCAGGGTAATACAGAGGTGGCAGCTAGTGGTATGCATTTTCATGAGAGGTAGTAGTTGAGGTGTTGAGGACTAAAAATGTAATTGGCTTTGCTTTGGTGACATGGAGGTCTGTAAGGAATACTGTATCAAGACTTGTCATGCCTATGGTATTTTACAGATACTCTTAGTTCTACTACAGCAGAATACTGTCACTGTCTTGCCACTAAAGACCAAAAGAATACTTATCCTCATTTAGTTTTTATTTAAACAGACTTTGTTTTAGAATAGTTTTGCATGTGCAGAAAACATGTAAAAAACTTACCCAGTGTCCCTGATTGTTTGCGCCTTTGTTACTCAGTGTCCCTGATTGTTAGCGCCTTTGTTACTCTGGTACATTGTCACAATTAAGGAAACAGGATTCTTATATTACTATTAAACATGCCATTCAGATTTCTCTTAATTTTTCTCTAATGTCCATTTTTATCACATAACTACAGTTTTTCAGACTTTGATGACATAAGAATTTTAAGACCGAATTAGAAAATTTATAGACTGTGTCTCAATTGAGACTTACCTGATGTCTTTCTCATGGTGAGACCTGGCTTGTGGGTTTAGGGAGGAAGATCAAAAGTAAAGTGCCTTTAGAGTATAATAAGGACACACGCTGACATATCATAGAACAGAAAACCTTCATCATTGATTATGATCTTTGCTTGCCAGATTTTATCATATGTATATCTTACCCACTTCTCCATACCAGATCTACTTTGGAAGCAAAGTATTTTAAGTACAGCCCATGCTCACAAGCCTTGATCCAATTTTGATCGATTTTTTTTTTTAATTTCCTTCAACCTAATTTTTTTTTACATTTAAAAAAATTTTAAACCTGGACTGATAGCTTTTGAACATCTACTGAATTAGGTGCTAAGACTGGGGTTTTTGAGCAAGACATTGTTATACCCCAGGTGTATGCCTGATTTAATCATAAAGTAGGATTTACGGCCTTACTATGTGTTCTGATTTCATTGGCATTTATAAATAAAAAGTTACTGAAGCCCTAAAAGTCTAAATAAAGCTCTTTAAGTGGCTGTTTGTAAGCTACTGTCATACAAGTTTAGTATGTGTGCCATAAAAATAGCTGTCCTTTTGTTACCAACACAGATTTTCATTCTGCCCAAGTAGTTACACTACTGATAAGTTACCAGCATAGTCACCTGTCTTCAAAGCTTTGGTGAGAGTGTGTGTGTGTGTGTGTGTGTGTGTGTGTGTGTGTGTGTGTGTGTGCGCGCGCGCGCGCGCGCGCGTGTGTATTTGGAAAGGCTCTCGCAATATAGTCCTGGCTGGCTTTGAAATTGGAGTGACCCTCCTGCATCTTTTGTAGTTGTTTTGAGACAAGGTCTCACTACATAGCCCTGGCTGGCCTTGGAACTTGCTATGTAGATGAAGCTGGCCTGCAACTCCTAGAGATCCTTTTGTGTAGCTGAGGCTGGCCTTGAGCTCCTGATCCTCCTGCCTCTATATGCTGAGTGCTGGGATTACAGCTGTGTGCTACCATGCCAGATTAGAGCTTTCAGGTGTTAAAGAAGGTAAGAATTTTCTTGCCTCCTTTTTAAAATTGTGTGTGTGTGTGTGTGTGTGTGTGTGTGTGTACATGCCTAAGCATTTATGTACACATCACTTGTGTACAAGTGCCTGAGGAGACCAGAAGAGGGTGTCAGATCACCTGGACCTGGAGTTACAAGTAGTTGTGAGCTGCCCAATGTNGTTGCTGAGAATCCGCAGGAGTAGCAGACACTTTTAAGCACTGAACCATCTCTCCATTGCCTCTTTCCTTCCTGATAGTTACTTCCTGATACTATGTATTTGGTTCTTTTGGCTTCCAGAAGCCTGTTTGGTTTGTTTGAGAAGTGCTTCTAAATTGATGTGTGAAAATATGTGTCTAGGAAAACACATTGGAAAAGAACGGGACACATGCACAAATAGAAGTCAGAGGACAACTTGTGGGAGTTAGTTTTCAGGAATCAAACTCAAGTTACCAGGATGTGGCAGGTGCTTTCACTTGATGAACCGTCTTGCTGGCCCTCTTTTTTTGTTAAGACAAAATCTAGCAGTATATCCAAACTAGCCTCAAATTTACTGTTTAGCCCTGGTCTCAAACTTGATTCTGCTGCTTCAGTTTTTTGACTGTTAGGATCACTGGTATGTAGCATCACACCCAGCTTTGAAATTCTTTCTAAATTGTATAAATATGCTTTAAGTTATGGATTCACTGAGTAGACTTTAATATTAGATTTTGCAGTGATATGGTGCTAATAGAGATCCCCCCCACCCCCCNAGATAGAGTTTCTCTGTGTAGACCAGGCTGTCCAGATTTTCCTTGTTTTGTTTTTGAGACCAGGTCTCACTGTGTAGCTCTGGCTAGCCTGGAACTCACAGGGATCCATTTGCCTCTGCCTCCTGAGTACTAGGATTAAAAGTGTGTGTTACCATGGGTGGCTGATACAGTTATTTTGAATTTTATACATAACCTTAGAGGTAAGGAATTTAGGAAAGTGACAAAAACATACCCTTGTGGTTTATGTTAAAAGAATAAATGCAAATAAAAAGGAGAAGTTTCTTTTAAATTAAGATTTTACTGCACTGTGACTTTGTTTCATTCTTTAAAGTTCACTTCAGTGATACCCCTACCCCCAACACACATACATTAAAATCAGAGTGTGGGATCTGGCTTTACAGGCGGCTCTGAGCCANCTGACATGGGAATTGAACTCATGTCATCTGGAAGAGTAGTATGAGCTCTTAACTGCTGAGCCATCTCTTTCCAGTTTAAATGCTCCTTTCTTTTATGCTGATTGAACATTTATTAATAATCATAGCAATAATTTTTGCTGCTTATTAGTTGTCTACTGTGTCCTGGCATAGTATTATGCTACTAGACAGATGAGTGTATAATTCTCAGCAACAACCCTGCAGAGAGTATTGTATTTTTGCATATGTAAGAAACAAATAATGAGAAATTATGTAAATGNAGTGCTGGGTATTTGAACACAAATCTGTCATAGTAAAAATCCGTGTTTTCTTTGTATTACAGTCTGAAGTCTTTTCAGAAAATAGGTTATTTGTCAGAATGAAATGCTTACTATTGATCTATTCCAAGCAGGAGCGGTACAGAATGCTTGATAGAGAAACTGTTATTTACATGCCTACACTGGCAGGAATCCTGCTACTTCTCTTGTTCCTGTGAGTTAAATAATGGGTGCTGCTCCCTGGGGTTCAGCTATCTGTCAGGCTGTGTAGGTGAGTTGGTAGCTGGTGGGTTTGNTTGACTCCAAATCTCACTGTTCAGCTACCTAACATGACATTCTGCTATAATTATTTTTTTAAATATTTGCTCACTAATGTTATGATTTTTGCTAGAGCATAAAAATGAATACATTGTATGCTGCCTACAGTGATTTATAGCCTAATGTCTGTCTGCCTATCCACACTTCTCTCTCCCCGATTCTGTATTTTTTGAGGCAGGGTGCCATGTAGCCCAGGCTGGCTTTGAACTAGTTATGCAGGGAAGGGCTGACCTTAAACTTCTGTTTTTCAGGTATTGATATTACAGGTATTCATGGTGTCACCTATCTCCACATTTTTAGTATTTCTTAAATACGTGCTAGAATCAGCGTAGAGCACTGTACCCAGCATCTCTGTGACAGTGTTGGTTTCAGTGTGATAACTGACAGAAAAGCTGCTGCCCTGATTTAGACAGGCAGGCCCCATCACTTTGTATGTCTTACACACCAGCCCATCTTTACTCATTTATTGCATACTTGGCCATGGGAGTCATTTCCATTACCTTCTTAGCGCTGNACTTTGTGAAGTGTTTTCAAAGTGGGCTTTGGTTCTTTCAAAGATGGTTTCTGCCAGCACTGGGGAGGCTGGGTTGGAGGGATCTGAGAAGAGCCTGGTTAAAATGCTAGTGCAATAGAGCAGGTGAGTTGGCCTTTCCTTCTGAGGCCATAGTGCTTTGTGCCTTTTTCAAAGCACTTACTAAACATGTTGTTCTGTTACAGTGATCTGTGTGTCCCTTCAACTAAATTGAAATACCTCATTGTGATATTTACTTAGTAATACTTGTTGAATTATATTGGTTTTTGAGACTCTCCTGTTTATGTCTCAAAAATAAATGTTCTTGGCAGTTCTAGAATATCTCTTAAGTAAAAAGGTATGTTTTACATGTTTTTAAATTTTGCACTTTGGTCTACGAATAAAGGTCAGACACTTTTAAAATGTGTTATGTTTGAGGAACAACAGATAGGTACTCTAGACTTATTAACTCATTATACTGCCAAACATAATATTATGAGACAGTCAGGCTCTTGGTTTGCCTTCTCATTTTATTAAACTGTCTTAGAGGTTATTCCAAAAATGTTTTGCTATTGGTGTTGTAAAGTGAAATGTAGCTGCAGAAAACCATTTAAAGAAATATATAACTTATGAGTTATTGTAAATCCAGCACCCACATATTCTCCTTTCAAGTAGGGACTGGAATTTGCCAGCAGGAAGCCCTTTGAGACTTGTGATCACAGTGTCCTTCCTTTTTCAAGTGGCGGGGGATGTGTTTTTGCCTAGTATGTGCAAGGAGGCACTGGAGCCCATGTCTAGCACACACTGGCTTTGGAGTTTTGCTTGAGACAGTACCTCACTATGCTACATAGTCTGGGTTTAGAATTGGACCCCTTCTGCTTTGGCCTCCCTAGTTGCTGGATTACATGTCTGCCTTTAAAAAAAAAAAAAAAGAGGTTTGGGTTTAGCTCTGCAGGTATGTATCCCTAGCCAGCAGTTAGGCTGGTTCTTGTGTCTTCTGATTGTTCCCTTTAGCTTCCTCATTTCCCACCCCCACCTTGATTATTAACTTTTTCATCTTATGTGTCTCCTAAGGTTGGATATAATATGTTCATTGCTTTTCTTGTAATTTCCTAACATGAGCTTTCATTTTTGGATTTTTTTTCTCTTCCCTTTTATTTAGTATTCTTGAACTCTGTCACTTCATGTTTAAGCTAGTCTTATTTCTCTGATTCCTTTCTGCTATTCTGCTTTTGCTATTTTTCTTTTATGGCTTGTATGGTTTTTTTTATTTTTAAACTCGTTTTGAAATCTTTCATTTATTTCTGTGTATTGCTTGAGGGAGCCAGAAGAGGGCTTTGGATCCCCTGGGACCAGAGTTACAGATGGGTGCTGGGAATTGAACCAGGTCTTCTGCAAGAGCAGCCACTGCCCTAAACACTGAGCCCCCTCTCCAGGCCTTTGTTTTTTGAGACAGGGTTTCACTCTTGCCCTCCCTGGCCCAGACCTTGAGCCTACCCTCTACTTGCCTTCCTAGTGCTGGAGTTAAAGGGGTGCTGAAGTAAGCCAGCTTTATTATCTAAAAGGATTTAATTTTTCTCATTTTTAATTGTAACTTTATATAGAATTACATCCATATTTTAGCCATTTTTAAAATATGAACTTTCTCTAAATTTTTAGGCGGTGACTCTGATAGGTCGAAATTCATGGAGTTCCCTTCTGCTGTGTTTATCTATCATTAAAGTTTTATGTGAATAGGCTTCTAAGATTTCCCGACACTTTAAAAAATTTATTTGGAGGCACAGTCTCACTGTGTAGCCCTGGCTGCCCTGAAACTCCCTATGTCTGTCTCTTATACACATCTAGATGTGTATCATGGTATAGAGCTGGATACATTCTAAACTTACAGAGAAGTAATTAGATTTAAGTAGCTCAATATTGATTAGTTAGTGTTTGGGGAGCTTGCTGGATTTTATTTATTTAGAGATTATTTGATTGAGACATGCTTGTTCATACTCCTAGATATTTGAGATGCTGAGGCAGGAAGATCACTTAAGTCCCACAGTTGGAGGCTAGCCAGAGCAGCATATTGAGACCCTATCTTAAAATGACTAGGAGCTGAGAGATGACTCAGTGATTAAGAGCACTTAATGCTCTTACAAAGGACCACAGTTTGATTCCCAGGTGGCCCACAACTGCCTGTAACTCCAGCATCCAGAGTTCTGGATGCTTCTGGCCTCCACCAGCACACATGCACATAACTCATATACAGACACATAATTTAAAATGAGACAAATCTTTAAGGATAAATAAAAGATATTTTGCAAATAAGACTTAAATGTTCAGAAAGCTAATGGAGAATTTTTTTGTTTTTGTTTTTGTTTTTGTTTTTTTTGAGGCAGGGTTTTTTTGTGTAGCCCAGGCTGTCTTGGAACTCTCTCTCTGTAGACCAGTCTGGCTTTGAACTCCGACACTCTCCTACCTCTACCTCCCGAGTGCTGGGATTAAAGGTGTGAACCACCACTGCCCAGCTTGAGAATTCTAATTAAAAAAAAAAAAAAATCTTGCCAGGCAGTGGTGGTGCACACCTTTAATCTGAGCACTCAGGAGGCAGAGGCAGGAGGATCTACAGAAGTCAACCTGGTGTACCTGTCTCTTATACACATCTAGATGTGTATAAGAGACAGCTCTAGACTAGTCTGGCTTTGAACTCCCGACACTCTCCTACCTCTACCTCCCGAGTGCTGGGATTAAAGGTGTGAACCACCACTGCCCAGCTTGAGAATTCTAATTAAAAAAAAAAAAAAATCTTGCCAGGCAGTGGTGGCACACATCTAATCCCAGAACTCAGAGGCAGAGGCAGGTGGTGAGAGGTTGAGAACAGCCTAGTATACAAAATGAGTTCCAGGACAGCCAGGTCTACACAAACCCTGTCTCAAAAAAACAACAACAAAAATTCTTTTGTATGTATGTTGGTGTGTATGCACATGTCTGTGAGTACCTGCAGAGGCCAGAAGAGGGGGGCACGATCTCCTGGAGCTGGAGTCTTAGGTATTCGTGAGCTACTTGACATGGATGCTGGGAACCACTCCTAAGAGCAGCATGTGCTCTTAACCACTGAATTGTCTTTTTAGCCCAATAGAGAGTTCTTTTTATGTCCAGAAGAACAAAGGTTAAATTGTATACAGATTACCTAGCATGTCAGATGCTTGCTATATATTAGGAGTCAGTTGTATGTAAACAATTGTACCATAAATCAGCCTTCTATACTCTATCCCCAGTGCCACAACTGAAGAAGGGGAACATAAATTTTTGTAGACATTGTCAACATAGATTCATGGTTACAGAGGGGATGTGGGGAGTAGGAATTGGCTTTCCTCGAGAGGTAAAGGGCTCTACTAACTCAAGTGATCTGACTTGGGAGAAAAGTGCCTTAACCCCCTGAGCCATCTTGGGAAAGCTCAGTTTTGTGTGAAAATAATATGTTCCAGTGGTCTGCCGGTTTGCCGCCTGGCCTCTCTCTCTCCCTCCCGATACAATTTTCCAAGTGTTACTTAATGTTGCCGTGCAGTTCTGTGGTGGAGCACTTGCCTCCACAAGAAACCTTGACCAGAATACCTCTTAAAGGAGAAGAGAAAATTGGCAAGTGCCATCTCAAAGCAGAATGGGAACTAGTGCCAGGCATGATGTTCTGTACTTGGACGGCAAATTGCGCATTAAATGGAGAGACTGTGTTGACTTTTGTTTCATGGTTAGATTACTGTATCTTCTTTGTTTGGTTGAAATTAAACATAAGGTGACATAATTTGGGTATGCTTTTCCCTTTGTGCTTCTCATCTGGTTTGACAGCAAGTTGCTTGAGGAATTCTGTTTAGGGATGTTGAGTCTATTGTTTTCAGTTTTCTTTCTCTGGTTAGCAGTTGGTCTGTCTGAATTAAGTACCTTATAGGTATTGAACTTTAGTGTTTATAAGATAATCCAGTGTCTGTTGTTTCTTTTGAACTACTTACACTAATAACCAGTAGAGGAATAGTAGGAAACCAGTAGTAGGAAAGATTGAAAGTCTTGAATAGAAGTTTAGGTATGATTTATATGGAAGAGTTGTCATTGTTAGGCTTCTGTGATGTATGTGCACATGTGTTTTGGTCTCTACATTCCAGAGGCCAAAGGTAGGTGTTGGGTATCTCATTCTTTCACTTTCTGCTTTATTATTTTGAATCATCCTGGGAGTAGGCTGGTAGCCAGAAAACCCTATTGATTCTCCCACCCCACACAGTTCTGAGGTTACAGGCATGTGTGGCCATACCAGTCGTTTTTTTAAAGGAAAGCTAGGGATTTGATCTCAGGTCATCATGCTTGTACAGTATTCACTTTTACCAGTTGAGCCATCTCCCCAGTATCATGTTGCTAAGACTGACCTTGAACCACTAATCCTCTTCCCTCTAGAGTGCTGGATTACAGATAATTGCCACAATGCCCAACTATTAGGCTGGGGCTTTGAAAGATGGTAGGCAAAGTAGACAATCCAGGAGTTAAAAGTTGTGGTGAAGCTTACAGAGANGTGATCAGTAAAAACTTAATCAGGATAATATAGTTTGAATTTACTTAAGGAAGAGAGAGGACCATTAGCCTAAGGACATAGATACTGAGTTGGGTGTATTGACGACAGCATGTACTTTTCCTAGGCTTTTGTACTGACAAGAGTAGTGAAGGCAGGATGGCACCTAGGGCAGAAGTGAGCGTGGGCTCTGTAGCGGCACTTCAGCGAGTTGCATCCACTTAATCGCCCTGTATCTGTTTCCACATGTAAAATAGAACCCAATAATAGTCACTGTCTGGTAGGGCTGTTACAGAGTTTGTGAGTTAGTTTTAGTAAAGATTTTAAAATGATACCTGTTATTAATGAGCATCAAGTTCTTTTAGTCTCTCATAATACATGCACACATGTACATAATCTACAGGAAAGCCAGTTAATATTTGAATTTGAGTGTGTTTGTTTAAAGATATCTTGCTTTGTTGTGTAGGCCTACCCTAAACTTCTGCTTCAGTCTCCTAAGTGCTGTGTTAAAAGGTAGCCTGCACCACCTGAATTTCAGTTTCGATTATTACATAGATTATTGTAGAAAAATTGAATCATACAATTTCTCAGCTACAAATAACAGAACTAATATCAAAGTAACATAATAGCAGAACTGTTGGAAAGATGTATATTAAACCATTTTGGATGTGGCAGTTTTATTTAATCATGAGAGAGTAGAAGGGTCTTTCCCAAGTCTGAGTGTTAGAACGTTCTTAAAGTTTTTAAGCTGAAATGTGAAGGATAAATAAGAGTTGGCTAGAGTTAGATGTGCTATGAACCATTTAAAAGCAAGAAATGCAAGGANATTTTATTTAGGGACATACAGTTCCTGGATATTGGAGTTTCCACCTAAATATACTACATTTTTTGTGGTCTAGGTCTAGGTAATAAAACACTTCAAATAAATTAGTCCCATGATTTAGGTAATAGTAAACATTTTCAAATTGTGTTTTCAACTTAAAAAAAATATAAACATTCACTTTCTTTGTTGGGTCGGGGGGGTACTTTCTAATTGAGATATTTGTGGTATTCTAAATTTTTATTTTGTTNGTTTTTAAAGTATGTATATATGTTGGGGAAGGGGGTTGTGCACGAACCAGGAAAGGGTATAGAATCCCCCTGAAGCTGGAGTTAAGGAGTTGTAAGCTGCCCAGTGTGGGTGCTGGGACTCAAACTCAGTCATCTGGAGGAGCAGTATAACTGCTGAGCTGTCTCTCTGGCCCTGTGATACCATTGGGGTTTTGAGACAGGGTCTCACTATGTAGCCTGACTGGCCTGGAACTCACAGAGCTCTACCCACCTCTCCCTCCTGAGTACTGGGTTTAAAGGGATTAAAGACCTATACCACCATTGGGCCCCTGTAGTACTGTATTTTGAGGTCATTATTTATGGGTAAATCAGGGATTTCTTGTGACAAAATGTTGTGGTTTCCCCCTCATTTAAGTAGATCTTAATAATACTTATGGCTCTTAATTTTTATATTTTAAGAAGATTTTTTAATTAAAATTTTTGCTTTATGCTTATGGGTGTTTTGCCTACATGTATATCTGTGTATCACATGTGTACCTGGTACGTACTGTAGTCAGAAGAGGGCATCAGATACCTGTAACTGGAGTTATAGGTGGTTATGAGCTGCAATCATGTGGGTCCTCTGGAAGAGCAGCAAGTGCTCTTAACTGCAAAGCCATCTCTCTAGCCCCTATGTATACTTTCAGAATGTTTATTACCATACAGATGCCTAACAGTTTCTTATTCTATTTATGGCTTTGAAACTAGCTTTGAAGTCATACATACAAATTCACTGATAAAATTTGCCCTTGGATTTAAAGAACGATTCAGCCCATAGACAAATACGTGTATTTATTTTTTCAATAGTCCTGAATTTTAAACTAGGAGCTTTAGTATAAAAGTTCTTCAAGCC
>LZPO01007970.1:99749-114748 GCA_001675575.1 Neotoma lepida | reverse complement strand
AGAGAGAGAAAGAGAGAGATGTCTAACTACTAAAACTAAAAATAATCTAGCATAGCATTTTCCTCAAGAACTTTTGAACTTAAGTTTAAACTATAAAAATAAATACATTAAAGAAAAACTGGAAAGACTAACAAAGGCCATTGCCAAATCTGTAATATAAACAGCTTTCAAAACATACTTCCCTCCAGTTTTTACAAGTTCTTTGGTTTATTCAGTTATTGTTTTAGACAGTCAATTTTAGTGGCTACTGAATAGTAGGCTGAATAGGTAGGTAACTTTGCAATTTCTTTATTGCAGGATATGCAATTAGTAGTTTTCCGGTCTTTAATGATTCTTTGGATATCTGTNGGGGTGGAGGAGGAAGAGGGAAGATTATAGAGGGGTTATAGTTGTATATAATATAATTTTATATATTTTTGGACAGAAATGTTGGTTTTTTAAAAATTACTAATATCTTTGTTTGCTACATACCATGGACTGTACCACATAATATTTAACATCAGATTTTGTTTTGTTTTTAATTTCTTGATTGCTAATGAAGTCTAATATTTTCTCACATATTTTTGCTATTGACATTTATATCTGCTGTGGCAGACTTACTGCTTGGGTTAGAGAGTGGGTGTGACTACTCTAAAATGATAGTTTAAAACAGTTCTTTGTTTCTCCTTGAAAANACAATGACTGCCAATCTTGCTAAGAAAATGCTCGTCTGCATTGTCATCCTTGAGTTTTCAGCTATGCTTGCTATAGCATTTTTGCTGCCGTTTATACTCCATTCCAAGATAATGGTCTTTTAAAATTCATGTCCACGTGGTAATATGCCAGCATTGTAACAAGTTTGAGGGACACACATGTCACAATACAGTGTGAATAGCAGGCATCATGTTTATGAACCAAAAAAGGACCTAATAAAGGAAATTTTATAAATGTACTTTAACAGAAAACCATATTTGTCCCATCTAAGTTTCTGAGAACATTTAATCAAGAGATTGTGATTTTTGAGTACCTGTCATATGAATGTATGTGTGTTACCTGTGGCAAAGAGGCACAGCCCAGCACTGCTAACAGCAGCCCCGGGAGTTCCTTTTCTGCTTGACACCTCCACTCAGGTAAAGGCTGACATTGATTGTGTTGTAGGGAAGGTTTTCAGGGAGAGCCAGAGTGAAACAAAGTGTGTATTCTCAGACGTAGGAAGTCACAGCTTGTACCCCCTAAGTTTGGTAACAAGTTCATTAAGTATTAAGACAGAGACAGTGGGGTGGGGTAAGGAGGAGGCAGTAAACAACCCCAAAACATGATAGGCTTCTCAAGAGAGTCACTCTTAGGTGTCTTTACAGTGCCTGTTCATGTGATCCTGTGGCTCAAACGCCGTAGTTTACAACAAGGTTTAAAGATTAATCAAAGCTTAGACTTGAAATTTAAATAGTAAGTAGAAATGTATGGTCTGATAATTTTTCTTTCAGAATTTTCTTTGTAAATTAAATTGTAAGTTGATTTTTATCTTGTTATGGTTTTAAAAATGAGAGAGGATTGTTGATGTGAAAGTTGAGGCTACAAACACTTGGGGATGTGACTTATTTGATGGAGTGCTTGCCTAGTTTGCTCACAGCCCTGGGCTCCTTCCCCAGCACCTCAGAAGCTAGGTGTTACAGCAGGAATAGGACTGTAATTCCAGCTCTCAAAAGGTTGAAGCTGCATAGATAGGTTCTGGCCTTGAGTAAGCAGAGTTCACTTAGTACTTTAGCACTCTTGTTTGAGATGCTTTTAGGAAGGCTTCCCATTATCTCTAGGCAAGTTTGGCTTTATCAGTTGTATTGAAATTTTTTCACTCTGAGTCAGCAGGCAAGACAAACTTAGATACCATGGTGAGGGGATTGGTACCCATAGGTGATGTTTATAGACTCTTAACATGGTATGTTGTCGTTGGAGTTTTGGTTCTGAGTTTGCCTTCACTCTGTTTTCACGCATTAGCCAGAATGCTTAGCCTGAGTCCTTTTCCTCATCTATAAAATAAGGTTTACAATTGTCTCAACTTTATTGATGGCTAGCTGACATATAGAATGCAAGGTGTTTAGTATAATATCTGGCCCTGAAAATATTGGCTGATGTTATCACTGAGGAATTTAGTAGTGACTCCCAGGATCCAAATAGACAAGTTCCATAGTTCTTGAAGTAGCCTGCTGACTGCTCTAAGCAAAGTGAAGCTTTACAGGGACTGCTCCCCATTTCAGTTAGCTATCCTGAGCCACTCGAATAGTATATAGTATAGGCTTTTCATTGGCTTTAGAAATGAGGCATCTTGATGTACACTAAAAATGAGTTAAACAGCACATTAGTTCTTTTACTTCCTTCTGGTCATTTATGCTCTGGGAGGAGTAATTTTTTAAGTATATATAAAAAGCAAAAACAAAAATCATTTGAGAAACTAGAAATGCAAGAGGACAATTGAGAAGCAGCTTCATGATTAATATAGTGGCAGTTCAAACTTGCTATGAGAATGTCGGGGATGGGACGTGCTGAGGGTGAGATGATTCGGAATGCACAGTTCAAATACTGGATTTTTGTTTTATTAAAGAAACAGCAAATGTTTACTGAACTTAACTCAGCCAATAGTTAATTTAGGGAATAAAAAAAATGTTACTTTGTTGAACTTGTAGGAGGAAAAAATGGTGGTTCCCAGGTACTGTAGCAGGGGAAGGGACAGGAATATTAGTCAGAGGGTGCAGAGTTGTAGTTACACAGGAGTAAGTTCTAGTTCTCTCATACAGCACTGTGACTGTAATTAATACAAAGATTAACAGCTAAAACTGCTAAATAAAATAAATAAAAACTGCTAAAACAGTAGTAAGTGTTAAATATGTTCTTACCATGGAGAAATAAGTACGTGAGGTGATTTGTTTTATTTATGTTGGCGCGCACGTGTGTGTGTGTGTGTGTGTGTGTGTGTGTGTGTGTGTGTGTGTGTATGTATGTGTGTGTGTATTTTGTATCAGGGTTTCATTACATAGTCCTGGCTGTCTTAGTTTGGGTTTCTGTTGCTGTGAAGAGACACAGTGACCACGGCAATTCGTATAAAGGAAAACATTTCATTGTGTGGCTTGCTTACACTTCAGAGGTTCAGTCCTTTTATCATCATGGTGGGACATGGTGGCATGCAGGCAGACATGATGCTGGAGATGTAACTGAGAGTTCCACATTTTGTTCAGGCAGCAAGAAGTAGTCTGAGATACTGGGCGTGGCTTAAGCATATATGAGACCTTAAAGTCCGCCTCCACAGTGACACACTTGCTCCAACAAGGCCATACCCACTCCAAGAAAGCCACATCTCCTAATAGTGCCACTCCCTATAACCTTATGGGAGCCATTTTCATTCCAGCTACCACACTGGCTAACCCACAACTTGGTATGTAGACCAAGCTGGCCTTGAACCTGGAGTTATTGTCCTGCCCCTCCCTCCTGAATGGTGAGATTACAGGAATGCACCACCATGCTCAGCTAATTAGCCTGTTTTCATCATTCCACAATGTATACATGTGTAAATTTGTATAATTATTTTGTGTCAATTAAAAATAATTTGAAAGGAAATGTTCTTTCTTTAGTATGACATATAAAAACAAAACTAGTTGACTTTTTAAAAAATTTTATGTGTACAAATGTTTTGCTTGCATGTATGTGTATGTACCATGTTTATAATACCCACGGAAGTTAGAAGAGGGCATTGGATCCTCTATAACTGGAGTTATGGGTGATTGTGAGCTGCCATGTGAGTGCTGGGACTTGAACCCAGGCCCTCTGAGAGAGCAACAAGTGCTCTTGTACTGAGCCATCTCTCTAGTCCTAGAAATGATTTAATTTTTTTATGGTAAATATTTAAGATTTGCAGATTTACTTGGAATTATTGTTTAAACATTGATTCAAATATGAGTATTTTAAAGATTGAGCAGTATGTATGATTATTACATAATGTTCATACTTTAGTTTTGTATGGGAACAGTTGCATAATACTTGCCCCCCTGTATGCCTGTGGAGGTCCAAAGACAACTTATAGGCATTGGTTCTCTTCTTCTACCTGATGGATTCTCAGAGTTGAACTCAGGTTGTCAGGCTTGGAGTAAGCACTATCTACCAAGCCTCTTACCAGCTCCATTATGTTTAATAATAGCTACTGCTGGTTATTGAGGACTGGAAACTTTACTATTTAAACTATATTGTTTAATTTTTTTTAGTATCACTCATATATGTGATGCTGTCAAGTTATGTTTTATTTACTGTTTATTGTTTCAAATAATACTAAGCAACTACTTNTTTGTATGCATTATAACTGTCAAAACTGTATTGTATTTAAATATTATATGTGGTGCATACCTTATCCCCAGTACACAGGAGAGAGACGCAGGAGGATCTCTGAGTTTGAGAACAGCCTGATCTACATAGTGAGTTCCAGGACAGCCAGGACTACAAAGAGAGACCCTGTCTCAAAAAAAAAAAGAAACCCTAAATATATATATTTATTTATTGTTTGTATGGCGTGGTCAGTTGCAGATTTTTCTTGATTTGGATGTGTATATGTAAATGTTTGCTTTTTCCAGAGTTGAAGATTTATATTAATTGATAACTTTTTTTTTCCAGAACTATACGAGTAAATGGGTCCAGTAATTGGAATGACTCCAGATAAGAGAGCTGAGACCCCAGGAGCCGAGAAGGTTGCAGGACTAAGTCAGATTTACAAAATGGGAAGCTTGCCTGAAGTTGGGGATGCTGCGAGGCCAAAGGCCACCCTAGTGGGCAGTGACTCAGCAGATGACGAACTAACAAACTTGAACTGGCTTCATGAAAGTAGTAATCTTCTAACAAACTTCAGGCTTGGAAGTGAAGGTCTTCCAATGGTTAGTCCGTTGTATGACATAGAGGGAGATGATATGCCGGCCTTTGGACCATCCTGCTACCAGAACCCAGAAAAAAAGTCAGCCACTTCAAAGCCTCCATACTCCTTTAGTCTTCTCATTTATATGGCTATTGAGCACTCTCCAAATAAATGTTTGCCTGTCAAAGAAATTTATAGCTGGATTCTGGACCGCTTCCCGTACTTTGCCACTGCACCCACAGGCTGGAAGAATTCTGTTCGGCATAACCTATCCCTGAATAAATGTTTTCAGAAAGTGGAAAGGAGCCATGGCAAGGTCAGTATTTATAAACATTGCTCTGTGTGGTGGGGGAATTAATACAGGTCCTTAAGATACGGGGCAACCAAGGAAGCAAAGCCAAGTCAGATTAGTTTGAGATTAATTAGATTCATCATTTGCTTTCATTTATGATGCTTTAAAATTTTTTAGTGTTGCGAGAAACTTACTGGAATTACATTCAGTCTACCTTTGGCACCTGGATTACTAATGCTCGTTCCTCACCCCATTATCCACCACCCACCTTGACCAGGAGTTGAAACTATGCTGTGTTAGGCAAGCGCTCCACTGTGCTGTATATCTAGACCACCTAAGTTGTTCATTTCTTTTTTGAGGGTGTGTATGTCTCATTGTAAAAGGATTCTATTTATTTCTAATTGTGTGTGTGTTTCTGGATTTGTGCATGAGTACAGTGTCTTCAGAAGTCACAATAGGATGTTGGATTCTCTAGAGCTAGAATTAAAGGCATTTGTGAACTGCCTAATCTGGGTGCTAAGAACTGAACTTGGGTTCTCTGGAAGGAGCCATGCATGCTTTTAATGATCCATCTCTCTAGTCCCATGGAGTGGATTCCCCCTAATTTATACAACTATATCAGTATATATCCTATTTATTCAGTATAACAATCTACCTCATAATGAAAATTGTAGCTCGTTTACATTAAAGAATATGACAGGAATTATTTTTAATTTGCTTATTCTCTGTTCTATTTTTTTAAATTTGCTTTTTAAATGTACTTTAAAAAATAAGTTTTCTGTAGCTATAGAAGGTATATAATGACAGTAGCACATTCTGTCTGAGTAAGAAATGTAAGCAGGCAGAGTGGAAAGTGCAATGAATGTGAAGGCTAGTGAATGCCATCAGTTACTTAGGACAGTTCTGAGGTCAAACAAGGGTATGATAAGGTTTTCCTTTATTTCATTTGTGATATTTCATTGTTTTCCTAAACATGTCTCCATTCCCTGTCAAAGGAGGATCACACTTAGTACTGCACATGGATATAGTTTCAGTAAAGATGCAGGTTTGAAGTCTAACACCTGCCTCATGTCTGACTCGGCTAACCTGTTTAGACATTGTGTTGTAAGGTAAGACTAGCTTGAGAAATTCATTTTCCTTGATTTACAGAATATGTAATACCATGTTCAGAGTTGCCTGGATTTGTTTTCTTTACCATTAGCTTTTAAACATGTTTTAAAAACTGTTTTCACTGTTGTCTTTTTAGTTCAGTGTTTTCTTGGGTAATCTCATCCATTTAGAGTTATGTCGAATGAAGTTGATAGAAGTTGGACTTTATGCCTCCCTTTTCTAGGATCCAAGATCCTAAGCTTGATGTTTTTCTTTATGAGGCCTAGTTACTTGGATATAAAATTTGAAAGGAATTTATACATTATCCTGCTGAACTCTTTTACTTCATAACCAGGAGAATGAGACCCAGCTAGGTAAAGGCATTTGACCATGGCCTGCAAAAACNAAGTTAGAATCTAGGAAATAAATTACTTATAAATTCTCAAGGATCCTAGTTTAGATCTTCATTTCTTATCAATTGAAATGCACATATGTATGTATATGTACTTATGTGTATATGTATGTATACCTATATACACACTTCACATATATATGTATATGGGTGTATATATCTATAAATGCTAAGAATAGTTTTAGAAATTCATTTTTCCTTGATTTTCGTATATAATATGCAAATATATAATACCATGTTTTTACTTGCCTGGATTCTTTTTCTTTACCATTAACTGTTTTTTTGTGGGGTGAGGAGGGTAGTGTTTCGAGACAGGGTTTCTCTGTGTAGGCCTGGCTGTCCTAGAACTCACTCTGTAGACCAGACTGGCCTTGCATTCAGAGACCACCTGCCTCTGCATCCCAAGTGCTGGGATTAAAGGCATGTGCCACCACTGCCTGGCAACCATTAACTTTTTAAACCTTTTTTTTTTTTTAACTTTTTTCATTGTTGTCTTAATAGTTTAGTGTTTTGGGTAATCTCTTATATTTATATATGTGTATATACATACATAATACATATACTCACCCAGAGAGGAGTCAGCATGGATAATTTGAATCAGATGTTCCAAGAGCCAGATGTGTAACTTCATGATGTAGTAGCCGCACAGTAGCCTTATGTCACTTCAGATGGCTGTGTATAGTAAATTGTAAAACAGTGAGGTATGGGACATTAAATAACTCACAGGACTGGAGAGATTGCTGAGCCATTAAGAACATGGGTACTTTTCTAGAGGAGCAGAGTTTGGTTCCCAGCACTCACGTCAGGCAGCTCACAACCACCAGTAACTCCAGCTCCAGATCTGATGCCCTCTTCTAGCCAATGTAAGCACACACGTGGTATAGCCACCACACATACACAAATAAATAGTAAATCTTTGAATAAAAAACACTTCTTAGANTAGTTTTTAGGGTTCTCTCAATTTGATCTCTGTTTTTGATGCTTTTTAAAAAATGACTCCATGAACTACCCCCCCATACACACACACACTAGCTATTCCAGTGTGTGNTCTTTATCTTATCCCATCTAGAGTGTATTTTCCTATTCTCTATGGAGAAACCACATCCTCAAAGCCTAGTTCAGAAGCTCTCCCATAGGCACTATCTATTCCAGGCTCCTGTAACCTTTCGTTTATTGTTTCTATAGTTACATCTTGAAGGGACCGGTATTCGGCCCAAGACCAAGTTCTCAGCACAGAGGAGATTTTCCTCAGAGGGACAAAGGTCAGGGGATAAGAGACAAAGACAAGAGATACAGGAAGAGGGAGAAGAGGAAGGGAACAAGGGAGAGGGGGAAGGGATATTTGTCCTGGAGGGACAAAGGACTGCCTCTGGATAGAGAGGAGACAGATGTGGCACATAGGCAAATGGCATTTTATAAAGGTACAAGGGGAAACCCCGTGTTAGGATGAGGTGTTTCATTTTGGTTGGACAGGTTAATTAGGTTAACTAGGGCAGCCAAAAGGGACTTTTGATTATTGGACTTAAGTGTTTTGATAGATGGACCTTGGTAGTCAGCCTCAGAAGGAGGAAGTGGCCAAATAAGGGAATAGACCTTGGGGCTAGCTTTAGGGATGTAATCTAATGGTTTTAGCAAGGCAGAGGGAATGGGGAGAAGGGCAAGGCCTGCCAGAGCCATGTTTGCCATGCTCGGGCTGGCTAGAGTCACTTCACACACTGTAGCTATGTACAAGTTTTTATGTCCCACCAGAATGGGTATAAACTCTCTCACAGAGTTATCTCCCTCCTTACCCCTTGTCTCGAATAGTGATTGGTAACAGGGGCCATGATTCAACCAACCTTTCAGCCACAGGTGAATGGTCGAAAAGGTAGGCAGAGATCCTCAGNCACTTGTTCCCTGAAGTTAGAGAGGGGAGAAGAGATTAGGGTATATGTAGGGGGGTAGGGATATTATTCTGCAGTCTTTTAAAAAGTTCAATATTTCCCATTTTAATCATAATTATTTTACCTTATTTAATGGTACTTAGGCATCTGAGTTTTAAGTTTTTCCAGAAGCACTACTACAGTGAAAGTTCTTTTATATACATTTTTTTACTTGTTTGATTTGTATATAATGAGCTTGCTCACCCTCCCCTCCCTCCTCCTCTCCCTCCCTCCCTCCCTTCTTTTCCTCCATTCCTTCCTGGAGATAGAGTTTTATGTAGCCCAGCTGGGCTCAAACTCACTGTTTATTGAAGGGTTTACAGTTTCAGAGGTTGAATCCATAACCATCATGGTAGGGGATGACAGCAGACAGGCAGGTATGGTGCTGAGAGCTTGCATCTTGAGACACAAGCATGAGGCAGAGAGCGAGCTAACTGAGAATGGCATGGACTTCTGAAACCTCAAAACCCACCCTCAGAGTCACACTTCATCCAACAAGGCTACATCTCCTAATCCTTCCCAAACAGTTTGACTACATGTACTTAAAGGAGCTTGTGGAGGCTATTCTCATTCAAATCACCACAGTGGCCTGGAAGTCATTAAAGATTTCCTTTTCTTTTATTCTTTTTTTGAAACAGTGTTTGAAAATTTAAATTTAAATCACAGCTGACCTCAGATTCACTATGTAGACCAGGATGGCCTAGAACTCACAGAGATCTACCTGCCTTTGCCTCCCAGGTATGCCACCACAGCCCAGCCTATTTTATTTTATGTATATGTCAGTAAATGTATATGTGTGCTCTATATACGTGTAGGAGTCTGCAGAGGCCAGAAGGCATTAAATACCTGGAACTGGAGTTAAAGTGGTTGTAAGCCACCAGGCAGATGCTGGGAAGTGAACCTAGGTCCTCTGCAAGAGCAGCCAGTGCTCTTAACCTCTGAGCCAACTCTCCAATTCCAGGCTTGATCTCTTGATCTTGATCTGCCTGCCCGTTGCCTTAAATGCTACTATTTCAGGCCTGTGCTGCCACACCTGCTAATCTGAGCAATTGCAGTGTTCAGAGAAAGGAATAAGGAGTGAGAGCTAGAGAATGGGAAAGGCTNTTGTCTCAATTGCNGGTAGAGTTTGAGAAAGAGAAATACCTAGCCATGAAAAATGAGATAGAAATTGTACCAGTGGAGCAAAAATTGCCAGGCTATCACAAGTAAGGGTAAGAGAGAAGCTATGAGTACACACCACCAACGTCCAGTTTGATGAACCGGTAATTTTTATTTGAGTTACTTAATAAGAATGTGTGAGGNGTTACTTACAGGAGCAGAAATGAGCCAAAGACAGCTCCGGCACCAAAGCCCATCCCAGCACAGTTGACAGCTCAGAAACCTGGGAATCGAGAGCACATTGCACAGCCTGCAGGCAGCTCAACACGTCCAAGAGTGTCTTTTCCAGGTGGCTCAGTTGGTCTCCACCTCCCCGGGCAGCTTAGTTGGTCTGGGCTGCTTTCGTGGTGCTTGTCTGGTGTCTGCAAGGTCTTTGCAGCTTGTCTTGTCTGGGGAGAGTGACTCTCAGAATTGTGGTTCAGCTGGGAGGGAGGGGCCTAGTGAATCTGTATCTTTCAAGGACTTCCTGAAGCTGTTTTGAGTTGTTTACTTTGTTGAGCTCCCCTGCAGGATGGAGTGTTTCAACCCAGAGGAAACTGCTTGATGTTGATGAAAACTAGGACACTGCTTGATAGTTTGAGATTTAGGAGAGTTATTACTTTCAGGGGCAGAAGGCAGAGCTTATGGATTTATTTATTAATCTATCTATTTATTTATTTGCTTNGTGGGGGAGCAGATCTTAATGTAGCTCAGGCTGGCCTCCAGTGGAACTTGATATGCAGCTAAGGATGACTTTGAACTCCTGGTGTTCCTGCCACCACCTCTCAAGTGTTAGAATTACAGTTTTTCACCACCACAGCTAGGTGTTTTTTGTTTTGTTTAAATGTATGAACCCTTTTGAGTCAATGTCTCAGAATGTATTTTCCTTTGCATCTGTGGAAGACAAGTCAGCTGTTCTTCAGGAAAGTGGATTTTGGATTTGGTCCCTGAGTGGATGGTATCTAGAGATGACGTTTCTCCCCATAGGAGGGAGGCATGGTCTACTTTCTGTCCCCTTTGTATTGTCCACACCACTTCAGAAAAGCAGATCTAAAAGCTTAGGTCTTTTTTTCCTCCAGGTCTGGAGAGCAAACTTAGGCCATTGCACATGCATGGCAAGCTTCTACCACTGAGTTACATTCCCAGCCGACATCCAATATTAAGTTTTTCTGAATTTTTATTAAATGTAAGTGAACATTATGACCGAGATTTTAGTCTATAAATACAGAATTAAATTTTGCCTAGTTTAGTTACAGTTTTAATGTTTTGTAATTTGGTAATTCTACAGATATATGAAGAGATTAGACAAGACAGAACTTTTAAAATGTATAAGGCAAGAACATAAGATTTCAGAAATAGTAATATTCTGTCTTCTCTGAATGTATTATTTAAAACTTTTATTAAGATGAATCTTTGCAATTTACCCCCAATATATTCCTTTCTACAAAACNTTCAGTGGTTTTTCTACCAATCTTAGAGTTTTAAAATTCATGATAGTAAATGAGAGAATGCATATTTTCTGTTTCCCAGTCAGCATCCAGGCACTTTATTTCTTATAGGCAAATTTCATTTTAGAATAATACTTCTAACACTTTTATCATTTTGCTTTATCACTAAGCAAATTTTAAGTGAGGTTTAGTTAAAAATTCTTTTTGCAGACTCTAGACTATAGATGAGCAAACACGTAGCTTATCTCCTGTTACTGATGGCTCATGAACAGACCAGTGGAAGGAAGTGCTGCCATGGCAACAGAAGCCAGACTGTTNCTTGAAACTGTACTGAAACTGCAAGTTCTCAGTTTTTACAATTTGCTGCTTCAAAGAAATAGCTTTTTTTACTGTGATCAAAAACAATTTTCAGACTTCCTACTATAGAATTTTAAAACAAGACTTGAACCAGTTTGTAGGAATACCTGGAATACCAAAGTAGAACATGGGTACCTGTTATTGACGGACTTGTCTTGGTCNGTGTATGAAAAATTACTTGTGTATATGAAACCTAGTTGGAACAAAAGATGTGTGTTGACAGTTTTATTTCCCAATTGTCAAAACATCATTTTGTCTAAATGACTGAACAAAGATCTAAATTAGTTTTTGTCATTTAATCTAAAAATACATTTGCAAATGTTAACATTTCTTAGAAAAATTTGTCTGTTGCTTGGGGTTTTTTTGTTACTTTTGTTTGTTAGTTTTTGAGACGTGTTTTTGTGTGTGTGTGTGTGTGTGTGTGTGTGTGTATGTGTGTAAGTAAATAAGTAATTATATAATGCTGGCTGGGACAGAACTCATTATGTAGACCAGGCTGGCCTCGAAGTTGAGACAGTCTTCTTGCCTCTGCCTGGCCCTAATGCTTTCTGTGGTGCCTTGCCACTGAATACAAGAGCGATGTCTCTCCTGATAACTCAGCCCATTTCTCCCTGTGTGACTGTGTTAAAAAACTTGCTCAGTTTTCCTTTTTCTGCATGTCTCATTTGCCACGGTGTTTAAAACTGTTCTGTTCTCAGCGGATGGGCTTCTCCACAGATAAGAAGCTTTTCCCCCAAGTTAGTTTATCCCTTACTGTTTATCACCTAAACTTTTTTAAAAATTTACTTTTGTTCTTATTGGTTTTTTTGGTTGTTGTTTGCGATTTTTCAAAACAGGGTCTCTCAATGTAACCTTGACTGTCCTGGAACTCACTCTGTAGACCAGACTGGCCTTGAACTCACAAAGATCCACCTACCTCTCTGCCTCCTGAGTGCTGAGATTAAAGGTGTGTGCCACCACTGCCCAGCTCTATTGTTGGTATTATTAATCCCTTTCAACTAGCATTCATTAAACACCCTATGTCAATTTCANAATAACCAGTTAATGTTCATTTATTTTGAACTGTGTCACTTGGATATANATTACTTTATTTGAATCCCATTACAACTCACTGAAGTGACCTTGGATCTTTTATTTTATGGGTAAATTGTGAAATGTCTGACTCTCACATTGAATGATTGTCCAGTTTCACATGATCGGGCAGTAAGTAGTAATGAATAACTTGGGTTTTTAAGATTTTTTTANAAGTTGCACATTATGTGTGTAAATCTGTGTGAATATGTATACCTGTGTGCGAGTACCACCAGAGGTCAAAGAGGGCAGGCAGCAGATCCGCCGGAACTGCAGTTATATGTGGTTGTGAACCCTCTGGTATGGGTACTGGGAACCAAACTTGGGTCTTCTGCAAGTGCAGTACAGTATACTATTAACTGCTGGACCNTCTCTCCAGCCTCAGATCTTAGTTTTTAAACTTGTAGAACAATATTTTTTCATCNTGCCATTTTACAAAAATGATACGGTATTCAAAGATAAAAGGTCTCAATAGTAGACTAATATTGCCGTGACAAAGAATTTAGGAAACGGAAGTGGAGGTAATCGCATTAAGTCTTACATCATGCAAGATTTTATACAAGGAGTATTGAAAAAGGAAATAAGTAAATGTAATTGTTTTCCAAAGAATTGCTAATCTTGTTGTAAAGTATAATTGACATTTTAAGATTTTTTGCAATATAAAAAGCATAGGATCAGTGAGATGGCTTAGAAGGTAAAGACACTTGCTGCCAAGTNTGAAGGACCTGACTCTGAGTTCTTAGATTCACTCAGTGAAAGCAGAGGACTGATTCCTGCAAGTTTTCCTCCATCCCACACTCATGGCTTATCGATCTCCCCATAAATAAATAAGATTAAGCATTATATGAGCCTGGGTATAAATAAGTTTGAATCTCNCTCACCTTGTGGTTAGAGCAAGTTCTGTGTATTTCATGGTGACTGCAATCAATCATGTATAACATGCTAGCTTCCACTTTGGGGATGGCTGGGGAAACAGGTGTGGGTTTTGCAGCAGATCAGCATCTTGCAGCAGGCAGTGGTAACTGTGCTGCATCTCCAGCCTTCACTTCAGCCTTGGCATGTACTCAAAGGTGGGAGGTTTCTTCCCCATATCCTTACTCAGAGCAGTCTGATAAATTGTGATACATAAAAATTCCAGGCTGTTAATTCTTGCACACTTTTCTCTAGGTTAATGGAAAAGGTTCCTTATGGTGTGTTGATCCAGAGTATAAGCCCAACCTTGTGCAGGCCTTGAAGAAGCAACCTTTTTCCTCTCCACAAAGGTAAGGGCTCTCTGTGTGATTTAGATTTATTTTGTGAGATGGAGAAAACAAAGTTGTAGGGCCTTGGGTTTTTTTGTGTATTTATTTAATTATATAGAGAAGTATTTACAGCTAACATTAACCTAAGGGATATTCCTTTTGGTTAATTTCCTTTTTTCTAGAAACTAAAATGTTGTGAGATATTTGATTACACTGTGTAAAGATAAGTCACNGTGATTGGTTTTAAAAAACTAAATGGCAAATAGCTAGGCAAGAGGTAAGGCTTCCAGAGAGAAAGCGCTCTGGGAAGAAGAAAGAGAGAGTCTCCAGCCACATGCCACAGAAGAAGCAAAACCTGCAGAAGGAGAGGTAAAAGCCACGAGTCACGTGGCAGCACGTAGATAAATAGAAATGGGTTAATTTAAGTTCTAAGAGCTAGTTAGAAACAAGCCTAAGCTAAGGCTGAGCTTTCATAATTAATAAGAAGTCTCTTGTGTCATTAATTGGAAGCTGGCTGCCGGCCAGAGAAAGACTCTTTGTGCATTGCGCCCAATGTGGGGCAACAGATGTAACGAATATCTAAATTGTTCCAGTATAATAAAAACTNAGGAATCAGAAATTGAGAGAGATAAAGACCTGATAAATCCAAGGACAGCAGAGAGTCGATTGGATGACCCTCTCTCCACGTTTTTCCCCAACCACCAGCTCCAGACACCCACACCCACCCTGGAAATCTTCTCTTACTGTCCTCTCAAGCAGACCAGCAGACCTCCTCAGTCTTCAGTCCTACAAGAACTTTATGGCTAATACTGGTCAGCCAGTTGTTTGCTCCATCCTTTGATTCAAGGTGGCTTTTTGGCACAGTGGAATGGCTGTATGAACANTTCTCCCGCAACAATAAAATGCCGGATAGTGAATATAAATTCTCAGAAATAAAGTCAGTGCAATATATTATAAGTAAGCTAATAAGTTATATGACTTCAGTTGCGAAAGGATAACTCATTTTAATTGTTTGCATGCTAATAGTGACTTAGATAGCAAATTAAATGCATATTTAAGTTTTTTATATGATTCACACTTTGTAATCATAACATTTTTGATAGACCGTTTAAGATTGTTTTATTGCTGTGAAGAGACACCATGACCAAGGCAACTCTTTTTTTTTT